>JBBBDQ010002134.1:992500-1347500 GCA_037127315.1 Ascarosepion bandense | reverse complement strand
TGTGTGTGTGTGTGAGACGCGCATGTGTAAAGATTTTCGGGAATATTTTAAAGATTAACTATCATTTGGATCTGGCGAGCCGCAAGCTCAGGGTGAAATACGTGTTACCCATGAAATTGTAGAAAATCTGAGTTCTATTCTAAATTATATTACTGTTAAATGAAATGAATTTAACATTAAGTCCTTGACTTCGGCTCTGTCGGAATCTGCCTGACGAATAAACACAGTAGTCGATGTTTTATTATAATCTTATATATCATATGTATATATATCATATATATATATATATAATATAAACATATGTTATAATTCCAGTGATGATCCACGTATACTGTCTTAATATATATATAGGAATAACCATTAAATATTTGTAAGTTTAAAAATGTATTTTTGAGAGTATTTTTTTTATTTCTAATTTTGTAGTTATATTTCAGACCGTCCTCGGGCCTTCATCAGAAACAAATGATTTTAACATTTAAGTTAACGTATTTCGCATTAGCTCTCATGGGAGCTTGTTTACATCACGTGACGCAGAAAGCGACAAATTTTATTTTTCAATATTTGTAAACGTAAACCGATCTTTAATAATACTTAGAAATCTTGTTTTAGAGAAAACTTTAAATATATCTAAAAATGTTTATATCATATATATATATATATATCATATATATATATATATCATATATATATATATATCATATCATATATATATATCATATCATATATATATATCATATATATATATATATCATATCATATATATATATCATATATATATATATCATATCATATATATATATCATATATATATATCATATATGATATATATATCATATATATATCATATATATATATATCATATATATTATATATATATATCATATATATTATAAATATATATCATATATATTATAAATATATGTTATAAATCCAGAGATGATCCACGTATACTGTCTTAATATATATAGGAATAACCATTAAATTTTTGTAAGTTTAAAAATTTATTTTTGACAGTATTTTTTTATTTCTATTATTGTAGTTATATTTCAGAACGTCCTCGGTCCTTCTTCAGAAACAAATGATTTTAACATTTAAGTTAACCTATTTCGCATTAGCGCTCATGGGATCTTGTTTACATCACGTGACGCAGAAAGGGACAAATTTTTTTTTTCAATATTTGTAAACGTAAACCGATCTTTATTAATACTTATAAATCTTGTTTTAGAGAAAACTTTAAATGTATCTAAAAATGTTTAGCTATTGAAATATTTCTAATGATTCAAAACACCTAAGTCTCCACTTAACCCTACCTTGTGTATTTAATTTTAAAATCCAGTATTTTTCTTTTTTTCTGCGTGAGTGTTGAACTAAAATCGAAGTCTATTAGTAAACATTTGCAATTTTCTATTCTGAGTCCCGGTTGATTGAAGTGTTGTGCTATGGGGGAATATTTTTTGTTCTGGCGTATGCTAAGTTTGTGATTATTGAAACGGAATCTAAGCTATTTGCAGATTCACCAATATATCCACTATTTGGACATATTGAACAGAAGAGAAAAGATATATTTTGTCTGTCAAAGGTGACTCGTGCTGGGTGCAATTTATTTTATGTTTGGTAGAGAGTATATTGCGTCGTTTACTAAATGTTTACAAATTAAGCACCGGGGATTCTAACATTTGAAATTCCCTGATAGTTTTGCATATTTTAGACATTTGGTAGAAGTGAGGATAGCTGATAGGTTGGGTGTTTGTTCCATTGCATTTATGTGTGGTTTATCGAAAATTGTCTAAGCATGTGCGTTTGATTCTTAGAAATGAGTTGTATACGATAAACTGTTTTAATTTAAGTGGATAACAACTGTTAAAGTGTAGGAATTTATGTTGTTTTGCGGGTTTGTTGTATAGACTGGTGGAAAGTCTATGTTTGTTTAATTTTATCATGACGTATGAGTAGGCCCTGTTAAATTTAATTGTATTGTGGAAGTTGTTGCAGAAAGTAAAAAACGTTTTTTAATTTTTCTGATCCATGAGACCATAAGAAAATGTCATCAATGCATCCAGAATAATGTGATGGTTTATATTGTGAATTGCTTAGTATCTTCCTTTCTAGAATGTGCATAAAGATATTGGCATAACTAGGTAACATTTTCCTGCCCATTGCAGTGCCACTAATCTGTATATAGTATTTGTTGTTGAATTTAAAAATATTATGTGTTAAATGAAATTTAATAATTGGCATATATCTGTAATTTTTTTGTTAGGTAGTTTGCTTTTACTAAGGAACTCATGGCAAGCAGATACTCCTTCAACATGTGGAGATATATGTATGTATTATATTATATTATATTATGTTATATTATATTATATTATATATAACCCTAACCCTGCTCCGGCCTTCAGGTGCTTGCAATTTCGAACCGAACCCTTTATTTTAATCACTGGTGTCTATCATTCTCGTTCCATGCTACTTCCGGATTTCATGAAGTTCTCTCCCTTTAGCTTAACTAAAGTTATTTTCTGACGACTGCTGTAGTGAAGTATTCAAATTCCAACTGTTTTACTCAAGTCTTTTATCCATTGGGCCACATATCCTTGAGACTTACACTGCATTTTATAAAATATATCCTTTTCAGCAACTTTCTGAAAGTTTTATATGTCTGATTCTGAGATGAGGTGGTACTTACATTATTCGAACTGTTAATCGTATATTGTAAATACATACAATTGCCATATTCACGACGTTTTGAAGGCCAAAGCATACAGCGGTCGAAACGTCGTGCAAATACGAGAACGATAAGAACAAATCTAACAATGTAAATAATATGATGGCCAAAACTTTGGAAGTTATGACATCATAAAAGATGACGAAAGTTTCTCCTTTTATTATGTTAATCTTATTTCATTGGGTGTTTTTTCGGGTGTTTAATTTTAATATTGGTGTTTATAGTTGGTTATTTTTTTTTTGTAAACTGATTTCCTTTACGAAGCAATTAGTCAGATTTGGACGTTTGATTTTAACTCTAGATAGGTTTAGATTTTCGTGAGGTTAGGTGTTGGTTTTTAATTTCAAGAAAGTTTTTTGTTTGCATACCTCTTTTTCTTTCTTGAATTATCACGATCTTTGTTTTTAAATTGCTCACAGTAAGTTGAAATTACATTTCTTCAAATTTAAACGATAATAGTTTTGTAAAAGGAGTTTCGAATTTCTCCATTACTATATGTTATGGTAAGTAACTATGCAATTCTGATTTGTTATCACAACTTGGTTCAGATAGGGTCTTTTTATTTTCTTATTCCTTTTACCATTTAATATGCAGACGTTTAGGGGGCAATTTCATTCGCCTAAGCATCTCAAGAATGCAAATGTTGTATGCTCAGCCAAAGTATTTATATGTAGACATCAATAATATGGCTACAACTTCCCCCACTATCAAGTTTTGTTTAGTTGGCAATTTTTATTGTTCGTTTATTTTTAGAGATGTTGAAATTTTGATCTTATTTATTTTTCAGTCATCACAGGTTAAAACTTTCAAACACTGCTACATAATAATAAAAAGTATTGCATTGTCCAGAAATTTCATGCCAATTTTTGATTTTTCAGGTTCCAACAGGTTAGAAAATATTAAATTTATCAACAGATATAATATGCTTACATTACCAATTAGAGCACACTTCAAATTATCTCTTGAGAAAGAAAGTTTAAAATTAATCAGTTCATATCAAATTTGCATTTCTATGAAAATAGATTATAAGCTGCATTCTAGACATTAGATTTTAATTTTGATGATACATTTTACTTATAATCTGATTGTTACTGTCCACTGAATTGTAGTTTAAATTTGATTACATTTGGTGGTTGTTTGGATCTTTTTTGTAGTTCTGCTTTTAGTCAGTGGAATGGAGCTTGACATGACAAGACGATTGACTACATCGGGACTATCTGAACACTCGCCAGTGACAAGTAAGGGCTTCAGAAAAATTCAGAAATATTTTACCTAAGAAGCTGGATCCTGCCCTCAGACATAACGGAAAAAAGGTAGTCACGATATGGATAGGGTTATCTTACCCATCTGCATAAGTGCAGTGAGCATATTCTGAAATCACAACCAAAAAGGCGGTATTTATGATGTAACATTCAGTCTAATTTTTACAAGACGGAATCAATCATACATAAAATTGAAAGTGACTTTTCAATGACCCTTGACATCTCCGAAAATTTTGACAGATTTGAGGTTTGTGTGTGTTTGTTTATAGTCTTCCAGAAGGAAGTAAATTTACTATGGATACAGAAGCATCCTTGACATTTTATAAATATATATATTTCAGATCTTACATTACTATATGAAGAAGCGTTATAAAAGAGGAACAAAGATGTTAAATTCTAGCACTACAGTCTGGGCGAGTAAACAAGACGCGGATTGAAGGATTTGTGATATCTGCTACACCATACACAAAGGCAACAAAAATCTCATTCTATATACTTGTGATTTACGCAAATCAAATGAGGGAATAAAAAGAAGCTTAATCCCAAAGAATCTGTGTCTAGAGACAAAGAAATACTCTGTACATGAGAAAGCATTATGATTAGAGATGAATAAAAATTTAATTCAGCATACATGATTTAAGAATAGAGACGAACGGGAGAGAGAAAGACAGACGGGAAAGATGGGGATGACCTTTTAACTATTGATATAACTTCACAAAACAGTTCAGTATTTTCGGCACGACGCCCTCGTATGTGATTTGACAGCTTAAGATCACGTGGGCCGCTAGACACTGCAATTTCAGCGGTTCCCTCGGAGTAAGCAACAGCATTTACCAATGTGGATGGTGCATAGCAGAATTACCTTCACTATCCAGACAATCTTCGTGGGCTCCAGAATCTGGATAATATCCTGGAGAATTATAGTCGGGGGGGTATGCTTCAGGGCGTACATGACCGGGGTACGACGGAAATAGTCCGTGGAGTTAACATCGACAACGGATTTGATTAAGAGGTGGACAAGCTCTAGTGAAGCCCGTTCATGTCACGATACAACAGAGATTAGTGTTCCGCGGTGCGGAGATCTATTTCAGCAAGTCTGGCGAACACATTAAAAAGTTTATCTATATACTCACAGGAAAGATTGAGGTTTTTCTTTTGTTTTTTTTAGAGGGACAGGAGAGAGAGGAAAAGGATGACCGTTCATATTTAAAGGTGAAAATTGACGAAATCATTCAGTATTTTTGGCACCACACCTTCGTATGTGATTTGCCAGTTTAAGATCACGTTCGCTGATAGACACTGTAATTTCAGCGGTTCCTTCGCCAGCGTCTTCCACAGTGAATGGTACGTAGCAGAAATTCCTTCATTATCCATACAATCTTCGTGGGCTCCAGATTCCATAAGAATCTGGACAATATCCGGGAGAATATTACTGGGGGCGTGCTTAAGGGCGTACATGAGTGGGGTTCGACGGAAAGAGTCCCTGGAGTTAACATCGGCACCAGATTTGATTAAGAGGTGGACAAGCGATAGTGAAGCTCGTTCCGTACACGATTTAATGGCACGATGCAAGAGAGATTCGTGTACGGTGGTGCGGGGATCTATTTCAACAAGTCTGACGACAACATCAAAACATTTGTCTGCATACTCATCGGAAAGATTGAGGTTTTTGATCCTATCTGCCATGTAGAGGAAAGTATCCACAGTTTCGTTGTAATGACGGTCTTCAACATAATGTGTGGAGGAGAAAAATTCTTCTTTGAGAATCCATAATTTTCCGGTGACGTCCGCTATTATATTAAAAATTGTGAAGGCCCCATTCTTAAAAAAGCTCTCCGGATTGCCATCAGCAATTATATCATGGAACACATATTGAAACGTGCGAGAGCATTTCATAACATTACAGGCAGAAACAGAAAGGCAACACTCCTGGACATGGTCGATAAGCTGCCGAAATTTATCCAAATTTCTCTGTTTGGCGATTAAAGCTGTTTGCAACAATGAGTAAATATAAAGGCTATTACTTCTTCCTAAGATTCTTTCGATAGTTAAGACTGCCTGAAATGCAAGCTGCAATGGGTTGTCTTGAAGTCTCAACAGCTCACTCTCTGTGGTGAATTCCTGAACGCAATCTAACGCGTCATTGAGATATGGTCTAGGCTTAGGTAATCCGATTTGCCTAGCTTTTAACGAGAGAATCCAAAGATATATATATACGAGCTTCCCGCAAGAATTAAGCGGGCATTGAAAGCTTCCATAGCCTCTATTATATCAACTGCATTGTACATGATGTGTTCAGAGAAATATAAGACAGCCGACACGTTGAGGCTCACTGCAGACACCATTAACGGTGTCATTCCATCATTACTCCGGATGTTAACATCAGCCCCGGCTTCTACTAGTGCCTCGAGACTGTCCATATGCATAAAAGATGCGGAGATGTGAAGAGCCGTGCATCCGTCTATATCTGTATGGTTGATGTCGACATCAGTGCTAAGAAGAAAACGGCAAACCGCACTATTAGACGTTGACGCCATCAAAGGGGTGAAACCGTAAAAGCAAGGAAAATTTACGTCAGCCCCTAAATTAACTAACAACCGAACGTAGCTTTCATCTCCATTGACAACAGAGAACATCAGTAGAGTAACGGAGCCGAAGTAGTAGTCGTTGATATTGTCTATGTGCTGTGTAATAAGCTCAACTAATTCCATATTACCGATACGTATGGCAGCAATTAAAGGATGTCGATGTTTTTTCCAGCATTCGTTCAGTTCACGGCGACCTTGGCGGAGGGACATTTCCAAGAGATAACGGACGATTTCAACCCGGTTTAGGTGGATGGCGAAGACTAGAGGGGTGCAGCCATTAAGTGTAGAATTTAAGATAATGGTGCATTTGTCAAAGTCAAATCTACCTAGAAACTTCTTGATGGAATCCAGTCTGTTTCCTCGTATGAAGACTAGTATTTTATCGACGAAAAAATGTGTAGATCTTTGAGTCAACTGTCTATTTTCAAAAGCTGCAACGAAATATAGTCATTTTGAGTTATGCTATTAGAATAATTTCAAATTAAAAAATAAATTAATACGTATTCAAACCAACTGAAGGTCTTTAAAACACGAGATTTTAAAAGCTACAAACAAAAATTTGAACAGTTCTCGTTAGAAGACTAACTTTACGAATTTAAGCGAGTGGTAGATTAGCGCTCATGGCTTATTATACAGTTGTTTTGGATAAATAAATAGAAAAACAAAAATTTGACGTTCTAGGCTAGAGCTTCTTACTCTAAAAGGTAGAACGTTTCTAGCTTCTGGTTTTCTGGGCAAGTTTGATATTCAAAATGCTACTTCGGTCTTTTAAGGCAACAAGTTCAGCCCTTAAAATAGGGCCACCTGAAAGTCGTCGAAATTTCAGGAAAAGGAAGCATTTACAAGTTCATTAGAGGCCACTTTTACACGACACGTCGAATATTACAGTGTCATCAATCATCAGTTTTTATTTCATTTGTAGTTACTCAACATGTATCTGCAAGGTTATTCGACTAAAGAATTGACTTGATAGATTTTGTGCGAGGAATTTGGCTTCAGCTGTATTGGATAGATAAAAATAAAATAAATTTATGTTCTACAATCCAGAAGAAGGAATATTTCTAGCTTCTGGTTAACTTTGATATTCAAATATTGCGAACGCCAATTCACAGTTTTAGTACAAAAAGATTAACACTTAAAAAGCCACCCGGAAAACCTCGAACATTAACAAATGCTACAATGTGTAGGAAGTCATTTTTAAAATGGAATGAAATACAAGCTTTCGCCCTTTGTTTTAATTCAGGACATCAGATCTCAATATTCCTATCACATCCAGTATAAATATCCTGATCGTAATCACTAAGTTTTACTATTTCAGAGAATTTATTTCACTGCAAGTTATGAAATCACTTGCTGCGCGTTTGCTCATTAACGGTTTTTTTTTTGTTTGCAATAAACATGTCGCCGAGTAGTCAAGAACTGTTATAAGATAGAACGTATATATTTAAACAAATATTACTTGTTTACGGCATAGAATTCAGAATATTTTAGTCAGGAAAATAAGGTTTTTGAGGTGCTAATTGACGAGTTCATAGCCTGTCATCAAGCAATTATGGTTCACCCGAATTGACAATGTGATAACTGAATACAACCATTTTCTTTAAAAGGAAAAGACCCTGAAAATACATGACTTGAGTGATAGCTACCAACATCTAACAACTAATATAAAATATTTTCAGCAATCTAATATTTTATAGATTTTAGTTGCATTAGCTTACGTCTGAATATAGTTTCTGAAAAAAAAAAAAAAGTTTTAAAATATAAAATTTTAAATGTTAATATTTAATCGCTTTAAATTAAATTAATACCGAGGTAACTTAGTAATTCCTGAAATGTTACCGTTTTATTAAATTTATGATCATTCCTTTAGTATTTTTAATGTTTCTTATTTTATTCTTAATATGAATTATTCGCATGATTGTTACAATTTAAAGCTATTAAATTTTTGTAGTGCTTTTCATTTTTTCTAATACTAACACAAGTGTTTAGATTTATTTCAGTTTAAACCAATACCATAAACATAAGAAAATACTGCGGTTTTCATGTTTTATATATATATATATATATATATATATATATATATGTGTGTGTGTGTGTTAGTTTCTGGTTCATTTATTTCTTTACCAAATACTTTTTAAGTTTCAATATTTATTCGCATGAATGTTATAAGAAAAATCTATTACATTTTTGCATTACTTTTCATTTTTTTAAAATAATAACAAGTGTTTAGATTTATTTCAGTTTAAGCCAATACCATAAACAAAAAATATACTGATGTTTACATGATATATATATATATATATATATATATATATATATATATATATATTAGTTAGGTTCGGGTTAATTGATTTCTTTAGAAAACAAATTCGCCAAAAAGGCTTCAGTTAATTTTATGAAATCAAAATTGCAAAAATATGATTAAAACCGGAAACTCATTGAAGTTACTCGTCATGTATTGAAATGCATAAAGTTTTGCCATGAGAAATCAAAGTTCGAGGTGATTTAGTTTTAGTTTTTACTGCAGATATAATAGTGTTTTCATGGCACTGGTAGATTTGTAAAAGATTTGCTTAAATAATAGCCTACAGAATACAAAGCGGCCCAGAGAAATCTCGATACAAAAAAGAACATTTTTAGCGTGGAAAATTCTAACAGGTAGGAAATAAAAACAATGGCGTAAGTAGAAAATACTTTTAATGAAACACAAATGTACATCTAGCGTCAAAATATTTCAGAGACCGACCAACACACCCACAAAAAAGAAATTAGATAAAAAATAATTTCAGGAATTTTAATGTGAGCAAAAAACGTTTTTAACTAGATGTGTAAATATTTTTGTTCATATGAAAAGATGTTTAAACAAGAGCACAGTTTATAACAATGAATATTTGATGACGATAAACTTATTCAATAAGCCAATATTTTACTTTCGTTTTAATGACTTGCGTGATGAGGTTGTTGTAAGATCGAGAAGTAACAAATACGACCTTCGTTGGACTAATAATTTATGTTTGTTAAAATTAAATTAACGGGCGTTTTTCATTTTTTATGTTGTTTATGTAGTCCGTTTTACAATTGTCAAGTTTTTATCCTGTTTTTCCACTTTTGCTTTTATTACCCATGATAACATTAACCTCTGCTCGTTAAGATGTTGATCAAATTTTTTCGAATTCAGATCTTAGGTAATGCGCCCTGGTATAATAAATATGTAAGTTTTATTTTTGTTTTTTTATTTAGACGACATGTCGAATGTTATCGAGTCTTCAGGGATAAGTTAGTATTTAATTTTTAGTTAATTAACATACGTCTGGAAGGTTATTCGTATGAAGGTGACTTGCTAAATTTTCTGCAAGAAATTTGTGTTTTCATTATAAGCAAAACTTTGCCTCGGCTCCCAATTCGTGCAATTGTCTCAACAACGAACACTCGATATTCGCTAATAGAATGAGATGTGGATTTTCACTCAGTGACAAATACCGTACTTTTGAGTCACTGTTGTAAACCAAATGAAAAAGCACCTATGATAAATCGTAACGTACAGGAATATACTGGCCTATCTTTTCAGCTCACAGTATAGATAGGCAAGACTATTTGACGTAATTGGATATTTTGTCGATTTTTATTATTCTATAGCATAACCTTGGAGCTTCACGTCTCGCCGCTGAGGTTTTTGAACTGAGTGAATCTATGATAAATATTCTTATTTTTCAATGAGAGTCTAAGGAGAAATGACGGTTATATTGCCGACTGGTTGACTCGCTTTATACAGCACATCAAACCTTCGCTGCTGAATTAAAGTCAGAAAATACGTTAGGTTTTAATCATTTTTCCGGGATAATAATTAGGTCTAATAACTTGGTTGGTGGGACAATAATAAACATGAATTCCTAGCTAATCCCAGTTATGACATACAAAAAGGGTTATTTCTATTCTACAATAAACATCAACTAATCCCTCACTTCGTGGCTACGGTAGTTTCTATAGGTATATTTTATAGATTGTAAGTATTTGTATGTAGTATTTGATTAATTGATTCGTTTTCAACGGCTTAGCCTTTAGATATGATTTAAAGCAAGACAGTGTTTAAATTGTGATTTTTTTAGGAAAATCTTTTACTGATGCAAAACGTACTAGTTAACTAGAGTAAGAAATGGTGGATTCATACCAAATTAGAATTTGGTAGAAATTTTACTGTGGATAAAAATGAATTTTCTATATTAATATGAATACATGGAGAGATTACTCATTGTGGGGTCATTAGCATCTATACATTTATATAGATACCTCCACAAAATCGCTGGAAAAAAAAAGTATAGTCAGAAGGGAAAAGGTCCCAAACTAAATAAAAACAAAGTTCTATCGGCAAAACGTTTATATTACCATTAAGAGGATAGAACCAAGCATTTTTTTAAATATTTTTAAATTTTTTTAAATTATTTCTAACACGTTCGAAATTGTTGTAGGATGTCTTTCTTACGTCAGTGCGATATCCAAATTGCCGCTATTTTATTATGTAAAAAAACGTAAATGTTACGCAATGCACTTTTTTGGCTGTGAAAGACATTAATTTGGAAATTCTTGCATAAATCAAATGTTTGGATTTTGATGAAAACTTCAGAAATTATTTATGATCGAACGAAATCAATTTCGATTGTTTTATTTTTAGAAAATATTGGTAAAAATATTTTTTAAGTATGTTACCCCCCCCCCAATTAAATTCCAGAAATGTGTCACAGTTTTAATCATTTTTCCGAGGTATTGTTTAGGTGGAACAGTTACTCTAATAACTTGGTGGGAAAAATTCCTAGTTAATCCCAGTTATATATAAAATACAAAGAGGGTTATTTCTATAGGGACATTTTATAGATTGTATGTATGAGAGATAGGTATGCAGTATTTGATTAATTGATTAGTTTTCAACGGCTTAGACTTTAGATATGATTTAAAGCAAGACAGTGTTTAAATTGTGATTTTTTTTTAGGAAAATCTTTTACTGATGCAAAACGTACTAGTTAACTATAGTAAGAAAAGGTGGATTCATACCAAATTAGAATTTGGTAGAAGTTTTACTGTGGATAAAAATGCATTTTCTATATTAATATGAATGCATTAACAGATTACTCATTGTGGCGTCATTGGCATCTATACATTTATAATCTGGATAACGAAAATAAATTTAAAAGATGTCTGTGCAGGTAATCAGTATTCAGTTACTGATTTCTTTGTTTTCTGTAACTTGCTAAAACTATGTATGTATGTATATATATATATATATATATATATAAACGTACCTCCCTTAAATCGCAAATAACATCTTAGAATGAACAAAAAAAGTGGTCCCAAAGTGAAAACGAACTTTTTCCATCAAAATCTTTACATTATTATTAAGAGGAAAGATCAAAGTAATTTTAAATTCTTTTAAAAAGTTTCAAATCCCTTCTAACATGGACAGATTACTCATTAGGACGTCATTAGCATCTATACATTTATAAACTTAAGGAAAATAAATTTAAAAGACATGTCTGTGTAGATAATCACTAATTGATTTACTGATTTCTTTGTTTTCTGTGACCTGCCAAAACTTATATATATATATATATATATATATATATATAAAAAGGTACTTCCCTGAAAACGCTAAAAAAGAGCTTAGTATGAATAATAAAAAGGTCCCAAACTTAATAAAAACGAACTTTTTCCATCAAAATGTTTGCAATATCATTAAGTAAGAAGATATGAGTAATTTTAAATCATTTTAAATAATTTTCAATCCTTCCTAACCTTTCCGAAATTTTGGCAGAAAATCTTGCTTTGATTCGAGTTAGAGGGTAACCAAAACGTTTACAATGGATAACGTGATGACATCACCCACTTTTTTCCGGGTGACAAACATTAATTTTGAAATTCTCGCAAAAATTAAATAATTGTTGGATTTTCATGAAACTAATTTTGAAAATGTTACTTTTTTAAAAACTTGGTAAAAATATTTTTACCTGTTACCCCCCCCCTCCTCCATGTAAATAATTTTTATTTGTACCTGTCTAGAGTTTTATTAGTTTAACGCAGGATTATTGGGGATTATAACTTTTTAAAATTTTGCCTCTGTATCAGAAAATCTGCCTCGAAGAGTAAAATAAAAAAAAGCAATAAAGCTGATATTTAATTTGATAACCTTCGAATTGCTTGAAGAAAAATTACAGACATTTTAGTCTGAAGAAATTTATTTTCTGATTACTAAGAAAATTTGAAAGTTTAAAAATCGTTTTGCCTGGATATATTTGAAATGATTTTAAAATGTTCATTTTTATTAACTACGATGTTCCGTAGGGGACATTGATTTTAGAAATTAAGTATTGTGAATTATTTCTCTTATGTTCATGTTATTGGCTTACAATAAAATAAAAATATGTATAAACATTTGTGTAAGTATTAATAAAATAAAAAGCAATTTAAAAAAAATAATAACTAACTTATAAGAATCATGCGAATAATTCGTATTAATAAAGAATAAAATGAAAAATATATAACATTACTTTTAAAAAAGTCATTTTCAGAAACTATATTCAAACGTTAGCTAATGCAACTAAAATTAGTTCTTTTAAATTACTAGGTAGATGTCACGTGTTTTAAGGTTTGTTCCTTAAAACAAATAGTTATGTTCAGTCAAATTCAGTCAATTCTGTTG
This sequence comes from Ascarosepion bandense, assembly GCA_037127315.1. Classification (NCBI taxonomy): domain Eukaryota; kingdom Metazoa; phylum Mollusca; class Cephalopoda; order Sepiida; family Sepiidae; genus Ascarosepion; species Ascarosepion bandense. Next base: position 1,334,240 of record JBBBDQ010002134.1, on the reverse strand, counting down.
AACAATACACAGCCTGTCAGTCATCAGGCTGTCAACTTGTCAAGTAGCGCTTCATAAATATTTTTCTTAATTCTATGCCCTAAATATATTTGTTTCAAATCAGACTGATTTTAATTTCAATTTGCTATTTTTCTAGAATTAATAAGTCACAAAAGTATTTTTTGCAATATTTTTAAAACCGTGAATTAACTTGTTTACTAATGTGTCCATCACTCAAAATATGGCAGCAAAATTAAAAATTGAAAGAAAATCTTAATCTTATATATATATATATATATATATATATATATATATTCCAATCAATATCATTTCTGTTTGAAATAAACCAGACTATTTTGCCTACTGGAAATAGTAAATATAATAATTTAGGTTTTAATTAAAACTAAAGAGTTTCAAGAATTTTTCATTTTTAATAATCTGTTTAAAAGTTATATATCGAAGATACTAATGACGTACTAATATATATATATATATATATATATATATATATATATATATATATATGCGAAAACGAACTTACCTTCAAACATATTTAATTTCTTTTTTGATGACTATAAAACCGCTTACTAGATGATTAGTTAAAACTTTCAAAAACAAGCACAAGTTACAGATAAAATGTAAATATTTAGCTTTAAAAACAATGTCGATGAAAAACTATTTTTAAAAAAATCCTCTTCATTTCCTCCAGCCCACAGGAATCAAGAGCAAGTCTGCCTGTAATTTTCCTTTTTAAAGGTTATTTTATTTTTTTGTTTTTAAGAAATTAAATTCAAAATTTCGGTCCAGACTAATAATTTAAGGGGTAGCAGGTTGCTGCATTGGGACACAAAATTTAATAAGTCTTCAGCTAGTTTTGCTGTATATGATGGATGAGTTCGATCCGTATTGTTTGAGATACTAGTCTATAGGTACCTCCATTACGTCATATACGTCACTAAAAACAAACAGCATAATATGATTAATAAAAGTCCCAAACATAATAAAAACTTTTTCCCTCAAAATGTTTATATTATTTTTAAGAGGGAGATCAAAGTAGCTTAATTATTTTTAAAAAAATTTTAATCCTTTCACTTTTAATACTTTCATTTTCGAAATTTCGTCAGAATGTTTTGTTTTGAAAAGATTTGATTGGGTTAGCAGCTAAGAAACGTTTTATTACTGTTTTCCAATGGACACTAAATGATTGCATTTGCCACTTTTTTTAGGATAAAAACACATTAATTTGAAAATTCTCGCAAAAATCAAATAATTGTCTGATTTTAATGAAACATTCCCATTCATTCACAAATGAATGAAATTAATTTAGAAATTATTTTTTAAAAAAGCTTGATAAAATCATTTTTTTTACCTCTGTTGCCCCCCCCCCCCCACTTCACGTAAAACCATGATATGTTAAATTTTAATTAGTTGCTAACTTTTGTTTTATTAGTTTAACGCAGGACTCATCGGAGAATATAAATCACCTATTTTTTTATCTCAAGTTTGTAATCACTCTCCGAAAACCCTCTCCGAACAGTAAAATTAAAAATCCAATAAAACTGATAATTTATTTTGATAATCTTTTAATTGCTCGAATAAATAATAACTTTTGATGACATTATACACTGAAAATTCCCTTTCGAGTAATAAAATTGTAAAAGAATTGTTTTTAATTTTTTAATTATTAAATTATTTAATAATATATAAGCTTTTAAAAAGATTTTTGAAATCTCCAAAGAATTGATTGCGTGTAGACTTTAGTTAAGAGCTGATTATCATATTGCCTCTCAAAAATAGAAAAGTTTAATAAAAATCGTTTAGCAGAAACATTTTAAATTGATTAAAAAAAAATTGTGTGTAAATATGTTTATTTACGTTTCATAAGAGACATAACAGGTTTCCATAATTATAACATCTGCAGTACTATAAAAATTAAATTAGATATTTTTACCATGCCATAAACTTAGTGATAACCTAATATGAAAAGTACATCATAAAAATATTAATAAATAACTTAAAATAACTTAGTTTGGTGATTTTAATTTTTTTCTTTCTTATTAAATTAACATTATTTTAAAAGAAATTTAAATTTTTAAAATTTTTATTTATTCAGAAAGCATATTCAAATGCCTGGCTATAAATGTAAACTAAAATTCTATTAATTATTATATAATTGCTGAAATTATTATTTTAAATTCTATTTATTTAAAAACAAAAAAAAACAAAAATTAAAATTTTATGTTTTGGTAATCGATGTGATGACAGGTAGAGCTACTGCAGTTAAGGTTTTTTTTTTGTAAATTTCTGGCAGTAAGGAATTATTACTTGATTGAAATCAAATAAAGGTAAGTTTCAATTTTAAAAATTGACTTAAATGACGTGTCAGCGAGGTATATTTTATTTTTGCAAGATTTTTAAAACAGAAATTTGGCTACTGTTTACATACTGTTGACAGAATGTGTCGATCAATAAAAAATGGTGGGAATTTAACTTTAATTTGTCCGATTTCAATAAAAAAAAAGGTTAAAATCAATATAAGTTCGGTTTAAAAAATATCAGTGTGTTTTTCTTTCGGGAATTAAAATTTCATCTCCTGGCTTTCAATTAAAGCTAATTTTAAAGCTTGAAGATTACTTATTGATTTTTAATATTTCAATTTAAATTTAGGTACCGAAAATATCACTGGAGGTGCCTCGTCTAATACGAGGGATTTCTATTTTCACGTTAGCAGATACTCGGCCCTCTTTTGCAGAACTGCAAAATTTTAGAAGAGTCAATATTGCATAAGCAAGGTTGTAATTACTTGTGCTCTAATATTATTAGGAAAATGATCTCAGGAAAGGATTTATGGATAAAAGATGGTTATTGACATTACATTTAAATTCCTGAAGGTTGTTTTTCTTTGTGCTCTGACCCTTCAGGACGTGGGCGACCATGGTTCTCCACGTCTATCCCTTGTGGCTTTTAGTATATTTGTTCCTGTTACTCCTGTCAACCCCCGTTCCGTCATCCACCTCATCAGTCCCTGCAAATATGTTATCCGCTGCCTTCCTCTGTCTCTTTCCTTCTATCTAGCCAGTCAGTATCAGGTTCTCCATGCTCTCATTTCTCACTGCGTGTCCTAAGAACTTCAGTTGTCTCTTCCTGATGCTCAGTATTAATTTCCTTTTTGTTGCCATTCTTTCCAACACCTTAGCGTTGCTTCCATGCTCAGTCCACGATATCCGCAGCATCCTTCTTTAGAACCACATTTCTGCTGCTTCCAGTTTTGTCCTCATTTTCGAAGATATTGTCCAGCATTCACTGCCGTATTGAAGAACTGACATCACGTATCAATCCAGCACACTTTTTTTTGTTTCTAGCGAGATTTTCCTGTGTGTTAGTACTTTATTCAGATTCTGGAACGCGTACTTTGCCATGCCAATTCGCCTTCGGATCTCTGTGTCGCACTTTCCATCTCCTGTTAGAACACTTCCTAGGTATTTAAATTTTTTTACTTGTTTGATCTCCCACCTGTATTTGGCATTTTGGGTTGCACCTTTTGCTGATGACCATGCACTCAGTTTTCTTAAAGTTTATTTGTATTCCTTTTTTGTCACTCTCTACCTCTACCTTCTGTAGAAGGTTTTGTAGTTTCCTTTCCGTGTCTGCAATCGGTACTGTATCATCTGCATACCTTATGTTGTTCAAGTTGTAGCATCCATGAAAAAAAAAATATACAGAAGGGAGTTCCACGGGAAGTGCGAGAAAAGAAGCTGGTGGAGTAGAATTCTCGCCTGCAGTTGGTTAATTTGATTGTAAATGGGTGGGACCTTGTTGCCAGTCTGGTTGCACGAGTAAATACTTGTAGAGGGGGCAACAGTGACTTAATTTCTTTGGAGTAGAAGCCATGACAATATTTTTATAACCGACAGAGGGAAGCCACATCCCGCCGGTGAGAAAGTGTCTGGAGTCGAGCCGCCAAGTCGGGAACTATCACATTCTCTTTTGGAGCCTGTCGAGAACACTGAGATGAACAGCAGGAGGTCCTGACCATATATGACAGCAGTATTCTATGCACGGGCGGATGGCTGATTTGTATATATACAAGATGGATTCAGACGGAAAAAAACATCCTGGCTCGAAACAGTGACCCAACTTTCCTATCAGTGGATTTAGCTAATCATTTAATGTTCCGTTCTACTAATCAAGGGATACGGTCTTGTTATTTTTATTTGTTAACCTTTATTGCTCGTTCATTTCCAGTTAGTGCGAATACATACAGAGATTGAACCCGTAAACATAACCTCTACTGATGATTAGGCTGAAGCTGATGATTAGTCTGTTGATGCTGCTCGCTCTCATGTTTTAAAAGCTGATACTTGAAGGTAATTGTCTGATGTATTACGAGAGACCTTTTGACTAACCATTTAAAATCTGACTTGACTTTTGCTAATTATTAAAGAATAATATGTTGCAAGATAAAAAAAGACACATTACTAACAGAGTTCAAATACATTTCCAGTCGCTTTCATATTAGGAAGGTGCTAATCTGTCACTTCTCCCTCCAGCCCATGGGTTAAACGATAGGACAGATTTGGTTCGGTTCTATAGCCATGGATAGTAATCAACAGCAGAAAGTAAAGGCAACCGACGGCAGGATATTTATCTGCCCAGTCAGTCATGTAGTTTTCGAGACATGATCATCCAAGCTAGAGTCAGTTATAACTCTTGACTGACTGACATTTGCTAATAAATTACACAAATATTTTTTATTAAAACCAGAGACCCATTTTATTTTTTATATTTAGACTGTTGTCTCCATCTTTGTTTTTTTTTTTAATCACAATGTTCCAGCCGTTGAGCTCTGCGATCATACAATATCTAGTTCGTTACAACTGAATATAATACACACTGCCCTGCTCAGGGATTGAACACGTAAACATAACCTTACTGCTTATTAGGTTGAAGCTTATGATTAATCTGGTGCTCACGCTCGGTTATGTTTCGAAAATTTCGGTTTGTAGTTAATTCCTAGTAGTATTAACAAGGCTTTTTTTTTTGCTGTGTCCCTTTACGACGTTGGCGATCGGAGCCTTCCACTTCTCCCTACACCGTGTAACGCTTGCCAAAGCTTCTGTTGTACCGCACGATGATTATTCTGGTGTTCGTAGGCAATCAGAGCTTACCACCACTCCCTATCATTGTAGCACTTACCATCCCTTCTACTCTTATAAAGCTCAATACCCGCTCTACCATCCATCGACTCCTATCTATCAAGTATGCTTCCCCGTTTCTCTTCTGCCTTTTATCCGTGCCGTGAGCTTCAGATTCTCTAAGTCTTTTCTCATTCAGTCACTTGCCAAATGGGATACACGCTTGAGTGATCATGAAAGAGACATGGTTGATCGACCAGAATATTTTTCTGCAGTAGGCTGACATTACTTTTTGAGGTAGACTGGTTACCAACCAAGGCTATATAATCTGTCCTGCTATTTAAACGATTTTAATTCAATTACTGGTGAACATTCTATTCGACTTAAGGTTTTGTCACATCTGCTACACCATATACAAAGGCGAACAATAACCCTTATTCTATATACTTGTGCATTACGCAAATCCAATGACGGAATCCAAAAGAACCTTAATCTCAAAGAACCACTGTGTCTAGAGACAAATACTCCGTAAATACGAACGAACACTGATTATAAACTAATTAACATTTAAGTAGGCATACATGATTTAAGAATAAAGACGGAAGGGAGAGAGAAGATGATCGTTTAATTTCACTGATGCAAGTTGACGAAATCGTTCAGTATTTTTGGTACGACGCCCTCATATGTGATTTGGTGGTTAAAGATCACGTGAGCCGCTTGACACTGCAATTTTAGTGGTTCCTTCGGAGTAATTGCCAGCTGTTTCCAACATGAAAGGTCCATAGGAGAAATTCCTTCACTATCCAAATAATGTGAGCGCCAGATTTTAGAAGAATCTGGACATGATACTCGGGAATAGAATCAGGAGCGCGCTTCAAAACGTACATAAGCGGAAGTCGACGGTAATAGTCCTTAGAGTTAACATCGGAACTGGCTTTGATTAAGAGGTGGACAAGCTTTAGTGAACCCCATTCATGTTTATTACACGCTTTTGAGAGATAGAATGAAAGTTAACGTTAGTGGTGCAAGAATATAATCGGGGGCGTGCTTCAAGGCGTACATAAGCGGAAGTCGACGGTAATAGTCCTTAGAGTTAACATCAGAACTGGCTTTGATTAAGAGGTGGACAAGCTTTAGTGAACCCCATTCATGTTTATTAGTCGATTTAATAGTACGATGCAATAGAGATCGAAGTCAGACGGCGCAGGAATCTATTTCGACAAGTTTGACGAGCACATCAAAAGATTTATCCACATACGCACCAGAAACAAACACGGTTATTTTATGCACTCGTGAATGAGCGCAAATCCAATGATGGGATCCTAAATAAACTCAATCTTAAAAGCAATTTGTCTAGAGTAAAAGTCACGGTGAATGTGAACGAATACGTAATAACAGGCTTCACATTATAATAAAGGAATTAGAATTAAAGTCAGCATAGGTGATTAAGAGTAAAGGGATGATAGAAGCGGGAAAGATAGCGGATGACCGTTCAAATCTACTGGTGCAAGTTCAGAAAGTCTTGCAGAATTTTTGGTACGACGCTCTCATATCTGATTTGGTGGTTTAAGATCACGTGAGCCGCTTGACACTTCAATTTTAGCGGTTCCTTCGGAATAATCGCCAACGTGTTCCAAATTGAAAGGTCAGTAGCAGAAACTCCTTCACTATCCAGACAATCAACGTGAGCTCCAGATTCAATAAGAAACTTAACAGAATCACGGAGAATGTTATTGGGGGCGTACTTCAGGGCGTACATGAGCGGAGTTCGACGGAAATAGTCCTTGGAGTTAACATCAGCACCGGCTTTGATTAAAAGGTGGACCAGCTCTAGTGAAATCCATTGATGTCTCTTACTCGCTTCAATAGAATGATGCAAGAGAGATTTGTGTTCGGTGGTGCGGGGATCTATTTCAACAAGTCTAACGAGGAGATCGAATAATTTATCTACGTACTCACCGGAACGATTAAGGTTTCCTATCTTAAGCGCCATGTAGAGGAAGGTATCTATTGTTTCGTTGTGATGATTGTCTTCAACAAAAGGCCAACTAGAGTAGTGGTTTTTTTTGTGAATACATATTTCCTCTGCGGCCCGAGCTATTATCTGAAAAATTGCGAAGGCCCCATTTTTAAAAAGGCTATTCGGATTGCTATCAATGATTATATTATTGAACACAATTCGGAACGAACGCGAACATTTCATAACATTACAGGCGGAAACAGAAAGGCAAGATTCCGAGACATGGTCGATGAGCTGCCGAAATTTCTCTATTTTTTTTCTATCTTTGGTGATTAGAGCTGTTTGCAGCAGAGACTTAATATAAACACCATTACTTCTGCCTAAGATCCTTTCGATAGTTAAGACTGCCTGAAAAGCAAGCTGCAACCGGTTGCCTTGAAGCCTCAACAGCTCACTTTCTGTGCTAAATTCCTGAACGCAATCAAGGGCGTCAGTAATGAGAACCGCTCTCCGCTTTGGAAATACTTTTTGCCTCATTTTTAACGCGCGAATCCAGTAAGATATATCTGAATTTCCTGCCAGGACAAAGCAGGCATTGAAAACTTCCATAGCCTCTATTTTATCAAGCTCCTTGTACATGGGGTGTTCTAAGAAAAATGAGACAGCCGGCTCGTTGAATCTCACTGCGGACAACATTAACGGTGTCATTCCGTTTTTATTCCTAATGTTAACATCAGCTCCGGCTTCTACCAAAGCCTTGAGACTGTCCATACGCATGCCAGAAGCGGCCACGTGAAGAGCCGTGCATCCCTCTATATTTCTGTGGTTGATGTCAACATCAGTGCTGAGAAGGAAACGGCAAACCTCGCTGTTAATCGTTGACGCCATCAAAGGGCTATCACCGAGAAAGCAAGTGAGATTTACGTCAGCCCCCCAATTAACGATCATCCGAACGAAGCTAACATCTCCACTGACAACAGTCACCATTAGTAGAGTAAGCGGAACCGAAGATGTAGTCGTTGATATTGTCTATGTGCTGTGAGATAAGCTCAGCCAATTCAATATCACCGACCTGTATGGCAGCAATTAAAGGATGGCGATGTTTTTTCCAGCATTCATTCAGTTCACGGCGACCTTGGCGAAGGGAGATTTCCAAGAGATAACGGGCGACTTCGAACCGGTTCAGCTTGATGGCCAAGAGAAGAGGCGTACAGCCATCCAATGTAGAATTTAAGATAATGGTGCATTTGTCAAATTCAAAGTTACCCAGAAACTGCTTGATAGAATCCAGTCTGTTTCTGTGTATGAAGCTAAATATATGATTGACGAAGTATTGTGCAGATCTCTTGTTCAACTGTATATTTTCATAAGCTGAAACGAGAATTTGTAGCCATTTTAAGTTATGCTATCAGAAATATTTCAAAGGAAAATGATAAATTATTAGCAAGTCAAACCACCTGAAAGTCTTTAAGAACACGATATATAAATTACCACAAAGGAAAATTTTGAACACTTTGTTTGAAGCCAAAGTATGAATTTAACAGTGCTAGATTATCGAATGGAGTTTATTTTACAATTGCACTTTAGATAAAAAAAATACTTTCTTAAAGAAAGCCACCCGGAAGACGTCGAACTTTACTAGAGGCCACCATTTAGAGGACATCATTTTTAAAACAAAATGAATAGAAGCTTAAGACCTTTGTTTTAATTCAGAGTCTTACAGCTGTGTATAATATGCCTATTCTTACTCATTAAGTTTAACTAGCTATTTCGGAGAAATAACTTTACTACCAGTTATGAATTCATCTGCCGCTTGTTTGCTCTTTAACAAAACTTTAACTATTTTTTGCAATAAATATGACGTCGAATAGTGAAGAATTATCTATTAAAATAAATGTAATACTCAGACAGTAAAACGAACCTGCAGATATTGGAGGCCATATACATGAAATCAAAACACACTTCAAATCCCGTTTAAATCTGGTCATAACACATTACATTGCATTTAAATATATGGTTCTGTGAACATTTCGGTCTCTCACGCGGTGTGTCGCCATAGCATCGCATTACGAGTTTACGAGCTGCGTTTGCTATTTGGTGACTGTTGTTGATTAGCAAAGTTTTATGTCAACGCTAGAGAAAATCATATTTGATGGTGGATATCTATGTTAACGTCCCTGCAACCTATTTGAAGATGGCTCATGTGAGTCGAAAGCTTAGAACCAACTTACATTAATTTTGTCTTTATTTTCACTTGAAATTAAAGCCAAAATACGATGTTTACAACGGCTCATGATTAAACAGACATCCAGTCGCTGTTATATTTAACAGTATATGTTTAGAAATTTATCTACTGCTTCGATACACTATATGTACATTTTTTACGTACTGGTTTTTAAGTAAATATTAATATCAAAACAGGTATAAATCTTTTGAAAAACTGAAACCCGTTCAAAAGTTTTTATTTAATTTCAGGAAAGCAAAATTTCACAAGCATGAATAAAATCGGAAACTCATTAAAGTTACTCGTCATGTCTTGAAATGAACAAAATTTGCCATGAGAAATAAGAAAAAAACTCATGATTTCGTTATAGTCACTTGAGGTACAAATACCGTTGGAACAGTGAACATATGTATTGCTGGAAGCCTGAAATATATGTAGCAGCTGACCGAAAAATTTGGAGGGTTGTGGCTAATTTACATTCTCGACCGAATCACTCTTCATTTACCATAAACCCCGTCCATCATTTTACAATCCTACATATACCATAACACCACATATACATAGGGGAACCTAAATACGGGAACAAAACCCAGGAGATATAAATTTGATTCTATATACAATAGTGCAAAAATATACTTAATAATTTTGGAATCCTAAGAATTTATCTGATCACTCGGCTATGAGAAAAATAGGAGTGGCTGACGCGACAGACATTGTCACCAGGCCTAGCCAGTCATGAACTGAAAGTTAATGGACCAATTGTATAATACGTATGTGACTTAACAGCAAGTTATGAAAATTTGACATTTAATGAATAGATTCTTTTGTTGTAGTGGGTGATGAGCGCGAATCAGTCAAACTTGTATTGTTACTGAAGTTTGAAATCCATTATTTTTATAGCACTGTTAAAAATAAACCACGATATGCAAAATGGCTCAGACGAAACTATGCAAAGAGAATATATTTAGCGCATTAAAATGGAACATGTATTGCTAAATCCGCAGCTATGAAAGTCGGCTCTCTGTGCAGGGCCCAGAAATTCTTTCCGCCTGAATCTATCCTGCAATTATATAAATCCACCATCCGCCCGTGTATTGAGTACTGCTACCATATCTGGTCGGGTGCAGCTTCTACTCTCCTCGGGATTCTTGACAAAATATTCTCCAACTCTCACTATTTATTTTTTAAAAAATTACAAAATTATGGCACAAGGCCTAAAAGGGGAGGGGGAGAGGTTGGTTCTCGCTTAACTATCCTATACCTAGCTAAACACTATCACGACCCATTCACTCGTTACAATTTGCACAGTCACCAAAAGAACCCATCCATCTACTCCCAATCCTTCGTACACCACAATGCCAGAAACTTACAAGGGACACCGAAAAAGTGGGGAGAATAACCCATGACAATAAAAATGTATTTATATACAATATAATATATACAATATAATGTAAAATATTTAATGAAAAATGAAATGATGGGAGGGGGATGAACCCAAAAATAAACTAAAAATACAACAAATTTTTGAACTAAAATAATAATCAATGTTAGTAACAGCCGTCCATCCCAGAAAAACAGAGTGGCCGCTGTATTCCGCCAAACGGCGAAATCAACAAGCACACTCGCTAAGGGAGTGGAGAGGTGGGGTAAAAAATTAGCGGAATGGGACAATAAAAGGCTGAACCAACCGAGATAAAAAGGACACCAAAACAAACTGGGGAGGTTGGGAATCTCGACTTGGATCATAACAAAAGAGAAAGCCGGGTACAGGCTAGGAACACATTCACTTTAACTAGGTACACAAATATTCTCCAACTCTCTCCCTATGTACATCCTAAGTCGTCTTAAAAAGTCGTCTAAAAAGTCAGGAGCAAATGAGTGCGAACTCCACAGAACCATCAGTTTAATGAGCTATATAACAAAACTGATCGTCCGAATCCTGATGAATAGAACGAGAAGCAGAATCAGGCCAGAGATAAGACAAGAACAGTGCGGTTTCGTTAAAGACACAGGAACAAGGAATGCCATATTTATGACTAGGATGCTCCTTCTGACATTTCCTATACCCACTCCTTATGTAACCCACTGCGCTATAGTGGCAGTGGAATGCCTTGCTTGCGGTGGCACCATTAAAAAAAAAAAAAATAATTTTAATGATACAAGTATTACCAGTGTAAAATTGCAGTCAAAATATTTGAGAGACCGACCGATCAACCAACTTAAACATGTAAAAAAAAAAAAAAAAAATCTTTGTTTTTGATAAAATTAAGTTTCATTTTCGTGTTAGCTAAAAACGTTTTTAACGAGATTTGTAAATATCAAATCATTTGTCTATAATTTATGAAAAGTAAGGATATTTATTGTAAAAATACACAATAAATGTGGCATATGGGCTAAATAAAGTATTTATTTCTGAAAAATACAGAAATTGTGGCACAAAGTCAAAAGCGGAAGAGTAGAGATTGATCGACACTAGCTAAACACTATCACGACCCATTCACTCATTACAATTTGCACATACCCCACAAGGACCCATCCATCAATACCTCAAATCTAGAAGGGACACCTAAAAAAAGTTGGGAAGCAAACCAATCACAATAAAAATTTAAAACATTCAATGAAAAATGAAATAATGGGAGAGGGATGAACCCAATAACAAACTAAAATACAACGTAGATATTTTTTAATAAACGATGTTAGTAAGACCCGTCCATCCCACAAAAAAGAGTGGCCACTGTATTCCACCAAACGGCGAAATCAAGAAACACACTAAGGACGTGGAGAGTGGAGGTGGGTAAAATAATGAAATGGGAATCAAAGGCTGACCCGGAAAAAAAAAAAAAAAAAAAAAAGGCCGAAACAAATTGGGGAGGTTGGGAATCTCGACTTAGATCATCCTATACCTAGCTAGAATAAGAAAGTGTTTAAATTGTGATGCGTTTTAGCAAGATTGTTTCTTCTTCTATGTGCCCTGTCCCTTCAGGACGTAGGTGATCATGGATCTCCACGTCTCCCTATCTCTTGTGGCTCTTAAGCAGGGTTGTTGTTTACTGATGCAAATTTCACTACTTAACTTATAGCTAGGGTGAGAAGACGTGGAATCATACCGAATTAGATTTTTATAGAAAATGAACTGTGAATCAAAAAGCGAATTTCTATATTAGTATGAATTCTGTAAGAGATTTCTCATATTTTGGCGTCATTGCCATCTATACATTAATATTCTAGAGAACGAAAATAAATCTAAAAGATATGTCTATGTTGTAAATCAGTATTTAATTGATTGATTTCTTTTTATTTAACAAATGTACATTTGTTTATGGTACGAGGCCGACAGTGAGGATGGGAAAGAGAAACTCGGGTTGATCTTGCACTAACTATATTATACCTAGCTAATCTGACTTGTGACCCAGACATACTATACAATTTTTCTCAGGCATCATAAAAACGTATCCATCGACACTCAATCCATTGATTGGTTTCTTTAGTTACTAAAATGTTATATATATATATATGTGTGTGTTTGTGTGTATGTATGCAAAAAACTTACCTTCAGCCATATTTAAATACGTTTTGTAATGTGAGGAACATAAAACCGCTTACTAAAGGATTAGTTAAAACTTTAAAAAAACGAGCATAAGGTACAGATAAAAAGTAAATATTTAGCTTTAAAAACAATGTAGATTAAAAAGTATTAAAAAAAGTTATCATCTTTTTCTCCTGCCCACACGGAGAAAGAAAAACTGACAGTGAGTTTATTTTTAAAGGTTTTCTTTGCTTTTTTTTTTTTTTCGATATTAAAGTCAACTCACCGGTTCTGACCAAAAAATCAATTCAGTGGGTAGCAGGCTGGTGTATTGCCACACAAAGTTTAATAAGTCTTCAGCTAGTTTTGCCGGGTATGATGAGTGAGTTCGATTCGTATTGGTTAAGATACTAGTCCAATAGGAGGGATTATTAATTTCACGTTAGTAGTTCAGGAATAATAAAGCAGACATGCATAAGGAAATAAAATAACTGACAGGACAGAAAACCGGCTCTTCAACAGGTTCTATAAAACCTAACGATGAACAATCATTTTGGAGAAAGAGGAAATACTCCAACGTTGGGAAGAATATATAAAAGTTCTTTTCCACGACAAGAGAGAGCAACCAATAATACGCAAAGATGACGACGGACCAGAAATATTAATGTCTGAAGTGGAATCTGCAGTAGCCAAACTGAATAGAAATAAAGCAGCTGGACCAGACGGCATAATCATAGAGCTGCTGATAACCCTGGAAGAATTTGGTATAGAGAAAATTACTGAAATAATAAATGAAATTTATAATAGTGGGGTAATACCAGATGACCACAACAGATCTATCTTTATAGCACTACCTAAAAAGTCAGGAGCAAATAAGTGCGAACTCCACAGAACCATCAGTTTAATGAGCCATATAACAAAACTGATCGTCCGAATCCTGATGAATAGAGCGAGAAGCAGAATCAGGCCAGAGATAGGACAAGAACAGTGCAGTTTCGTTAAAGACACAGGAACAAGGAATGCCATATTTATGACTAGGATGCTCTCTGAAAGGGCAATACAAATGAAAAAGGACTTATACCTGTTCTTTATTGATTATGCGAAGGCGTTTGAAAAAATACGCCACAAAGAATTGATGGAGAGGCTCGGTAGCCTGGACATATTTGGAAAAGACTTGAGAGTAATCAAGAATCTTTATTAGCAGCAACCCGCTTGCGTACGGACAGGTAATGAATTGAGTAGATATACAAATATAGAAAGGGGCGTAAGACAAGGATGTGTCTTTTCACCGGATCTGTTCAACTTGTACAGCGAGAATATTTTGAGGACCCTAGAAGTTATGCATGGATTCATAATCGGAATTCACAATTTAAACAACCTAAGATATGCAGATGATACAGTGCTGATAGCAGACACAGAAAGGAAACTACAAATCTTCTACAGATGGTAGCTGAAGAGAGAAAACCGAATGCATGGTCATCAGTAAAAAGAGCAGCACAATATGCCAAATACAGGTCGGGGATACTAGAATAAAGCAAGTACAAAAATTTAAATGCCTGGGAAGTGTTATAACAGAAGACGGAAAATGCGACACAGAGATCCGAAGGCGAATTGACATGGCGAAGGAAGCATTCCAGAAGCTGAGTAAAGTATTAAGTAACAGGACAATTTCGCTAGAAACAAGGAAGAGAGTACTAGATTGCTACGTGCTGTCCGTCCTTCAATATGGCAGTGAATGCTAGACAATATCATCAAAGATGAAGGAAACACTTGAAACAACTGAAATGTGGTTCTACAGAAGGATGCTGCGAATATCATGAATCGAGCATACGAGCAATGATGAGGTCTTAGAAATGATGGAAAAAAAAAAGAAAATTAATACTGAGCATCAGGAAGTGACAGCTGAAGTTCCTGGGACATGCAACGAGGAAGCAGGGCTTAGAGAACCTGATATTAACAGGGCAGATAGAACTAAAAAGAAACAGGGAAAAGCAACGGATAGCATATTTGAAGGATCTGATCAGGTGGATGATGGAGCGAAGGTTGCACGGTGTAACAGCAGAAGGCGTGCTCAGAGCCACCAGGGATAGGGAAAAGTGGAAGGCCATGATCGCCTACGTCCTGAAGAGACAGGGCACATAGAAGAAATTACTTTGCAAAAGAGCAAAATAGTAAAATCTTAGAAGTGGAAATATTGTATAAGCAAGGTAGAAATTTCTTGTGCATGAATATTATTAAGAAACTGATTGCGGGAAAGGAATTATGGTTTTGTTGTGAAATGTTAGTTTAAACATTTTAGAAATATCGTGTCTTCAAACATCATTTCGATTTTTAATTGTATCGCGTCTTCAAACTTCAGTTTCTATTTCAATTTGCATCTTCTCTTTTTTTTAATTACATCCTCGTGTATAAGACTTATTCACGTATAGTCCGACCGCTGTATTGTATTTTCGAAGAACCGGATTTTTTTCATATACTTCGTGTATAGTATGACACCAGCTTCTGGTCATTACTGGTATGCCTACCGTGGTGAAACATTACACCCGATATTGTCACCAGCATTCTAGGACAGGCCGTCGAGGTCCTGACAACCGAATGTTTCCGGCCTGTATGTGCTTAAGGGATCTAATTTAAATAATGTCTATTAATCTAACCGACTTGAATGCAAGGGATCCGAGAGATTTCCGTACTTGGCATCATCTTAGACATATTTTATAGTAAATAAACGGATTTAAATCTTTTTTGCAAAACGTTAACCCAAAAATAGTAGACACTCTTTACTAAGGTAATTTTTTTCCACAAAATTTCGCAAATCAAATGAGTCTCCTGGATCGCAGCCATGTCCATCCCCGAGGGACAAGAGATCACGAAGCAGGCGGGCAACTTTACACCGATCTCTCGGATCTCTTGCATTCGAGTCGGTTAGATTAATAGACATTCCTTAAATTAGATCCCTTAAGCACATTGAGGCCGGAAACATTCGGTTGTCAGGACCCCGACAGCTTGTTCCAGAATGCTGGTGACAATATCGGGTGTAATTCATCCGTCCAGGACAATGCCGCCGACGTCAATCGGAAAATTGTATTTTAAGGCCCTGTAGAATATAGAGCGGCGGAGAATTACTGGGACCCTCGCTGCTCGGACCTGCGCCATTTTCTTCAGTTACTTTGAATCAATTTGAGCCATTCTCAGTTTCGGCTCGGCGTCTTTCACCCCCCACCCCCACCCCGAGATGTGATCCAACATTTTCAGGTTCCTGCCGGTATTACGGATCAGTGTGATTACCCCCGGGGTCATTGAGAAAGTTCTCAGGATCTTCTATCGATTTTTTGCCTACAACGAATATTTTGAATAGAAGTATCAAGAGGGCCTTCCTTAGTGAAGAATGGTCCCTCTTCAGAGCAGGCCTGGCTATTTTACATAAGTTTTAGTCGTGTAGTAAAGCTCAGGGTTTTTTTCTTTTCTACTTTTCCTGTGAGGGTTGGGAGCTGGTGGTGAAGATGGAGTGAGAAATGGAGTTGACGGAGCTTTTGTAAGGGATGACGAACGGCTTCCTACCTTGACAATAGGCTGTTGTTCCTGCTCTTCTGTGCTTTTTTTCCTTTTTTTTAAGTTTCATCCTCCTTTACCTCTTTCACTCTCCTCCGATTTAGCAACTAAGAGCGTGTTTCCTCTCACTTAATTTTTTCCCCAGGTTGATGTTGATGTTTTATAACGTCTTTTTGTCGGCGAATTTTTTTATTTTGACCGTCTCCCTGAGGAGGAGGGGGAGCAGCTATTTTTTTTAAACCCACCCTACCAGCTCCGTCCATTCGTTTGAAGATTTCGGTTTTGCCACCACAACTATCTTCTTCTGCTCTGTCGGTTTCTCTTTCCCCAGGGCTACCGGATTTACGGGCGTTTCTGGTTTTAGCTCCGGGTGATTGTTGGGCATATTTTGGTCTGGTCGTCTCATACGTTCAACAGTGAGTCCTCCTTCTCTCTACAACAATGAAACAACTTTCTTTCCCGATAGAGCAGTATGTCCGAGATATTCTAACTCCTGGCGATTCATCAACATAACTTGTAATGAGAAGTCCTCGGTCGGCACTCACGACTTGCTTACAAAAATCTCCAATTCTTCAAAAGCTCCAATTTTGAAAACAAAAATGCAGTAAAATTGTCTTCAGACATATCTAATGGTACCCCTGAATTCAGATTCACGTGCCCATATATTCCGTTTGAGGCCCAACCTGTTTGGTTGTTGACACGCTGCATGCCAGAGCCTTAAATTCCACAAAAGCCAAAAGCACAATCCCACCAATTCGGGAACGCTTTGTCAAAATTTAGGGTACAATTTTGAGTCTTTTTTATGGTCTCCTTCATTATCTCTCTGCTCGTCCCGTTAAATTTCCGTGTCTTGTCGTCGGTTGTTATCAGGGTGATGGCCCTTGCCGATACAATATTTAATGCTTCCGTAATGGAGACAAGCTCGTCATCATTAAAAAAATCCTTGTACTTATCTTTCATCTAGTTTTAATAATAAGGTGCATGTTCTTCATTTAATGAAAGAAATTCTGATAAATGCGTCAAGTCCACCCAGGTGATCGATTGTGTTTTTTTTTCTGAAAGTAGTTTTAAAATCTGCAAATTTATTAATTTAAAATATCCAAGTAAACCGATCATTAACAATCCTCTAAAACGTTTTCCGTTAGCAACTCGTAAAAGCGGTTCTACGATAGTTTGAAAGATTTTCTACTTTTAGGGATTGAATTATGATAGCTTGTTCACAGACACTAAGAATATTACCAGAACAATGTATATTTTTTGAAAATTGATTAGTTAATTCTATTAAATATTAGTACTTTTTTAATTCTTAGTGAATTTCAACTTGGCCCACTGCAGAATCTAAGAATTCTGTTAAAACAATCTGATTGTAATTTGTTTTATTAGATATTTAATTTGTTTCTTCTTTTCTTTTACTTTTATATTCTGAAAAGGTTGACCAGTATTATTTGGGGAAGAGCTTTGAAAGAAGTTTTGTCATAATAAAATTGTAATAATCTCCTTGTTAGTTTCTTCAACGAATGTCTCAAAGGAGTGCATTTTTTTCCAATAATTTCACGAACCACATTTCATACTCTGTTGAAGATATTCAGATTTTTAGGGTTGGATGTAATTTGAAATTACATAGTCACATGACGCAATCTGTTCACCCTTCCCCTCTTTTTCCCATATTACACACACTCATTAGACCAAGGTCCGTAATATTTAACAGATTTAGATTCATAAGTATTGTTTAGTAAGACCCAGAATATTTTTAGTAAAGTAAGTGATATTCCTTGAATTGTCTACAGTGGCTTCTGGTTTAAATTTTAGGACACATGCAATTGTAATTCCTTCAAGCTGTCTTAAAATTCAGTGTTTGCTAACACAACTGCGACGTAATCACTACCTCATGTATCTTAACGTAATTTCTGGCTATAATCTAGTTATATTGCAGAACAACTTAAACTTAGATGCTTTGCTGTATACGTATTACTTGTTGGATGAAGACAGATATGGCTTACTGTATAAACGTATTGTTTTGCATGATTATCTACTCTTCTGGTCAGAAGTATTTTCATCCTATATGATGCTACGGCTATTAAAATCTTCCATTGAAGTAAATGGTTTTGGAAATTACTTACATAGTATATCAAACTCAATTCTATCTACAAGATCATGAAGTGGGATGTAAACCGAAAATATGGTTTGGTTTTATGTAGTGAGATTCTTATGGCCATTGTATTGTGTTACATGTAAGTCGATATTGCAGTAGAAAATAAGTTTTATTAATACATATGTAGCACCTGCACCACCATTTGGGTTATTAATAATAGAATCGTATATTGTATAATTTTTAATATCTATATTTTCATTCCGCTCAAAAAGATCCCTGACAGAAGATGATTGCATTAAACAAAAGCATTTCGTTTAGATTTGCTTTTACTATTCCTGCTTTCATTGAATACGTTTATTGGTCATTGTTTTTATGTTACTAGATTTAATTCCTTCCAGCTGTGTTAAAATTCAGTGTTTGCTAACACAACTGGGACGTAATCACTTCCCCATGTACCATGACGTCATTTCCGGCTATAATCTAGTTATATTGCAGAACAACTTAAACTTAGATATTTTGCTGCATACGTATTAATTGTTGGATGAAGACAAGGTATGGCTTGCTGTATAGACGTATTGTTTTGACTGATATTATCTACTCTTCTGGTCAGAAGTTTTCTCACCCCATATGATGCTACGGCTTACTGTATAGACGTATTGTTTTGAGTGAAATTATCTACTCTTCTGGTCAGAAGTTTTCTCACCCCATATGATGCTACGGCTTACTGTATAGACGTATTGTTTTGAGTGATATTATCTACTCTTCTGGTCAGAAGTTTTCTCACCCCATATGATGCTACGGCTTACTGTATAGACGTATTGTTTTGAGTGAAATTATCTACTCTTCTGGTCAGAAGTTTTCTCACCCCATATGATGCTACGGCTTACTGTATAAACGTATTGTTTTGAGTGATATTATCTAGTCTTCTGTCAGAAGTTTTTCACCCCATATGATGCTACGGCTTACTGTATAGACGTATTGTTTTGAGGATATCATCTACTCTTTCTGGTCAGAAGTTTTCACCCCATATGATGCTACGGCTTACTGTATAGACGTATTGTTTTGACTGATATCATCTACTCTTCTGGTCAGAAGTTTTCACCCCATATGATGCTACGGCTTACTGTATAGACGTATTGTTTTGACTGATATCATCTACTCTTCTGGTCAGAAGTTTTCTCACCCCATATGATGCTACGGCTTACTGTATAGACGTATTGTTTTGAGTGATATTATCTACTCTTCTGGTCAGAAGTTTTCTCACCCCATATGATGCTACGGCTTACTGTATAGACGTATTGTTTTGAGTGATATTATCTACTCTCTGGTCAGAAGTTTTCTCACCCCATATGATGCTACGGCTTACTGTATAGACGTATTGTTTTGAGTGATATTATCATTCTTCTGGTCAGAAGTTTTCTCACCCCATATGATGCTACGGCTTACTGTATAGACTATTGTTTTGAGTGACATTATCTACTTCTTCTGGTCAGAAGTTTTCTCACCCTATATGATGCTACGGCTTACTGTATAGACGTATTGTTTTGAGTGATATCATCTACTCTCTGGTCAGAAGCCACCCCATATGATGCTACGGCTTACTGTATAGACGTATTGTTTTGACTGATATCATCTACTCTTCTGGTCAGAAGCTTCTCACCCCATATGATGCTACGGTTTACTGTATAGACGTATTGTTTTGACTGATATCATCTACTCTTTCTGGTCAGAAGTTTTCTCACCCCATATGATGCTACGGCTTACTGTATAGACGTATTGTTTTGAGTGACATTATCTACTCTTCTGATCAGAAGTTTTCTCACCCCATATGATGCTACGGCTTACTGTATAGACGTATTGTTTTGAGTGACATTATCTACTCTTCTGATCAGAAGTTTTCACCCCATATGATGCTACGGCTTACTGTATAGACGTATTGTTTTGAGTGACATTATCTACTCTTCTGATCAGAAGTTTTCTTCTACCCCATATGATGCTACGGCTTACTGTATAGACGTATTGTTTTGAGTGACATTATCTACTCTTCTGATCAGAAGTTTTCACCCCATATGATGCTACGGCTTACTGTATAGACGTATTGTTTTGCGACATTATCTACTCTTATGGTCAGAAGTTTTCTCACCACATATGATGCTACGGCTTACTGTATAGACGTATTGTTTTGAGTGACATTATCTACTCTTCTGATCAGAAGTTTTTCACCCCATATGATGCTACGGCTTACTGTATAGACGTATTGTTTTGAGTGACATTATCTACTCTTCTGATCAGAAGTTTTCTCACCCCATATGATGCTACGGCTTACTGTATAGACGTATTGTTTTGAGTGACATTATCTACTCTTCTGATCAGAAGTTTTCACCCCATATGATGCTACGGCTTACTGTATAGACGTATTGTTTTGAGTGACATTATCTACTCTTATGGTCAGAAGTTTTCTCACCACATATGATGCTACGGCTTACTGTATAGACGTATTGTTTTGAGTGACATTATCTACTCTTCTGATCAGAAGTTTTCTTTCACCCCCATATGATGCTACGGCTTACTGTATAGACGTATTGTTTTGAGTGACATTATCTACTCTTATGGTCAGAAGTTTTCTCACCACATATGATGCTACGGCTTACTGTATAGACGTATTGTTTTGAGTGACATTATCTACTCTTCTGATCAGAAGTTTTCTCACCCCATATGATGCTACGGCTTACTGTATAGACGTATTGTTTTGAGTGAAATTATCTACTCTTCTGGTCAGAAGTTTTCTCACCCCATATGATGCTACGGCTTACTGTATAGACGTATTGTTTTGAGTGACATTATCTACTCTTCTGATCAGAAGTTTTCTACCCCATATGATGCTACGGCTTACTGTATAGACGTATTGTTTTGAGTGACATTATCTACTCTTCTGATCAGAAGTTTTCTCACCCCATATGATGCTACGGCTTACTGTATAGACGTATTGTTTTGAGTGACATTATCTACTCTTCTGATCAGAAGTTTTCTCACCCCATATGATGCTACGGCTTACTGTATAGACGTATTGTTTTGAGGACATTATCTTACTCTTCTGGATCAGTAGAAGTTTTCACCCCATATGATGCTACGGCTTACTGTATAGACGTATTGTTTTGAGTGACATTATCTACTCTTATGGTCAGAAGTTTTCTCACCACATATGATGCTACGGCTTACTGTATAGACGTATTGTTTTGAGTGACATTATCTACTCTTCTGATCAGAAGTTTTCACCCCATATGATGCTACGGCTTACTGTATAGACGTATTGTTTTGAGTGACATTATCTACTCTATGGTCAGAAGTTTTCTCACCACATATGATGCTACGGCTTACTGTATAGACGTATTGTTTTGAGTGACATTATCTACTCTTCTGATCAGAAGTTTTTCAAATTCCCATATGATGCTACGGCTTACTGTATAGACGTATTGTTTTGAGTGACATTATCTACTCTTCTGATCAGAAGTTTTCTCACCCCATATGATGCTACGGCTACTGTATAGACGTATTGTTTTGAGTGACATTATCTACTCTTCTGATCAGAAGTTTTTCACCCCATATGATGCTACGGCTTACTGTATAGACGTATTGTTTTGAGTGACATTATCTACTCTTATGGTCAGAAGTTTTCTCACCACATATGATGCTACGGCTTACTGTATAGACGTATTGTTTTGAGTGACATTATCTACTCTCTGATCAGAAGTTTTCTCTACCCCATATGATGCTACGGCTTACTGTATAGACGTATTGTTTTGAGTGACATTATCTACTCTTATGGTCAGAAGTTTTCTCACCACATATGATGCTACGGCTTACTGTATAGACGTATTGTTTTGAGTGACATTATCTACTCTTCTGATCAGAAGTTTTCACCCCATATGATGCTACGGCTTACTGTATAGACGTATTGTTTTGAGTGAAATTATCTACTCTTCTGGTCGAAGTTTTCTGGCCCCATATGATGCTACGGCTTACTGTATAGACGTATTGTTTTGGCGACATTATCTACTTCTGATCAGAAGTTTTCTCACCCCATATGATGCTACGGCTTACTGTATAGACGTATTGTTTTGAGGACATTATCTACTCTTCTGATCAGAAGTTTTCTCACCCCATATGATGCTACGGCTTACTGTATAGACGTATTGTTTTGAGTGAAATTATCTACTCTTATGGTCAGAAGTTTCTCACCCCATATGATGCTACGGCTTACTGTATAGACGTATTGTTTTGAGTGAAATTATCTACTTATGGTCAGAAGTTTTCTCACCCCATATGATGCTACGGCTTACTGTATAGACGTATTGTTTTGAGTGACATTATCTACTCTTCTGATCAGAAGTTTTCTCACCCCATATGATGCTACGGCTTACTGTATAGACGTATTGTTTTGCGAAATTATCTACTTTATGGTCAGAAGTTTTCTCACCCCATATGATGCTACGGCTTACTGTATAGACGTATTGTTTTTATGACATTATCTACTCTTCGATCAGAAGTTTTCTCACCCCATATGATGCTACGGCTTACTGTATAGACGTATTGTTTTGAGTGAAATTATCTACTCTCTGGTCAGAAGTTTTCTCACCCCATATGATGCTACGGCTTACTGTATAGACGTATTGTTTTGAGTGAAATTATCTACTCTTATGGTCAGAAGTTTTCTCACCCCATATGATGCTACGGCTTACTGTATAGACGTATTGTTTTGAGTGACATTATCTACTCTTCTGATCAGAAGTATTCTCAAATTCCCCCATATGATGCCATGGCTTACTGTATAGACGTATTGTTTTGAGGAAATTATCTACTCTTCTGGTCAGAAGTTTTCTCACCCCATATGATGCTACGGCTTACTGTATAGACGTATTGTTTTGAGTGAAATTATCTACTCTTATGGTCAGAAAAGTTTTTCACCCCATATGATGCTACGGCTTACTGTATAGACGTATTGTTTTGAGTGACATTATCTACTCTTCTGATCAGAAGTTTTCACCCATATGATGCTACGGCTTACTGTATAGACGTATTGTTTTGAGTGAAATTATCTACTCTTATGGTCAGAAGTTTTCACCCCATATGATGCTACGGCTTACTGTATAGACGTATTGTTTTGAGTGACATTATCTTACTCTTCTGATCAGAAGTTTTCTCACCCCATATGATGCTACGGCTTACTGTATAGACGTATTGTTTTGAGTGAAATTATCTACTCTTCTGGTCAGAAGTTTTTCACCCCATATGATGCTACGGCTTACTGTATAGACGTATTGTTTTGAGTGAAATTATCTACTCTTATGGTCAGAAGTTTTCTCACCCCATATGATGCTACGGCTTACTGTATAGACGTATTGTTTTGAGTGACATTATCTACTCTTCTGATCAGAAGTTTTCCACCCCATATGATGCTACGGCTTACTGTATAGACGTATTGTTTTGAGTGACATTATCTACTCTTCTGATCAGAAGTTTTCTCACCCCATATGATGCTACGGCTTACTGTATAGACGTATTGTTTTGAGTGACATTATCTACTCTTCTGATCAGAAGTTTTCTCACCCCATATGATGCTACGGCTTACTGTATAGACGTATTGTTTTGAGTGACATTATCTACTCTTCTGATCAGAAGTTTTCTCACCCCATATGATGCTACGGCTTACTGTATAGACGCATTGTTTGAGGACATTCACTTTCTGATCAGAAGTTTTCTCACCCCATATGATGCTACGGCTTACTGTATAGACGTATTGTTTGAGGAAATGATCACTTTCTGGTCAGAAGTTTTCTCAACCCCATATGATGCTACGGCTTACTACAGACGTATTGTTTGAGGAAATTATCTACTCTTATGGTCAGAAGTTTTTCACCCCATATGATGCTACCGCTTACTGTATAGACGTATTGTTTTGAGTGACATTATCTACTCTTCTGATCAGAAGTCTTTCACCCATATGATGCTACGGCTTACTGTATAGACGTATTGTTTTGAGTGAAATTATCTACTCTTGTCAGAAGTCTTCACCCCATATGATGCTACGGCTTACTGTATAGACGTATTGTTTTGAGTGACATTATCTACTCTTCTGATCAGAAGTTTTCTCACCCCATATGATGCTACGGCTTACTGTATAGACGTATTGTTTTGAGTGAAATTATCTACTCTTCTGGTCAGAAGTTTTCTCACCCCATATGATGCTACGGCTTACTGTATAGACGTATTGTTTTGAGTGAAATTATCTACTCTTATGGTCAGAAGTTTTCACCCCATATGATGCTACGGCTTACTGTATAGACGTATTGTTTTGAGTGATATCATCTACTCTTCTGGTCAGAAGTTTTCTCACCCCATATGATGCTACGGCTTACTGTATAGACGTATTGTTTTGAGTGATATTATCTACTCTTCTGGGTCTGAAGTTTTCACCCCATATGATGCTACGCTTACTGTATAGACGTATTGTTTTGAGTGATATTATCTACTCTTCTGGTCAGACGTTTTCTCACCCCCATATGATGATATGGCCATTAAAATCTCCCATTAAAGTAAATGGTTTTGGAAGCTACTTCTATAGTTTATCTAATTCAGTTCTATCTACAGAATCATTAAGTGGGATATAAACCGAACATATGCTTTAGGTTTTATGTAGATAAACATGACAAAATTATTCTTTGTTTTTACTTAATTCCTGACAATAACAAGTAAGAATTTTCCATATGCTGATTGGGTATATGTGGTTTTATGGGACGTGGTGTAAAACAATGATGATTTATATTTTTACTTTATATTTTAGGACACATGCAGTTTTAATTCCTTCCAGCTCTCTTAAAATTCAGTGTTTGCTAACACAACTGGGACGTAATCACTACCCTATGTATCATGACGTCACTTCCGGCTATAATCGAGTTATATTGCAGAAAAAACTGAAAGTTACAAATTTTGCTGTATACGTCGTACTTGTTGGATGGTTGGTTCTTTTGTTTTACCGCATATCAACCTCGGCGGGTTATTTATTGCCAATTAAATTTTATTTATTTATTGCTGGTAATACCTTTTTCTTTCAACAATTTATTGTTGTTGTATTTTTCATAAAAGTTTTGTGTCTAGTAGTACATTTTTCTTTTTGAGTTTTAAGATTCATTGGGATTTGATTTTAAGGTCAAGGTTCCCAAGTCCTACCCCATTATTTAACCCATAAATGGAGGGAAGGGACGGATTAATACCTTTCCTAAGGTTACCAGTGCTTAAGTGAATGCAGGGTATTCAACTGGAATTCGAACTTGGCTCACTGACTTCTCTTTCCGTGGCGATATCTACTGCACCACAACGCACATCCGTCACTAAACGCTTACAGTACCTTGTATTCCCAAGCGGTCACCCATCTAAGTATTGACCAGACTCAACGTTGCTTAACTTCGGTGATCGAGCGAGAACCGGTGTATTCAACGTGATATTGCCGTAAGCTTGTTAGATGAAACAGGTATGGCTTAGACATATTGTCTTGAGTGATATTATCTACTCTTTTGGTTAGAAGTTTTCTCCGCCCATATGATGCTATGGCTATTAAAATCTCCTATTAAAGTACATGTTTCAGGGAGTTACTTTAATAGTTTATTTAATTCAATTCCATCTATAGGATGATTACGTGGGATGTAAACCGAGCATATGGTTTTGGTTTTATATATGGAGGGTCTTATGACCATCGTATAGTGCTACATTCAAGTTTATTTTGCAGTAGAAATTATATTTTTATTAATACAGATGTACCCCTGAACCACTCTTTCGGTTATTACGAATAGAATCTTATATGGTATAATTTTTAATATTAATATATTCATTCTCCTTTATGGGTTTTCATGACGGAAGATGATTGCATTAAACAAATGCAATTCGTTTAGATTTGCTTTTACTAATCTTGTTTTCATTGAATAAGTTTAGTGGTGATGGTTTTTATGTTACTGGATTTGGTGTGCTTTCTTAAATTTCCATTTTATTTTCTCGTGGTTTTTTGTTTTTTAAGTGATTTTTGCAGTCTTTTCTATTTGAAAAGTATTCTGTTTGTTGGAGATCTTCCTCTGTTTAATAAAAGCAATCTCTTGAAAGATACACATGACAATGTTGGTTTTTTTTTTCATTTTGATACCAAGTCCATTATTTCTGTTAATTTCCTTGGCTCTTGGATAAATGTTGTTAATTTACATAAATCTTAATTCTGACTACTGTGTTCCGTTTTTTGGGTGGATATTTTCTTTGGGGGTATAAGTAAGGAATCTCTTTAAAGATACACATGACAAAATTATTTTTTGTTTTTTTATTTAATTTCTGAGGATAACAAGTAAGAATTTCCCTTAGGCTGATTGGGTATATCTGGTTTTATGGGACGCCGTGTTAAACAATGATGTTCTTTTTTCACTTTGATACCAAGTCCATTATTTCTGGTAATTTCTTTGGCTTTTGGATGATTGTTGTTAATTTACAGAAATCTTAATTCTCATTATTGTGTTCCATTGTCATTGCATAAAATTTTGTAATATTTTCTTAAATTCTAAAATAATATAGTATTTGCATTGTTTAAATTTATCTTACGATTATTCACGATATTTCATTTAAAAGCAATTATTTACACTGCAACTTTTTGAAAATCTTAATATTTGTCTAAGTAGATATAATATTTATATAGTTCGAACTGTTGTCCTCATTTTTACTCTCCTTATGTGCGTTGTGGCGCAGTGGATATCGACTTGGAACAAGAAATCGGGGAACCGAGTTCGAATTCCAATTGAATTCCTTGCATTCACTTACGCGCAAATACCCTTGGGAAAGGTATTAATCCGTCTCATTCCTTCCAGTTATGGGTTAAATAACAGGACAGATTGGGTTCTATAGCCTTGGTCGGCAACCAGTCTATCGTAGAAAGTAACTGCAACCTACTGCGAGATTATCTTCTGCCCAGTCAGTCATGTCTCTTTCGAGACATGATCGCTCAAAGCGTGTATTGCGCATGGCACTTAACTGACTGACTGAATATAATAGTTGGACATATGATTAAGGCCTATAATGGGCTTAAAGTGGGGGATCAGTTTTATATTGTTATGAAGTAATAAACTAATCCCCTACTTATTACTATATATTAATATAATACATATCTTCCCTTTCTAGCTATGAGCCAAATAACAGGACAGATTGGGTTCTATAGCCTTGGTCGGCAACCAGTCTATCGTAGAAAGCCATGGCAACATACTGCGGGATAATCTTCTGCCCAGTCAGTCATGTCTCTTTCGAGACATGATTGCCCAAAGCGTGTATCGCGCATGGCACTGAACTGACTGACTGAGTCACGATTGTTTGAAAATGGCAAAACGATGAAAACTGTTCGAACAATGTAAAACATTGTACTATTTTTCTCCTATTAATCATGTTCTTGGCTTTAAGAAAAGTTCTATCTCTCATAAATTTGATCTGACCTATTTTGTTTTTGCCATTTGTGTTTCACGCTATGATTTATTTATTGCATGACAACTTTGCACTTAGTGTCTGGTTCAGTAATGCTGCATTTTGGTCATACCACAATTCCAGTACATCTGTCTTTATGATTGTCATATATTTGGAAGTTATGACATCGTAAGAGGTGTAGAAGATAGGTTTCTTGAATTGTGTTATCATTTTATTACATTTGGTGTTTTGAATTTTAATATTGGTGATTACAGTTTGGTCGATATTTTTTTTGTTTTAGTGGTGGGTGTTTAAATGATTTTTTTAACAAATCCAGCAGCCACATTTGGACTTTTGATGAAACCTAAACATGGGTCTTGACTTTCGTGTGGATGGGTGTTGAAGAAGGCGAAATATTTTAATAATTTCAACTGTTACTTGGCTTTAAAGAAAGGTTCTATTTCTCGTAAATTTGATTTGGTCTATTTCTTTATGCCAAGTGTGTTTCAAGTTATGATT
The DNA here is from genome assembly GCA_037127315.1 of Ascarosepion bandense. Classification (NCBI taxonomy): domain Eukaryota; kingdom Metazoa; phylum Mollusca; class Cephalopoda; order Sepiida; family Sepiidae; genus Ascarosepion; species Ascarosepion bandense. The sequence continues at coordinate 1,305,776 of JBBBDQ010002134.1, read as the reverse complement.
TATTTATTGCATGGCACCTTAGCAGTCAGTTCTTTGATCTGTAATGCTTCATTTTGGTCATACCACAATTCTAGTACATCTGTCTTTATGATTCTTACTATTACTATTCCTGCTTTCATTGAATGAGTTTATTGGTCATGTTTGTTGTTTTACTGGTTTCGGTGGGTTGACTTAAATGTCAATATTATTTTCTTATTTTTCTTTTCGTTATTTTTTTTTTGTGTGTGTAGATCTTTGGGTTATAATTTTCCATATCCTGATTGGGTCTGTCTGGTTTTATGGGACGCCGTGTAAAACAATGATGTTTTTTTCATTTAGATCTCAAGTTCATTATTTCTAGAAAATTATTACTTGTTATTTTCAGAAATTAAGTAGAAAACAAATAATAATTTTGTTATGTGTATCTTTCTAAATATTCCTTATTTTTAACCCAAAGATCTTCTTCTTCTATGTGCCCTGTCCCTTCAGGACGTAGGCAATCATGGCTCCCCACGTCTCCCTATCCCTTGTGGCTCTTAGTATGTTTGCTCCTGTTGCTCCTGTCAACCCCCGTTCCGTCATCCACCTGATCAGGCCCTGCAAGTATGTTATCCGCTGCCTTCCTCTGTCTCTCCTTCCTTCTATCTGTCCAGTCAGTATCAGGTTCTCCAGGCTCTCCTTCCTCATTGCATGTCCCAGGAACTTCAGTTGTTTCTTCCTGATGCTCAGCATCAATTTCCTTTTTGTTGCCATTCTTTCTAACACCTCGTCGTTGCTTGTATGCTCAGTCTACACACACAAAAAAACAAAAAAAAAATAGGCCAGATCAAATTTATGAGAGATAGAACTTTTCTTAAAGGCAAGAACATGATCAACATATGAAAAATTCTTACTTGCTATTCTCAGAAATTAAGTAAAAGTCAAAGACTAATTTTGTCGTGTGTATCTTTCAAGAGATTCCTTACTTATAACTCAAAGATCTCCATAAAAAAAACGCTGTAAAAATAACCTAAAAGAAAAATTAGAAAATAAAATGGACATTTAAAGCAACCCACCGAAACCAGTAAAATAACAAGCATGACCAATAAACTTATTCAATGAAAGCAGGAATAGTAAAAGCAAATCTAAACGAATTGCTTTTGATTAATGCAATCATCTTCTGTCAGGAAAATTTTGAGGAGAATGAAAATATAAAAAATGTGAAAAAATATGAAATACGAAAAACTTTCGTGTGGATGGGTTTTGATCTTTAAATTCTTAAAATGTTGAACACTCGAGGATATTTCTGCATTCCTCTTCTTCCTAATTGAATAATCATTGCGTTGTTGATTTTTTAAATCAACATAGTAATTTCAAAGTACGTTCTTTCAGACATATATGATAATTTTGTTAAAGTTTCAAGTAATTCCAATACTATATATTGAGATAAGTAACAATGCAATTCTGCTAAAATGTTGTAAGTTTAAAAATGTATTTTTGGCAGTATTTGTTTATTTCTATTATTTTATTTTATATTTCAGACCGTCCTCGATATATATATATATATATATATATATATATATATATATATATATATAAATATATATATATAGTACTGTGCAAAGTCTTAGGACATGAACTATTTTATCTTTTATGAGGCATATTGACGGAAAATAAACAATTTAATTAAAGTAATTTTATTTGATTTACTCAACAAATGCTTTAACAAGAAAAACCACTTGTTACAAAAGAAATTTAATATTTAGTATAATAGCCTTTTGCTTTGACCAAAGCCTTCATTCTGTCAGGCACTGACATCATATGCTTCTTCAATATATCTAATGGTATCTTCGACCAAGCAGATTGTATTTGTTCCCAAAGTGGGTCTTGCGAAGCAACAGGTTTATCAATTCGAGAGGGGAAAATAAGTCAGTCATATCCAAGGATAATAGAATAATGAGTAGTTTCAAAATAACTTGTTTAATAGAAAATAGGAAAAATTAAATACAACTTCTTTTTAATATATTTATTTTACACTTAATTTTAAATAATCAATACTTATTAGCAATCTACTTAGCTTTTCAGCCTGTATTTGAATTTCATTGAGTTATTTTTAGGAAAATCACTCTTGTTCTAATACTTTTGCACACTACCGGTAGTGTGCAAAAATGTTAGGACAGGGGTGATTTTAAACTTTGTTTTGATTCCTAATAAAAGATTCATAATTCTTGTACCAATACTTTTTCACAACAGTACTATATATACATATATAGTCATCAATAATTTATTTCCATCATTTCCCATGTGAATTTAAGTATTAATATTGATGATACATTTTAGTTATAACATGATTGTTACTGGATCCGCAGTCTAGTATAAATTTGATTACATTTGGTTGGTGTGTGGATTATTTTATTTTTTAATAGTTTTGTTTTTGGTTGGCGTGTAGATTATATATATATATATATATATATATATATATATATATATATTCTTTTGTGGCTGGAATGGTACTAGAGCTTGACATGAGTAGCCAGTCGATCAGATCGGGCCTCTCATCTTGTCGGCTATCCAGAGTAAGGTTTTAAGTAGAATTCTGAAACATGTTAACTTACGACCAGTGTCTCCTCTTGCGGTCTTACCCATCTGCATAGGTGCAATGGGCATATTCTGAAGTCACAACCGACAAGGTGGTATGTATTATCGACATTCCCGTCTAAGTAAATCTTTTACAAACGAGGAGAATCTTTCATTCATAAAATGGAAATACATTTCAATAACCCTTGACATCTTCCAAAATATTGATAGATTGGATATTAGTATATCCCTGCCGTATATGTGATATATGTTGGATTGGATAGAGAGGGAAGCGTTGAGGTTCCCTTTGTAAATACGTGGTATTGTGGTGCATGAAGGATTGGGAGGTGATTGATGGGTTCTTTTGGTGATTGAGCAAATTGTAATGAGTGAATGTGTCGTGATAGTGTTTACCTAGGTATGGGACAGTTAAGTGAGTACCACACTCTACCCCTCCCATTTTCGGCCTTGTGCCATAATTTCCATTTTTAATGAAAATAAATATTGAGAGGGAAGCGTTGTAGTAGGAATCCATTGTATTCAGCTGCTAAAAGAATAATGTCATTTCTGACAAGAGTTAGACGAGCGGATTTTTTAAAAGAACATTAGCGAAAAGAATGACTTTGTTAATGGAAGTGATTGTTATGAAGAAACACTATTTACTTTACCTGCGAATTGGCATGTTCTCGTGGGGGAAAATAGTGGAATATTTCTTGGTGCCTTCTCTACGGTTTAGGATACATAGTATTCTTTCTAGGACTGGTTTCTTCTCAATGCTGGAGGTCCCATTCTACCCTGATATCTTACGAAGATCTGGTGGGAGAAAACATTTTACCCCCAACAATTCTCATAGTGGAGTGTAGGCCATCGACGAGGGAAGTGTTGACACTACAAAAAATTCTTTATTCTATGGACGAGAGGCTTATAGCCAACTACGAAATAGAACAAAATCTGTTCCATAGCTGAAAGGAGGAGAGATGATTAAATAGCTTTCCTCAAGGGTACTTGCGCGAAAGTGAAGGCAACCAGTTAAACTGGGATTTGAACGTTGCTCTCGGATTTCTCGTTCCAAGTCGATACTGCATCCCAGCGCACATTTTCGAATAAGATTAGAATTCAAATAAAAAATGTCGTGATTCCTACTTCCTGAAGAGAAACACTATTAAAGTAAATGCCGCTAGATATATAACTAATTAACTGTACATTGCGAGACGGAAATTTCTAAGTTTAGAGATAGATTCTCTTCATCAGGCAATGTTTGATGTTGGTTTTACAGATGATTTACATTTAAATAATAAAAACCTTTGGTTTGCTGTGTATGTATATGGGAAGATATAAAATTTAACTAATCTGAGCCAAGATTCAATTTGGGATTTAACCCTAACCCTAACAATAACTTTTTCTCTTTTTTATCCTTTTTCTCTTCCCTTATTCCGTGTCGCAATGTACAATTAATTCATATGTATAAAATTATATTAAGCCCTATAATATTTATTATATTGAGCCCTGTTCATAATAAAATAAATGCCGCGGCACTCATAATAGAAAAACCTTGAGTACCCTTAACCTGGATTTATATATATATATATATATATATATATATATATATATATATATATATCCTATGGGTAGAATCGCCGACTGACGCCAATTCGGTCGGATTTCAATCCTGGGTTAAAAAGCAATCGGAGTCTAACCGTACTGATGAGCTGTGATACAGCGAAACAGATCTGTCTGCGGATGACTATATATATATATATAGAGAGAGAGAGGGAGAGAGAGAGATAGGCAAAATCGAGGCACGACTGCAAGAATGAAAAGTGAGATGTCTTTGTAGAAGAAACGGTATTATATCTTGTCTGAGGAATCTGATTTCCTAGACACAATTAACGGGAGTTTCAGTACAGATTTAATCACAATTTTATCTCTCTAGTTAGAAATAAAAGGTAAAAAAAGCTAACGAAGAAAGTCATTCAGAAAACGGTAACAGTGATTAAAGTTCCTTTATAGGAAGCTTAATCAATCGTAACAGCTTTTGTTTGATTGCGAGAGTTAGTGAAAAAGCAATATACCAATTAGCGTGACACGTGTTGAATCACTTGGAAATCTGATCTGGAAGTAAGAACTTATCTACATTAGAGGAAATCAGATTTTTCGAGTAGACCATTTCAATTCATGGACAAGATGAGTGAAAAATACATCCTACATATGTAAAGTCATTAGATGAAGTCACCATGGCTACTAATATTTCCGCGAGATATATTCGGAAGGTATTTCTGTGGTACCCTTTATTACGGCGTTGGGTTTACAAATGAGTTAGCCTGAATAAGACTTTTTCCTTCGTACGAAAGTTTTCGTGGAAGTTTTTCGAGACGAGTATAACTATATATATATATATATATATATATATATATATATATATATATAATCACGTTTTTATATATAAAATCGAGGCACGACTGCAAGAATGAAAAGTGATATGTTTTTGTAGAAGAAACGGTATTATATCTTATCTGACTAATCTGATTCCGTAAACACTACGAATAAGACAATTATCAGGAATTTCAGTCCAGAAATAATCCCAATTCCATCTAACTTGTGAGAAATAAAACTTAAATAAAGCTAACGAAGAAAGTTATTCACAAAATGGTAACAGTAATAAACGTTTCTACATAAGAATCTTCATGAATCGTAACAGCTTTTGTTTGGTTGCGAGAGTTAGTGAAAAAGCAATATACCAATTAGCGTGACGCGTGTTGAATCATTTCGAAATCTGATCTAGAAGTAAGAACTTATCTACGTTAGAGGAAATCAGTTTTTTCGAGTAGACCATTTCAATTCATGGACAAGATGAGTGAAAAATACATCATACATATGTTAAGTCATTAGATGACGTCACCATTACTATGAATATATACGCAAGATATATTCGTAAGGTATTTCTGCGGTACCCACTATTACGGCATTGGGTTTACAAATGAGTTAGTCTGAATGATTTTTAACAAATTGTTATGGAATTCCCGAAGAGGGAAATACTAGGTTAGCTAAAAAAAAGCAAATGATTGTTTGCCCAATAGACCTCTCAACTTTCTAAGAATTTCGTTAAGCACAATTTCGGGAAGGTTGTAGGATAAAATTAATTTGTGATGTTATAGAAGATCATTAAATATAGCCGTAACGTCAAGAAAAAATCTAAACGGATATTGTGTGTGTATGAGTATTTTATGAACTTCAAGAGATAAATGGAAGCTTATTTACTATGGATACGGAAGCTTCCGCGAGAAGCACTAAATTCTATGGATAGAGACGTACTATGGCAGCGGAACTAAGGTGTTAAATGCTAGCACACCACAGTTTAGCCGACAAAACAAGAGGGGGAACTGAAGGTTTTGTCACATCTGTTACCCCATACACAAATACAAACAAAAACGATTATTTGATATACTCGTGAATTACGCATATCAAACCATTGGATCTTAAATAAGCTTTATCTCAAATAATCAATGTGTCTAGAAAAAAATAAAGGCTCTGTGAGTGTGAACGAATATGTAATACTGGCCTCAGATTATAATAAAGGAATTAAAATTAAAGTCAGCCTATATGATTTAAGAATAGAGGAGAGAGAGACGGGAGAGAAAATGAAAAGATGACCGTTTTACTCTATTGGTGAAAGTTCAGAAAATCGTTCAGTATTTTCGGCACGACACCCCAATATGGTATTTGGTGGTTTAAGATCACGTTAGCCGTTTGACACAGGAATTTCAGCGGTCTTCTCGGAGAAATCACCAGCTTTTTCCAACGTGGTAGTTCCGTAGCTGAAATTCATTTACTATCCCGACAATCTTCGTGGGCTCCAGATCCTGTAAGAATCTGAACAATATCCTTGAGAATATTATTGGGGGCCTGCTTCAGAGCGTACATGAGCGGGGTTTCGACGGAAATAATCATTGGAGTTAACATCGACACCGGATTTGATTAAGAGGTGGACAAGCTTTAGTGAAACCCATTCATGACTCTTAGACACTTTAATAAAACGATGCAAGAGAGATTGTTGTTCGACGGTGCGGGGATTTATTTTGACATGTTTGACGACCACATCCAAAAATTATCTGTATACTCATCGGAAAGATTGAGATTTTTGATCTTATTCGCCATGTAGAGGAAGATATCCACTGTTTTGTTGTTATGACTGTCTTCGCCATAAAGCGTTGAAGAGAACTTTGTCTTTAGTGAGAATCCATATTTCCCTGGTGATCCGTGCTATCATTTTGATTATAGCAAAGGCAATATTTTGGAAAACGCTCACGGGATCGCCATCAGCGGTTATTTCGTTGAACACATTTCGGAAAGTGCGCGAACATATCACAACATTACAGATGGAAACAGAAAGGCAAGATTTTAGGACATGGACGATGAGCTGCCGAAATCTCTTCCAGTTGTTTCGCTGTTTGGCGATTAAAGACGTTTGCAACAGTGAATGAATATAAATGCTATGACTTCGCCCTAAGATCCTTTCGATGTTTAAGACTGCCTGAAAAGCAAAGTGAAGCAGGTTGTTTTGAATTCTCAACAGCTCACTCTTTGTACAGAATTCTTGAACGCGATCTTTTTTTTTAATCATATCACCCCAAGCAAGGCGATAACGCCACTGATGTGCAGGGGGCTACGTAAGAGTAAAAAGATTGGAAAGGAGAAAGCCGAAAACCACATCCTGACCAGAGAATAAGGGATGAGCCTCTTCACCTGTTCAATAGACGTGGGTGGAGTGTGAAACGGGCGAGAGTTTAGTCTATCAACTCCAATTGAAAAAAATAAAAAATAAAAAATAAGAAAAAGAAAAGTAAAAAGATTGGAAAAAAGAAAGCCGGAAACCACATCCTGACCAGGGAACAAGGGATGAGCCTCTACACCTGTACAATAGACGTAGGTGGAGTGTGAACCGGGCGATAGTTTAGTCTATCTACTCCAATTGAAAAAAAAATATAAATAAAAAATAAGAAAAAGAAAAGTGAAAAGATTGGAAAAGATAAAGCCGGAAACCACATCCTGACCAGGGAACAAGGGATGAGCCTCTTCACCTGTTGAATAGACGTGGGTAAAGTGTGAACCGGGCGATAGTTTAGTCTATCTACTCCAATTGAAAAAAAAATAAAAAAATAAAAAATAAGAAAAAGAAAAGTGAAAAGATTGGAAAAGATAAAGCCGGAAACCAGATCCTAAACAGAGAACAAGGGATGAGACTCTTCACCTGTTCAATAGACGTGGGTGGAGTGTGAAACGGGCGATAGTTTAGTCTAGCGTGGTATTACTGATAGAAATCAGTGATGACGCGCTACCTCTTTTATTTTCAATTTTATTTTATTTTAAAAACTAATTTTATTTATAATAAAATAAAAAATAATCATATTTTATTTTATTAAAAATTTTCTTATTTTATTAAATTTATTAATATTTATTTAAAATTTATTAAAATTTAAAGAATTAAAATTAAAATTAATTTTTTTTTAAATTTAAAATTTATTAAAAAATTTTAAACTTTAAATTTAAATTTTAAAATATAAATTTAAAATTTTTTAAAATTATTTAAAATTTATTAAAATTTAATAACTTTTTCTAAAAAATATGATAAATATTTTATTTTCTATTTCTAAACTTAGGTCATCCATTTTGCCTCATTTCTAACGCGCGAATCCAATAAGATATATCCGAATCTCCGTTAAGGACAGTGCAGGCATTCAAAGCTTCCAGAGCCTGTATTTTATCAATCATCTTGTACATGGGGTGTTCAAAGAAATATGAGACGACCGGCACGTTGTGGCTCACTGTGGATAACATTAAAGATGTCATTCTTTCGTTACTCTGGATGTTAACATCAGTCCCGGCTTCTACCTGGGCCTTGAGACTGTTCATATGCATATTGAAAGCGGCCACGTCAGCAGCCGTGAATCCATCCATATTTCTACGGTTGATGTTGACATTAGTGCTGAGAAGGAAACGGCAAACCTAGCTGTTAAACGTTGACGCCATCAAAGGGCTGCCACCTTAAAAGCAAGGAAGATTTATGTCGGCCCTGAAATTTAAGATTATTCGAACGTAGCTGACATCTTCACTGAAAACAGTCATCATTAGTGGAGTATAAGCACCGTAGATGTTGTTGTTGATATTGTCTATGTTTGATGAGAAAAGCTCAGCTTATTCCATATTATCGACCCGTGTGGCAACAATTAAAGTTTGGCAATTTTTTTTCCAGCATTCATTTAGTTCACGTCGATCTTAGCGGATAGAGATTTCCAAGGGATAACGGACGATTTCGAACTGGTTTAGTTTGATGGCAAAGAGAAGAAGAGAACAACTATTGCGTAGAATTTAAGATTATGGTGTATTTGTCAAATTCAAGATTTCCGAGAAACTGCGTAATAGAATCCAGTCCGTTTCTTCGTATGAATTTAAATATACAATTGGCTAAGAATGGTGCAGATGTCTTGTTCAACGGTATATTTTCATATGCTTCAACGAGAATAAATTAATTTGCTATAAATTAATAGCAAACCAAACTAACTAAAGTAGTCTTTAACAAGATGAGATTCTAATCGCTACAATTAAAATTTTCAATCCTTGGAGGCCAAAATTTATGAATTTAAGTGCAGTTCTAAGTAAGCGGTAAGGACACATTTTACGTTTGTAATGGCTTCTTCTTCTTCTATGTGCCCTGTCCCTTCAGGACGTAGGATATACTGGATCTCGACGTCTCCCTATCCCTTGTGGCTCTTAGTATGTTTGTTCCTGTTGCTCCTGGCAACCCCCGTTCTGTCATCCACCTGATCAGACCCTGCAAATATGTTATCCGCTGCCTTCCTCTGTCTCTCCTTCCTTCTATCTGTCCAGTCAGTATCAGGTTCTCCAGGCTCTCCTTCCTCATTGCATGTCCCAGGAACTTCAGCATCAATTTCCTTTTTGTTGCCATTCTTTCTAACACATCGTCGTTGCTTGTATGCTCAATCCACGATATCCGTAGCATCCTTCTGTAGAACCACATTTCGGCCGCTTCCAGTTTTGTCCTCATTTTCGATGATATTGTCCAGCATTCACAGCCGTATTGAAGAACTGACATCACGTAGCACTCTAGCACTCTTTTCTTCGTTTCTATTGAGATTTTCTTGTGTGTTAGTATTTTGCTCATCTTCTGGAACGCGTCCTTTGCCATGCCAATTCGCCTTCGGATCTCCGTGTCGCACTTTCCATCTCCTGTTAGAACACTTCCTAGGTACTTAAATTCTTGGACTTGCTTGATTCTGTTATCCCCTACCTGTATTTGGCATTTTGGGTTGTATCTTTTGCTGATGACCATGCACTCAGTTTTCTTAAGGTTTATTTGTAGTCCTTTCTTGTCACTCTCCACTGCTACTTTCTGTATGAGATCTTGCAGTTTCCTTTCCGTGTCTGCAATCAGTACTGTATCGTCCGCGTATCTTATGTTGATCAGGTTGTGTCCTCCAATAACAAATCCTGGTGTGTCATCTAGGGTCCTCAAAATATTCTCGCTGTATAGGTTGAACAAATCCGGTGAAAAGACATGGCTAGATATAAAAAAAAAAAAAAAAGGATGTTGTATGCTAGCAATTCTTTCTCCAGATGGTGGACATTTCTAGCTTCTTGTTTTCTAGAGAGCTTTGATATTTTAAAATTTGAATTGCTAATTCGTTATTTCAGGGCATCAGTATTAGCAGTTAAAGGAAGCCACCAAGAAGATCACGAACCACCAATTAAAGTTAATCTTTAGAATTTCAGCTGATGTAGTTTTCAAAACCAAATGAATAGAAACTGTTGAGCTTTTTTGCATTCAAGACCTCACAGCTGACTACTCGTATCAGATAAACAGAGTCGAATTATCCTAATCGCTTTCACTAAGTTCAACTAGCTATTTCCGGAAATTCACTTTACAAGCATTTATGAAAGCAATTGCCGATTGTTTGCTCTTTAACACTGCCTTATTTTCTTTGCAATACTAGTCGCCAATTAGTGAAGAATTTTCTCTATTATAAAAAAGATCATATATATAGATATATAATCTTATTTATAAATGGAACTTTGTTTGTGTGTGTGTGTCCCCGTTACCTATAAACTCCGAAACGGCTGAACAATTTCTTGAAGATTTACACAGTTGTACTATAAGCGTCTGCGAGTGTTCTTAACTAGATTTTGTGTCAATGTACCCCCGATAAATATCCAAAATCGATAATCGAAAAGTTCGGGTTATAGAAGGAGTGGTCCCATTTTAATCAACTTATTTGATATCGATACCAAGAAATCAAAATTTTACTTACATCCATTCATTTTTCTTTCAGTCTACGGTTTCGATTTAACTGGAAACAATTATTGCTTTTTAGTCTTTCGTGCCAACGTCCAAAGAATCTGAGCTCCAGGACCAGGGATTAGTTTTTATTTTTTTATTTTTGACAGGCTTCTGATCTCATGTTGGGCGCTCAGGATATTTTACCTGAGACCTTACTGTTAAGATGGGGGGCAACAGATCGACGATTTTCATGGGCAGGTCTTTACGAGCCTGCAAGCTCTGGCAAAATTTCTCCAAACTCCATATATGCAGGATATATTGTCTAATTTCTTTTGACGAGACTGCCTTTTGAAGTAGACTCGTATTGGTTCATCTACGCTCGTAGGTAAAGAGTCTTTCAAGTTTGAGTCAGAGTGGAACATCGTCGAGGGATTTTTCGTGGCGAAAGAGGCGTTCGAGGAGCTGAGTAAAGTATTAAGATACAGGAAACTTTCACTAGAAACAAAGAAAAGAATACTGGATTGTTATGTGATGTCATTTCTTTAATATGGCAGTGAATGTGTGGCAATATCAACAAAGATGAATGGAAAACTTGAAGCAGCTTAAATGTGGTTCTACAGAAGGATGCTGCGGATATCGTGGACCGAAAATGTGAGCAATGACGAGGTATTGGAAAGAATGGAAATTAAATTTAAGTTAATATTGAGCATCAGAAAGAGACAACTGAAGTTTCTGGGACATGCAATGAGGAAAAAGGACTTAGAGAACCTGATAATGACAGGCCTGATAGAGGGAAAAAGACAGAAGGAAACAGCGGATAACATATAACATAGTTGACAGAAGGAAACAGCGGATAACATATTTGAAGGGCCTGAGCAGGTGGATGACAGAACGGGGGTTGCGTGATGTTACAAGAGAAAACGTGCTAAGATCCACCAGAGATAAAGAGACGTAGAAGGCCATGATCTCCTACGTCCAAAAATGAACACAGAAGAAGTAGCCATGATGTTACAAGACACTCAGTGATGATCAAACTCATCACTCATTCGTAATTGACCAAGCCGGACAGGCTTGTTAGCCATTACACCACGATGAAGTGTCAGAAAGTTGTGCGCTCTGAGCGTGAAATAAACGTATTCAAAAACCTTTCAAAATATAGATATATGTAAAAAAACGTACTTTCAGCCATACTTAATATTTCTTTTTGATAAATATAAAACAACCTTTAGAGGTGTAGTTAAAAATGTGATCGTAGCTTGGTTAATCTGATCAAAGAATCTGGTCTTGTCGATAGATACTGGGTCGATCACCCTAGAGGGAACATGTGAACGTGGGCTCTTAAGTGCCGTCTACCCAGAAAGCTAGTTAGCAATCTGGATAGAATGTTCGAGAAGCAGACATAGACTTTTCAGATTGTCCAACGTTCCCCTGGTTAGGCTACTCGTACCACAAACTAGTCTGTGCCCGGGTGGCGTTAGACAATACGTCTAGAATGGCTGGCTACTGGGAGTTCAATCTGTCCGTACTAGACAGGGGAGACTTTATGGAGCAGCTAATTAACGTAGTACAGCGGGATTTAGTCGTGGAAGTTATCAGGGATATGTGGTGGGAGAGGTTTTAGGATAGGATTTTTTTTTACCAGCCAAGTTCTTGCTAACATGTTGAAGGCTCTTAAAAATAGTGTGCTTCGTGTGGGGGTTGGGGAATTCTCTAGGAATAGCCTTAGCTAGGGAAGCGCTTGAGCGTTTGGCTTTCATGGGTAAGGTAATAAGATATAAGCTAAGCCAGAGGTCTTCTGAAGCTGTGAATATGAGCTCAGGATTGCGAAAGGAATAGTTTCGTCGAGGCAGAGATTGGAGCATTGGAAAGGTCCGAAACCAAAAGAGGCATACTCTGAGGTTACCGACGACATGTGCGAGGAATTTAAATAGCCAATTTACTAAGGCGGCTAGGCTACGTGACGAGGAGTTTCGCAGCTATTTGGTTGACTTCCCTCGACTAATGAGGCTAGCTTCCAGGAAAATATTACGGAGGGCGAGATCTTCGAGGTTTTAAAGAAGGTCGGCAGGTGCGAATTGTACTTAAGTATGTAGCACATCTTTATACAAATTTTGACTATCGTATTCAACAAGCGGTTTCGGCAAGGGGGCTGTCCCCAAACGGATCTCCAGGGGTGTGGTCACACTGTTGAGTAAACGTAAATGTATGCTTCCAAAATCGAATTCTCAGTCAACAAGCGGTGTAGAAAAACCTCTAAAAGTACCACCGTCTAATGTTTTATAGTAAAAAATTGAAGAAAAACATTCTTCATAGTAAAATAGAAGCGACAGTGAGTAACCCTGGCGAACGGACCGAGACAGCGCAAAAGAGCCCAACTGTTTTCCGTTCACATGTACGACAGCACTTGTAAGCATTATCTACTTTCAGAAGTCGGCTTTGAATCCAGCAACTTGCGGGACAGCTACTATTTACTGATGGTTGAAGATAGCAAATGCCTTAGACTGATCCAAATTGATCAGCGTGGTTTGTTCGTCGTCTTTTACACCCTCGAGGATCGTGCGGATCAAGTGCAGGTTGCTAGGAATTGTTTGGTTCTTAACTCTACAAGTCTGCTCTGGACACAACAGAATCTCGGCAACTGACTGCAAGCGTTCCTTCAGGATCTTGGCCCAAATCTTTAACTCCATATTTAGCAGAGTTATGGGCCTGCAATCGTCTAAACCCTCTCCAACATCTTTGACCTTTTTCAAAAGCGTGATCACACGCTGGAAATCCAGTCGGGCTCGGAACCCTGACTAAACCAGCTGTTGAACACCACAATCAAAATCGGTACAAAGATGTGAGACAGACTAAAGTACAATTCATAGGATAGGCCATCAAGTCCCAGAGATTTGCTAGTGCCGATCCTCTTCAATGCCAATTTAACTTCGCCCTTCAATCGGCCCAAACCGAGGAAATTCAGCCAAATAGCTGCGAAACTCCTTATTGAAGAAACTTGGCTCCTTGGTAAAGCAGCTCTCGAAATGCCGTTGAAACGCCTCGCACATATAGTCGGTCGACCTTAGGGTACGCCCCTCCGTGTTCTTGAGGTCTCGAATGTATCAGTTGCTTCTTCGACGGATATTTTTCTTTGCGCGATTCAGTGCCCATGTTCACGCTTTCGCCTAACATGTTTAACCTGTGCCTATTTACCTGGGACTGGTAACGCTTGCTAGCTAACCCTCCAGGGACTGCCTTGCTCATGTTATCTCTAGAAGACCCCCTGCCTTCGCTCGAAATAAACATTAAGTGTCTTTACCTTGTTAGCCTTAGTTAGGGCGAGTCGATGGCTATAGTCAGTGGTGAAAAATATAATGCTATTCTTAATCCTCTCCTACATGCTATTCCCGATAACCGCCCTCACTAGCTTCCGCTGAACGAATCTATTTAGCTGATACCTGAAGTCGAGCTTGTTCAGTAATGACAAGTTGAACTTCCAGAGTCCAGCCTACTTAGGTCTTCTTTCTAACGCCATCCGGGCATAAACAAGTTTGTGTTCTGAGTAGCCTAACCAGTGGAATATGGGACAATCTCGCAAATCTAGTTCGACCCTTCTCACTAACATTCTATCCAGATGACTACCTGGGTAAATGGGCATGTATGAGCCCACGTCCACATCTTTGCCCCAGCTATCGGGGAATCAAGTAAATAGAAGGAATTTCCTCAGGGGAGATGTGCTGGAAAAGAAACATTTGTGGGAGAAGTGGCGGTTAGATTTAATTATTTCAGCGATAAAAAGCGTTGAATAAAGATGCTCATCTATCAGCGCTTAAATTCACGTTGAAGGCGGATTACGGGAAAAAAATCTCATCAAAGTTGTCAGGAAGATATTTGTAGAAAAGACACATCACGTCGGTGAGAAAGTGACTGTAATCGAGATGCTATGTGGTGACCGATTGATTACATTTCAAATTATGCTTTGGATTTTGTTGGGAAATTAAATACGAATAGCAAAAGCACCCCGACAGATATGGCAACAGTATTCAATACACTGACGAATAGTTTATTTATAAATGTGAAAAATGAACTCTGAGGAAAAAAACATTCTGGTCCGACACAGTGATCCAATTTTCCTATCGATGTAATACATTCATTCCACTTGAGGTCGGTTGAAAAACGTGACGCCAAAAGACCCAGTGTGATGCTCTCAAAAAGAATTACTTGAGCCACGCTGCGCCGACGGCTGGCTGGAAAATTTCTCTATGGTGTTTAAAAGAAAGTAGTTTTGTTTTGGAGCTATTAAATTTTACGAGTCATTTTATGACCTAGTTAAACACTGATTGGAAGTCTGTTTTTCCTTTCAAACTGAATTCAAAATTTTAGTATTTCTATATTAAATCGAAATAAATTGATATCATTTCTGTTAGAAATATTGACTGGACAATTTCTTTAAACCAGAATTCTAATTATGAATCATCACAAGCAAAATATGCATTATTTGCTCTATTCAATAAGTAAATATTTGCAAAAAAAATTGTAAAAGTTTTTTAAAAAGTTTATTCAGTGAATAAGATTTGTTAGATAAGAATTAATGAAAATAAAATAAATAAGTTTATTACATAGAAAAATGCGTAATTTGAAAAATAATATTCTTATGATTAAATAAATCTAAAAACACAAACAAAAACAGGACAATTATTAAACTTATTAATATTAATAAACTTATTAATATTAATAAACTTATTAATATTAATAAACTTATTATTAAACTTGGAAAATAAAGGTGAAGATATTCTAGTGTTTTTACTTAAAATTTTGCAGCTAAAAATACTTCAAATTTTATTTTTAGCTGCAATTTTTAAATAAGAATTTTTTTATTTTTTACGTCACTAGAATATCTTGTCCTGTTCTTTTCCAGGTTTAATAACTTGTCCTGTTCTTTTCCAGGTTTAATAACTTGTCCTGTTCTTTTCCAGGTTTAATAACTTGTCCTGTTCTTTTCCAGGTTTAATATAACCTTAAGAATATTACTTTTGATAAATGCATTTTTTATGTATTCCATGATTTATCACACATTGCTACTGATTTAATATAAATTTAATGCATATAACCACATTAAAAATATGCAATTGATTAAAAATAACGATAAATTTTTTTTTTATTTATAATCAGTTCTGATAAAATGTAATCGATAAGCAAAGTTCGATTGGTCAAAATGATATCTTCTAAATTTAAATGTTGAGAACCGCATGCAAAAATATTAATCCGAAAAGAAGCTATAAAGAAAAATATTTATTATTAGAAGCGGAATTACTTTCTACTGTGTGCAAAAACATTATCTCCACTGATGATTAGGCTGAAGCTGATGATTAGTTTGTTGATGCTGCTCGGTGTCATGTTTTTAAGGTTCTCATTAAAATTACTCGCCTGATGTATTACGAGAGACCTCTTGATTAATCATGTAAAATCTTACTTGCCTTTTGAGTATTATAGAAAAATATGTTGGGAGATAAAGAAGCTCATATTACTATCAGAGGGTTCAAACAGTTTTCCGGTTGTATTCATATGAAATAATTCTAGAGGGATCATTTTATTACTTGAATACAATACAATACTAATCCCCCACTTAATAACTATTTATGACTTGTATCATTATTAATCTCTGTATATGTGCTTGTAGGATGAGCGCTATGGTGCAGTTGATATCTGCTTGAAACGAGAAATCCAAGAGCCGAGTTCGAATTCCAATTGAATTCGTTGCATTCACTTTTGAGCAAATACCTTTGGGAAAATGTTAATCTGACACTTCTTTCTCCAGTTCATGTGTTTAAATGGCAGGACATAATTGGTTTGCTTTTATAACCTTAGATGGTAGTCAACAGCAGAAAGTAATGGCAACCTACTGCGGGAAATTCTTCTGCCCAGGCAGTCATGTACTTTTCGAGACATGATCACTTAAGCGTGTGTCACGTATGGTTTTTAACTGACTGGCATTTGCTAGTAAATCACACAAATATTTTGATTTAAACCAGAAAACCATTGTATTTATTTATATTCGCATTGTTGTCTCCATCTTTGTTGTTTTTATCACAACGTTTCGACCGTTGCGCTCTCCGACATTACAACTGCTCGCTTGTTTCAGCTGAGTATAATACACACTGCCCTGCTCAGCGATTGAACACGTAAACATAACCTTTACTGCTTATTAGGTTGAAGCTTATGATTACGTTGGTGCTTTTACTCTCTGTCATATTTTGAAAACTGCTGTTTTTAGTTACTTCCTAGTGATATTAACAAGGCTACTTCTTTCTGTTGTGTCCCTTTGCGACGTAGGCGATCAGAGACTTCCGCCTTTCCCTATACCTTGTAGCTCTTACCAACCCTTCTCTTGTTATAAAACTCAATACCCGCCTTACTATCCATCTACTCAAGTCTATCAAGTATGTAACGCGTTGCTTCCCCGTTTCTCCTCTGCCTTTTATCTGTCCCGTGAGCATCAGAATCCCGAAGTCCTCTTTTCTCATTCAGTCATGTGCCATACGAGATACTTGATTGGGCGATCATGAAAGAGATATGGTTGATCGACCAGAATATTTTCCTGCAGTAGGTTGTCATTACTTTCTGAGGTAGACCGGTTACCAACAAAGTCTGTATAACACAATCTCTCCTGATATTTAAACCACAGCTAGAGAGATAAGAGATGGGTAAATAACTTTCTCAAAGGTATTTCCGCGATAGTGAATGCAACCAATTCAACTGGAATTCGAACTCGGCTCTCTGATTTCTCGCTCCGAGCCGATATCTACTGCTCTTCAGTAGATACACCAAACTCTTCAGCTGCCTTTTTCTGATGTTAATTATCTGTTTTCTTTTAGTGTACATCCTCTCTGAAACCTCTTCGTTCTTCGTATGTTCGATTTATGGTATCCCCCATCGTCCTTCTCTTGAATCACATGATTCAAGTTTTTCCTTCGTCTCTGATGAGATTGTCCAGCATTCGCTGTCATACTGAAGGACAGACATCAGAGAACAATCCAGTACAATCTTTGATTCCAGCGAAAATCTTCTTTTCTCAATACTCAGTTTCTTGACCGCATCCTTGTCCATGCCAATCTGTCGTATCTCTTTCAGTCCTATTATTGAAAAATTTCCAGAAATTTATATTCCTCCTACTTGACTAATAATGAACATTTGACTTGATATTTGCTAAATATAGTTTAACTAAATTCGGCTTTAAGTATAACAGGCGAGTATTTTAAAACGTTCGGAATGAGTATCGCTGTATCTTCATTGATACAGACTCATAAGGCAGGTGGTCGCTCACAAACGACTGTTGACCTATCCTCCACACGATCATATGCAGAATCCATGTTTTAGTATTTTACCATGTAATCAGGTAATAAATAAATGAAAACATAAGATGGTCTAAGTTAGAAAAAAATTTATTCAGCATAATTATTTTTTAACACCAAAAACATATTTATAACGGTTAACAAAAGAAATAAAAATTATTTATTCACACTAATGTAGGTTTAAAAAAATCAGTAATTGCAGTCTGTGTCGTGGTTTTTTTTTTTTTTTTTTGTAATGCGACTATTTTCATTCTAATTGATGTTGGAACTTATTTATTTAGTCCATCATTTCTTTGTTTAATGAACCAACAATGATTTCAATTTTTTCTTAGAAGTGAGTGATAACCGAATACTTATGAATAGAGCAAGAAGTAGAATCAGGCCAGAGATAGGACAAGAACAGTGCGGATTGGTCAAAGACACTGGGACAAAGAACGCCATATTTATGATTAGGATGCACTCTAAAAAGCCATACAAATGAAGAAGTACTTATACCTGCGATTTTTGACTATGCAAAAGCGTTCGACAAAATACGCCACAAAGAATTGATGGAGATGCTCAGCAGGCTCGATATATTTGAGAAAGACATTAAGGCAATTAAAAAACCTCTACTGGCAGCAAACTGCCTGCATAGGGACAGGTAACGAATTCAGCAGTTATACAAAGATAGAAAGAGGCGTAAAACAGGGATGGGTATTTTCACCGGATTTATTTAACTTTTACAGCGAGAATTTTTGAGGACCCTAGATGTTATGCCAGGATTTGTCATCGGAGGGGAACAATCTGAACAACATAAGATATGCAGACGACACAGTGTTGATTGCAGGCACGGAAAAGAAACTGCAGGACCTCCTACAGAAGATAGCTGAAGAGAGTGAAATGAAGGGATTACAAATAAACTGCAAGAAAACTGAATGCATGGTAATCAGCAAAAAGAGCAGCCCAAAGTGCCAAATACAGGTGGGGGGTGTTAAAATCAAGCAGGTTCGAAAATTCAAATATCTGGGAAAGTGAGACACAGAGATCCGTAGGAGGATTGGCATGGCGAAAGACGCGTTCCAGAAGCTGAGTAAAGTATTAAGACACAGAAAACTTTCACTAGAAACAAAGAAGATAGCACTGGGGTACTATGCGATGTCAGTTTTTCAACATGGCAGCGAATGTTGGACAATATCAACAAAGATGAAGGGAAAACTTGAAGCGGCTAAAATTCGGTTCTTAAGAAGGATGCTGCGGATATCGTGGACCGAGCATGTTAGCAATGACGAGGTTTTGAAAATGATAGAAACGAAAAGGAAATTAATATCAGGAACATCAGGAAGATGACAACTAAAGTTCCTGGGACATCAGGAAGGGACAACTAAAGTTCCTGGGACGTGCAATGAGGAAGGAGGGCTTGGTGAACCTAATACTAACAGGCCAGATAGAGAGAAAAAGAGACAGAGGAAAGCAGCGGATAACATATTTGAAAGGACTGAGCAGGTGGATGACAGAACGGGAGCTGAGAGTCGTTACAAAAGAAAGCGTGCTAAAAGCCATCAGGAATAGAGAGATGTGGAAGGCCATGATCGCCTACGTCCTGAAGGGACAATGTACATGAAAGTAGAAGAGAGATAGGAAAAGGGAATCTGCGATAATATATGGAAAAATAAACAAACATACAAGAAAAGAATGACAAAGATCAAGATAGAGAGAGAGAGATAGAGAGAGAAAGAAAGAAAGAAAAAAGAAAGTGAGAGAGTAAAACTATTGAGAAAAAATAAAAATAATGAAAGCAATAAACATACAAAATTTATATTTTACATAGATATGAATTTTTCCCCTACACCGCAATTTATCGAAGTTCAGTACAGAAACCGACAAATGTCTTAAACTTGTCAAATGTAATAGGTACATGTTAATACAAGACAGCCGCCGTTTGACCGCCGCCATTTCAACGAATAATGAAAATTTGACACTTCACTACAATAAAAAAATCAACGAGAAAGTGTATACGTCTTAGGTTAAAGGAAAATGAAATAGATTACTAACTGATAAATTCTCTTAATTTAGAAGTTAGTACTGTAATTCCAAAATGAATTTTTGTTAAAGTGGTCGCTTGACCAGTAATTTTTATTCTTTCATGGTGGTCGGTGGTCCCGTTTTTGAAGAGCTCACTCAGTGGAGGATATCAGCACATTGTCCGTGCATAGAAAAATGGTCGTTAATAGCAGTTGGTCGCTGGCGACAGGGGTGGCATACACCAAATTCTAAAGTATATTGCTTCTTCTTGCTTACCCGCTTGTTGGAAATGCTCTTTGTAGTTTCTGAGTTTAAGGACACTGGCGTTCATACTAATCTACTTTTATTTCTATTTGGCACTAGGAGTATAGCCCGGCGTTGCTCGGGTGTAATGAAAGCTTTAGAACTAATCCATGGTCTTGGAGCTCAAACTCTTTGGACGTTGGCACGAAAACTAAAAAGCAATAGTCGTTTCACGTTAAAGCGAAACCGTAGACTGAAAGAAAAATGAATGGATGTAAGTCAAATTTTGATTTCCTGGTATCGATATGAAATACGTCTTTTTGTCGTAAACTGAATTTTGAAGGCTAAATAAAGTCCTCTGAATAAATGGCATCATGGCTGAGACTAAGAACTACAATTATACCTATTTAGAGCCAAACCCGAAGCGAAAACTAAAATAAAAAGGCTGAAAAAAATACAAACATACAGGCAGATAAACAGGCACACACACAAACATCTTGCCTTTTATATATATATATATATATATATATATATATATATATATATATATATATATATATTATCGATTTTCTGCACTACTGTAAGAACTGCAACCTTGAAACTTCTGAATATCATTTCTTATGTCTTTGTCTATGAGTGTATCAAATTTGATTAAAATCGGACTATTCCTTCTATAACCCGATTTTTTCGATTATCGATTTTCGATATTTATCGGGGGTACCTCGACACAAAACCTAGCTAAGAACACTTGCCGACGCTTATAGTTCAACTGTGTAAATTTTCAAGAAAATCGGTTCAGCTGTTTCGGAGTCTATAGGTAATGGACACACACATACGCACACACAGAGACAAAGTTCCATTTATAAATAAGTTTATATAGTACAGTGCGGCACTGAAAGACGAAGGCGTGTATTAGTGTGGCCGAGGAAACAGTCAATTTCTGGAATGCATCAGCGGCCAACCCGTTTCCTCCTATATCAGTGTCGCATTTTTATTCCAATGTTAGAAAACTTCCCAGGAATTTATATTCCTGCTAAGTGACTAATAATGAACATTTCACTTGCCATTTTCTAAATATGGTGCGACTAATTTCGGAGTTTAGAATAAAAGGAGCATCCATTAATACGTTCGTAAGGAGTATCACCATATCCTCATCGATTCAGACTAGCTGATAGAATGAAACACCGTATAGAATCTTGCGAGTTTAGTTTCAGAGATTACTGGTGGTTCTGTTCGATGGCATTGAATAAGAGTAAATACTTCACTCCTCCTCCCTTCAATCAGTCTGAAGTATCGAATATTTGCGGTGGATAAGGCAGGCTTCTGTGTTCAGATTTTCTCTTCCAAATATACCCTCGAGTTGTCTTTTCCTGATTCCCACTCCTAGAAAGGAATCTTCACTTACTGATTCCCGTCCATGTTATCTGCTAACTAGATTACGAAAGTGTTGTGTTGCAGATCATGACCACTTTTGACCTGTGTCACGACCTGCTCAACCACTAAGATGCCGTCCTCAGACATCACGGGTCGCCACCCACGGCCAACAGGTAGCTCCCTTGCGGGACCCATGCAGAGTTGCAGTCGGCGTATTCTGAAGCTCCGGCAACATCAATAAGCGAAACATAAATTTTCTGGGTCGCCTAATGAGGAGAGGAATGCTTGAATTATCTAATATTCAAGGGACGGATTGAGGGAAAGAGAAACAGCGAAAAGGGACACGATATATACTCTGGACTCTTCAGAGTAATCTTTTCCTCATTCCCACTCCTAGAAATGTGCTTCGAAACTGGATCCTGTTAACTACAAAATTTACAAGCATATTGCTTCTTCTTGCTTACTCAGTCAGTTAAGTGCCATACGTGAAACACGCTTGGGCGATCATGTCTCGAAAGACACATGACTGACTGGGCAGATGATTATCCCGCAGTAGGTTGTCATTGCTTTCTGCGGTAGACTGGTTGCCAGCCAAGGCTATAAAATCCAATCTGTCCTGTTATTTAACCCATAAGTGGAAGGAATAGACGGATTAATACCTTTCCCAAGGGTATTTGCGCGCAAATGAATTCAATGAATTTAACTGGAATTCGAACTCGGCTCCCCGATTTCTCGTTCCGAGCCGATATCCGCTGCACGACAACGCACATCCTTGCTTACTGGCTTCTTGAAAATGCTCTTTTGTTGTTACCGTCTTTAAGAAAACTGGTGACCATATTATTCGACTCTTATTTATATTTGGCATAGTAGAGTGCGACACTGAAAGACAAACGCGTATTAGCGTTGCCAGAAAAATATTCCAACGGTCCAAGAGTCTTTAGAGCTAGAAAAAAATTGTTGGCAACTAAACTTTAAGATTCTTTGACTGTTACGTAATAATTCTTTTCTTATCTGGCAGTGAAAATTCGAAGAAAAATCAATGTGGTTATACAGAAGGATGCTGAGGATACCATTGGCCGAATATGCGAGTAAGGACGAGGCTTTTGTCGGTTTTGTTTTGTTTTACGTCGTATCAACAATCTTAGGTCATTTAACGCTTAATTGAATTAATTAAAAAACGAACAAAAAGTTAAGAAAAATTTCAAGAAATTTGTATATTTAACAAATTAACATATATAATAGACTTATATATTTAGAGAAATTCATACATTTAACAAATTTATACATTTACCGCATTTTAAATTAATAAAATAATTTTATAAAAATGTATATATTTAATTTGGCTGTTTAAATTTTATGGCATACCAACCAAATTCAGCTTACATACATTATATGTATATGTATTATATATATATATATGTATTACATATACAAGATTTGCAAATGCACGTTCGGTAGAACCAAGTTTTAGAATATATAGCAAGTTGGTAGAAATACATATATTCAACTAATCGTATTTTTGAGTACATTCCAATTTCTTTTAAGAATTCGAGCATCCTGCTTGGTCTCGTTTCCATAAATAGTTTTTTCAAACTACTTGTTTGGTAATACTTCTTTCGCACTCTATTTAAGTTTGTACACTCTAAAAGTATATGTTTAACACTTAATCATTCTTGACAGCTGGTACATATTGGGGATTATATGCCCTCCAGTAAATGATAGTGGGTGATGTAGGTATGGCCATATGTGAAGGCGGATCTGCAAAACCAGTTCTCTTCTATTTCTGTATTGAATGTTTCATTCTCCAGTAGTTTTGGAGTTTTTTGTTAGTGTATCTATTCCAATAATTTTGCCACTTTTTAAAAATTATTCTCTTCACTACAGCTTTAAAATCAGTATAAGGAATTTTGATTTTTCCTATTTAATCTTTCATTGCTTTCGAGTCTGCCCTGTCATTTTCCTGAATACCTAGATGGCTTGGGATCCAACAAATATTCTTTCTTTGCTTTTAGTTAAATTATACACTCTGTTTAATATTTGTGTGATTAAAGAATCAGAAAGTTTTTTGTTTTTTAAAGCAGTAAGCACAGATAACGAGTCTGTGATGATTATGAATTTGTTGCGATGATTTGTAGTTATTATATCTAGCGCCTAATTAATAGCAATTATTTCATTACTATATATGGAAGATTTATTTAGTAATATTTTATTTTTCTTCTGATCTTTAAGTATGGCAGCAGATCCTGCTTTATTTTCGTTTTTTGCTCCGTCTGTATATACATAATGGTAGTTTAGATGTTTATTTTTTATGCAGAGTATTTCTGATTGGTATATAATTGGGTTAGTTTTATGTTTCTGGTATTTTGTCAGATCAAGAATAACTTTTGCTTGATTTATTATCCAGAGTGGTGTAGAAGATATAGTTGATTCGTGAACTTGCGTTGTATCTATTTGGTTCTCTTGTATGATTTCTTTAATCCAGAAACTGAAAGGTTTGGAATCTGTTTCTTTTTGCTGAAAAAGCTCTGTGTATTGCAGTTGGAAAATAGTACTGAAAGCTGGTTTTAGAGGGCATGGTGAAAGTTTAAGGTAATATTGCAGAGCGAGTTTTTCCCGTCTCGAGACAAGAGGTTGTTCATTTGCTTCTGTGTACAAGCTCTCAACAGGAGAGGTGCTATATGCTCCAAGAGCTAATCTAATTCCATGGTAATGTATAGTATTTAGTCTCTTCAAGTATGTTTTTCTGGATGCTTCATTTTTTATCTGATTAAAGTGCGATACAATCTTTATTAATGTTCCTTTACTTCCTCCCCAATCAGTATGTGCTATAGTTCTGAGTAGTTGCATAGTTTTATTGCATTTCATTCTCAAGTATTTAATATGGGGAATGAAGGAGAGTTTGCAGTCAAAAATGACTCCCAGGTATTTGTAATGATCTACTACTGGGATTTCGGGATTATCGATTTTCAGTACTTCGTCAAGGCGGAGTTTACGTAGGTTGCAGAAGTGGACACATTTCTTTTTTTTTCTTTTGAAAATGTTAGTCCATTCTCTGTGGTCTATTTGTTTAGCTTATCAAGGCAGATCTGAAGTTGTCTTTTTAAGTGGTTCATGTTTTTTGCTTTATAACATATCAGGAAATCATTCACATATAAAGCACCGTTGGTTCCTCTGTTTAGTTTTTTTTACCGTATTGTTTATTTTTATATTAAATAACGTAACAGACAATATACTACCTTGAGGTACACCAATTTCTTGTTCCTTTCCTTCAGAGTAGATATTTCCTTTTCGGACTTTAAATTGTCTATCTTCTTGAATGTTTTTAATATATACCGGCCGTCTACCCTCTAGCCCAACGATTCTGAGGTCTCTTACTATACCGTATTTCTAGGTTGTATCATATGCCTTTTCTAGATCGAAGAAGACAGCCACTAGATGTTCTTTTTAATAGAAGCCTCTCTGATAAATGTTTCTAATCTGATCAGATTATCTATTGGGCTTCTTCTGCTTCAAAAACCCGATTGATATTCGGTTATTAATTTGTTCTTTTCTAGGTACCATGTCAATCTAGCATTGATCATCCGCTCTAGTGTTTTGCACACACAACTGCTAAGAGCGATGAGCCTATAATTTTTTTTTCATTTGTTATGTCTTTGAACGGTTTTTGTATCGGTATAACAGTGCTTTGTTTCCATATTTTTGGGATGTCCCTGCTGTTCCATATGTTGTTGTATATTTGTAGATATTTTTGTGAGGTTTCTGGTAATTTTTTTAGGAATTGATAATGAATCTTATGTGGTCTAACTGCAGTATTGTGAGCCGTGTTAAGAGATTGTTTTAGTTCTGTTATAGAAAAAAGCTGGTTATAGGTTTCTGTATTTTTGTTTTGAAATTTTATTTTTACTTTTTCTGTTCTGGATTTGATGGTTTGGAAGTTTTTACTTTTTGCAAAAAGTTTTCAGCAAGATGATTTTCTATATCTTTCTCTTCAGTTATTTTCAGATTATTATGAATGAGGTGTTTTGTGGAAGTATTGTTATTTTTGCCTGCTATTTTTTGGATCATCTGCCATACTTCTTTTGGTTTCGTGTTTTTGTTTATTTTGGCCAAGTAATTTTTCCATGAATTTCGTTTGGAGTCTTTAATGATCTTTCGGGCTTTGGCTCTGCTATTTTTGAATGTGTTTAAGTTTTCTTTTGTTGGATTTATTTTGAATTTCTTTAATGCTGCTCTGCGTCGTCTTTCAGCTTTTTGACATTCATTGTTGAACCAAGGTCTATGGTGTTTTAATGAGGAGGTTATTTTTGGTATATATCTTTCAGCTATATTTAGAAGTATGTTCGTAAAATATAAAATGTCTTCCTCTTTGTTTTTGTTTGCTTCTGGGGTTAATTCAGCAAGGCATGATGTTTTAAAACCATCCCAATTCGCCTTATCAGATTCCAGTTCGGAGTTCTTTTATTTAATTTATTAATCTTGTTTTCTAATAGAATCGGAAAGTGGTCACTTCCACATGTTCATCATGCACTTTCCAGTTGTAATCCAAAAACAGGTTAGGGTCACATATTGTTAAATCAATTGTAGAGTATGTGCCTGTTGCTGGGTGCAAATATGAATTTGTATTACAGTATAACCCGATGTAAGAGACCCGTGTATAAGAGAAACCCTGATATAAGATATATTTTCTCTGGTCCAAGATTAGAGCCTGTGGTAATGTATATAAAATAGACCAAACCCGAATATAAGAGAAAACAGGAGATTAGAGAAAACCCGGATATAAGATATATTTATCAGGTCCCGACAACTCTCTTTTATCAGGGTTACACTGTATTATTCTATGCTTACAACCATGTCAAAATGTGTCCACGAAGTCATTAGAATAGACGAACGTGCCAGAGATGGCTTTTCATATTTAACTGTGTAACCCGCATATAAGAGATCCTGATATAAGAGTCCCTGATATAAGAGAGATTTTCTCTGGTCCCAAATTAGAGCCTGTGGTAATGTATATAAAATAGACCAAAGCCGGATATAAGAGAAAACTTCCATCCGGTGCCGATAACTCTCTTATATCAGGGTTACACTGTATATAAAATATACCAAACCCAAATATAAGAAAAACTCGGATATAAGAGAACCCAGACATATGATAACCCAGACATATGATACTTTTATCTGGCCTCGACAGCTCTCTTATAACAGGGGTTAGACTGTATATAAAATAGACCAAACCCTAATATAAGATAAACTCGGATATAAGAGAATCCAGACATATGAGAGTTTTTATCCCGCCTCGACAGCTCTCTTATAACAGGGTTAGACTGTATATAAAATAGACCAAACCCTAATATAAGATAAACTCGGATATAAGAGAACCCAGACATATGAGAACTTTTATCTGACCTCGACAGCTCTCTTATAACAGGGGTTAGACTGTATATAAAATAGACCAAACCCTAATATAAGATAAACTCGGATATAAGAGAACCCAGACATATGAGAACTTTTATCCGGCCTCGACAGCTCTCTTATAACAGGGTTAGACTGTATATAAAATAGACCAAACCCTAATATAAGATAAACTCGGATATAAGAGAACCCAGACATATGAGAACTTTTATCCGGCCTCGACAGCTCTCTTATAACAGGGTTAGACTGTATTATTATTATATATGCACAACTGATGCTTATTTAATATTCATTTTATTATTTTGCCCTTTTTATCTGTTTTCTTACTTCCCCAGATATCGTTCTGGATACTGAAGTCACCCATTGTAATTAAGGGCCTTGCTAATTGTTTTATTAAATTATCTAACTCCGATTCTTTTCGTTCTTGGCTTGTAGGAATATACAAGGAACAAACTGTTATTGTTTTATGGAGGGTTGCTGGTATTTCGACTGCTTGTAGACTTGTGTTTAGTTTGATTTCCCTGTGTAGGGTATTATTGTTTATGATCACTGATGACCCACCAGAAGGTCTACCAATGTAATGTTTGATATAATTGTATAAACGATAGTTTTTAATTTTAATGGTATAGCTGCTTTTGAGGTGAGTCTCTTGAAGGCATATGATTGCTGGGCATTATTTAGTGATTAGCAATAATAATTCTGAATAACTGTCCCTTAATCCTCTGATATTTCATTGGATTAAATTGTTTTCCATTTAGATTTAATTTTGAGATTTATGCGTTTTTTGTTTTTTTTTTAGTTTTGTTTATTTGTGGTGTTTTATTTTCAATCTCTATTTCTTCAGGTTTCTAGGATTTGTTTAATGTGTCACATTGCCACACGGCTGGCTGGTTAGTTTGTTAGTTCTGGAATGGATTCTGCTGCGATGATGTCGAAACGGTACCAGTTATGTCGACGCTTTCATGCCGCTGGTCGTGATGATCTCGTCACAGAAGCTGGTCCTCAAGACGTCTATTACAACAACGGACCCACTGCCCACGTTGTTTTATTCTTGTCGCCTGAAAATTTCTCTCTCAACTTCTGATTTTTTTCTCGCTGAGTCTCCATTTTCATAACCATCCCCATTACACTCGGGAGATCAAGCCGACTCAAAGCTTTTGACGAATGAGATTATTTACCACCCATACGATTTTACGGGGAGCCATGGCTCGACGAATAAAATATCAACAGCTCACATAACGTAATATCTTTCTGTCTTCCCTTTTTTTCAATCACATGATTCCCAGATTTTCAATTTTAGCATATGTTCCCAGGAGTAACTGTTGAGGATCTAACCCTACCTGACCTCATTAAGTAAATCCTGATATTTTGCTATGGCTACTTACATATTACAAAATTTAACTGGCCCAAAATAATTCGTTTCGAACACGAAAAAAGAAAAATTATATTTTTCTCTTTTTTTCCCAACTGTCAGCCATTTTATCTATTCCCCGGATAGTGTTAAAATCGTTTTTACAGAAGCTCACATCGCGGATTAAAATAAATCACAAATAATAATACCATTGATATTAATTTCTCTCTCTCTCGGTTTCATTAAACCAAACAAAAAATATTATATATTTTTTTTATCGTTTCAAAGAGAAACAGTGAAAAAGGACGACATATACTTGACGGGCTTGAGCAAATAGATGGCAGAAGAGCGTGTTGAAAAAAATGATAAAATAAAGCTTTTAAGAGCTAAATGTTAATGAAGGATGTGGACGCCCATAATCGCCTGTGTTCTGAAGGCACACGTCACAAAAAAAAAAAGACTATCACTGCTTTATCCATATATATATATATATATATATATACATATACAGAACTGTGCTTAAGTATTAGGACAATAATTATTTTATTTTTTAGAAGGCATATTGACAGACAATAAACAATTTAATTAATATAAATAATTTTATTTCATTTACTGAGCAAACACTTTCATACGAAAAAATACTTGTTCAAAATAAATTTAATATTAAGTATAATAGCCTTTTGCTTTGATCATAGCCTTCATTCTGTCAAGCATTGACAGCGCAAGCTTCTTCAATGTATCTAATGATATCTTCTGCCAAGCAGCTTGTATTTGTTCCCAAAGTGTGTCTTGCGAAGTAACATTAGATTTATCAATTCAAGAGGGGGTGGAGGGAATAAGAAAAAAGTCAGTCATATCCAAGGATAATAGAATAATGAGTAGTTTCAAAATATCTTGTTAATTAGAAAATAGGAAAAATTAAGTATGCCTTCTTTTTAATACATTTCTTTTACACCTAGTTTTAAATAATTTTTATTAGCAATTTATTTGTCTTTTCATCTTGTATTTCAATATCAGTGAAATTTTTAGGAGAATCGCCCCTTATACTTTTGCACACTACCAGTAGTGTTCAAAAGTGTTGGGACAAGGGTGATGTTAAAGTTTATTTGGAAGCCTCATAAAAGATAAAATAGTTCTTGTCCTAACACATTTGCAGTGCTGTGTGCATATATATATATATATATATATATATATATATATATATATATAGTTATCCGCAGGCAGATATGTGTCGCTGTATCACAGATCATCAGTACGGTCAGACTCCGATTGCTTTTTAACGCAGGATTGAAACCCGACCGCATTGGCGTCAGTCTCCACGAGGGCAGACTTTTTAGCGCATATATTATCATTATACGCGCCCAATAGCTAGAGTGTTCTAATTCATATATATACATATATAAAATCGATTTTCTGCACTATTGTAAGAACTGCAACCTTGAAAATTCTGAATATCATTTATGTCTGAGTATCAAATTTGATTAAAATCCTTCTATAACCCGAATTTTCCGATTATCGATATTTATCGGGGGTGGTGCCTTAACACAAAACCTAGCTAAGAACACCCGCAGGCGCTTCTAGTACACCTGTGTAAATTTAAGAAAATCGGTTCAGAGCTTTCGGAGTCTATAGGTAACGGACACAGACACACAAGCAAAATTCCATTTATAAATTTAGATTAAGATGTATTTATTTTCTGTATTTCGTCGTATATAGCGTTGGATAAATTTTAAAATATGTTACATTTAATTTTCCTTATTTTCATTGGATTTATTTGGTTTTATGAAGCGTGGCATAAATCATTGATTTTCCTTTTGCTATCAATTCTTTTTTTTTTATTTATGTTGTAAATTCACCGATTGCGTTGTGTTTGCCAAATTTATTGCAATCTTTTGTTTCATACTTCTAAAATATATATATATATATATATATATATATATATACATATATATTTTTTAAATTTTTTTTTTTTTTTTCAAATTTATCTTTATTTCCAATTTACGACGTTTCGGCTGTTGTACGCTCCGGCCTTCTTCAGGTGTTTGGAATTTTGAACTAAATCCTTCCTTTCAGTCGCGGTTGTATATCATTCTAGTTCAATTCTACTCCCCTATGCCATGTAGTTATCTACCTTTTACTAAACTAAGGTATTTGTTCACCACTGCTGTAGTCAGGTATTGAAACTCACACTGTTTAACTCAAGTCTCTGAATCTACCCATTGCATATATCCACTGGGACATATTCCTTGAATGATCAAAAAAAAAAAAAATTCGATTAAGGGAAAAGAAAGATTTACAGTGCATCTCATAAAAACATGCTCATCAGTAAATATGTGAAAGTCTTCATTTGTCTACACGTCTGAGATGAGGTATTTAGATTATTGGAATGTCTCATTTCTGTTGTTATATTCACGACGTTTTGTAGAAGCTGAAAGCGTCCAGCGGTCGAAAAGTCGTGAAAATGCGAGAATGATGAGAGCAGTTCTAACAATGTAAATAATGATTTACAAATCTTTGAAAGTTATGACATCTTAACGGACGAGGAAAGTAAGTTTCTCCTCTTGTAATATCACTTATTTTAAATGGGTTTTTTTTGTGATGTTGAATTTTAATATGAGTGTTTATTGTTTGGCAGTTTTTGTTTTTTTTTTAAATTTTTTCGTTAACTGACTTCTTTTATGGAGCTTGATTGGACTTCCAATAGGTCCCACCCTTTTACAGTAAAACAGATAAGATGTAACCGTAATTTCTACTCCAACAGCTTCTTTTCTCGCGCTTCCCACCTGTGGAATTCCCTTCCACATGTCTGCTTTCCCGACAGCTACCATCTCCAGGAGTTTAAATGTAAGGTCAATAGACACCTATCACACTAACTTGCACCTATTCTCCCAACACTCATCAACCTTCATTCTCGGTATCCTTACCCGCCTATTACCCTCCTGACATTTTCTGTATCTAACCATCCTTTCTCAACACTTTCCCCTCTATGTAACCCCCTGCGAAGTAGTGGAAGTGAAATGCCTTGCTCGAGATGAAACGATTATATAAAAAAACAGGTTTAGACTTTCGTGTGTTTTTTTAAAATGTTGACCTCTTCCCTATATTTTCTGCATACCTCTTTTACTTGCATAATTATTGCGTTGTTGATGACTAAAAGATCATTGGAGTAATTTCAATGTATATATTTTTTTAATCTTAAATTACGATAGATTCGCAAAAGGTTATTCAAATGGCTCCAAGATATGGTCTTTTTCGTTTACTTGTTGCGATGTTGCTTTGATAAGTCATGCTCCACACCCTCCTTGGTTTCCTGTTTGCGAGACGGTAAGGAGGAATCCCACTTGACAAATATCATTCTCGTTCCATGTTATTTCCCTATGTCATGTAGTTATCTCCCTTTAAAGTTTAGTGTTCACCACTGCTATAGTCAGCTATTGTAATCCCAACTGTTTGGTTTAAGTTGGAATCTAACCGACGCTTTTATCTATTGGGCCATGTGTCTGATCAAAAAGGGTTCGATTCAAGGAAAACCAACGATTTACACTGCATCTTATAAAAAAAATAAAAATATTTATTTTTCAGCAACTTTGTGAAAACTCAGTATTTGTCTATACTACTGCGATGAAGTAGTAGTATGCACATTATTCAAAATGTTATCACGTTTATTTCTATATTCATGGCGCTTTGGGGAAGGCCAAAGCGTACAGCGGTCGAAACCTCCTGAAAATAAAAATACGATGAGAACAGTTCTAACAATGGAAATATTTTGGAAGTTATGACATCGTTAATTGTGAGGAAATGAAGTAGCTAATTGGCGTTTTCTCGGGTTTTCAGTTTTAATATTGGTGTTTATTTGTTAACTGATTTCGTGGGATGTGCGTTGTGGTACAGTGGAAATCGGCTCGCAACAAGAAACCGGGGAGCCGATTTCAAATTCTAGTTGAATCCATTGTATTCACTTACGCGCACATACCCTTGGGAAAGGTATTAATCCGTCTATTCCTGCCAGTAATGGGTTAACTAGCAGGACAGATTGGGTACTATAGCCTTGGTTGGCAACCAGTCTACCGCAGAAAGCAATGGCAACCTACAGCGGGATAATCTTCTGTCCAGTCAGTCATGTCTCTTTCGAAACATGAACACCCAAGCGTTTATCACGTATGGCACTTAAATGATTTCTTTTACAGAGCAATCAGTCATATTTGAACGTTTGATTTTACCTCTAGATATGTTTAGACTTTCGTGAGGTTAAGTGTTGGCTTTTAAATTTACAAGTTCTTTTTCTGCATACCTCTTAAATTATCGCGATATTTATGTTTTTAAATTGCTCACAGTGAGTTGAACAATAGTTTTAGTAAAATGACTTTCAATGTTTCCATCACTATATGTTATGCAAAGTAACTATGCAATTCTGATTTGTTATCACAACTTGGTTCAGATAGGAACAAAGAAAATAAAAAGACCCTATGTTTCTTTTATCATTTAATATGCAGACGCTTAGGGGGGCAATTTCATTCGCCTAAGCATCTCAGGAACACAAATATTGTATCCTCAGCCCAAGTATTTATATGTAGTCATCAATAATATGACTCCACCTTCCCTCCAAAGTGAAGTTTTAATTGATACATTTTAGTTACAACCTGATTGTTACTGTCCACTGCATTCTAGTTTAAATTTGTTGTGGATTTTTTTTTTTGTAGTTGTGTTTTTAGTGAGGGGGCTAGAGCTTGGCGTGACTAGCCGATTGACCAGATCTGAACGCTCGTCTGTGTCAAGTAAGGGCTTCAGAAAAACTTAGAACTATTTTTACCTAAGAAGCTGTATCCTGTCCTCAGTCATATTTGAACGTTTGATTTTCCCTCCAGATAGAGTTTAGTGTTGATAGTTGTAGATTTAAGATTTTTGAAACGTTGACCACCCGAGTATTTTTTTCATACCTATTTTTCTTGAATT
Source organism: Ascarosepion bandense (assembly GCA_037127315.1). Classification (NCBI taxonomy): domain Eukaryota; kingdom Metazoa; phylum Mollusca; class Cephalopoda; order Sepiida; family Sepiidae; genus Ascarosepion; species Ascarosepion bandense. The sequence continues at coordinate 1,272,286 of JBBBDQ010002134.1, read as the reverse complement.
TTTTTTTTAATTATTATTGCGTTGTTTTTAAAGTCATCGACTTAATTTGAAAGTATATCTTTTCAATTATTCAATTTCAAGTGCCTTTATTTCTATATATTGACCCGTTGCTCGGGTGTAATAAAAGCTTTAAAACTAATCCAAAACTAGTCCTGGAGCTCAGACTCTTTGGACGTTGGCACGAAAGACTAAAAAGCAATAGTTGTTTCCAGTTAAAGCTAAACCTTAGACAAAGAAAAGTGAATGGATTCAAGTCAAATTTCGGTTTCCTGGTATCGATATCAAATTTTCTGCACTATTGTAAGAACTGCAAGCTTGAAACTTTTGAATATCGTTTCTTATGTCTGTCTATGAGTATCAAATTCGATTCAGATCAGACCCCTCTTATAACCAGATTTTTTCGATTATCGATATTTATCAGCTGTACCTAGACAAAACAGCTAAGAACAATCGCAGACGCTTATAGTACAAACGTGTAAATTATCAAGAAAATAGGTTCAGCCGTTTCAGAGTCTATAGCTAGCGGATACACACAAAGTTCCATTTTATAACTAAGTTTAGATGTAAGTAATTGTCTAATCATGATTTTTTATCAAAATTTGGTTCATATAGTCTTTTAGTTTCCTTGTTGCTTTAATTATTCTTGCTCCTCACCCTCCCAAGAACCCTGTGCAATCCCATTCGTCAAAGCATCTCAGGAATACATACTGTATACTCAGCCTATGTATTTCTATGTCAGTCAATTAAGTGTCATCCGTGATACACGCTTTGGGCGATCATGTCTCGAAAGAGACATGATTGACCGGGCAGAAGATTATCCCGCAGTAGGCTGCCATTGCTTTCTGCGATAGACTGGTTGCCGATCAAGCGTAGAGAACTCAATCTGTCCTATTATTCGACTCATAGCTAAACGAAAAAATGATGTATTAGATTATATTATTAATTTGTAATTAGTGTGGGATCAGTTACTTCAAAACTATAGAAAACCGATACCCACTTTAGGTCCAGTATCAGCTTTAAGTAGGTTTCCAACTATTGTAGTCAGTCAATCAGTTAAGTGCCATACGTGATACACGCTTTGAGCGATCATGTCTCGAAAGAGACATGACTGACTGGGCAGAAGGTTATCCCGCAGTAAGTTGCCATTGCTTTCTGCGATAGACTGGTTGCCAGCCAAGGCTATAGAACCCAATCATGTTATTTAACCCATAACTGGAAGGAATTTATATGTAGTCATCAATAGTTTGCTTTCACCTTCTTCCCAAGTGAAATCAAGTTTTAATTTTGATGATAGATTTTACTTACAACCTGAGTGTTACTGGCCATCGCCTTGTAGTAGAAATTTGATTAACTTTGGTTGGTGTAGATTTGTTTTGTAGTGTTTTTGGTGAGTGGAATGGTACTAGAGCTTGACATGAGTAGCCGATGGATCAGATAGGGTCACTGACCGCTCGTATGTGACAAGTAAGGGGGTTCAGTAAATATATTAAGTAGCAAAATTCCGTCCTCATATCACGGAAAATTGGTAGTCTCGATGTGGATAGGGAGATTCTTACCATCTGTATGGGTGTAGAGGGCATATCCTGATATCAACCGACAAGTCGGTATGTATTAAGGAATCTCCCGTCAAACAATTTTTTTTTTTTTTACAAGACAGGAGAATCCAAACAAAATAGAAAGTTACTTTTTAATTACTCTTGACAAATCCGAAAATATTGATAGCTGGAATGATTGTGTGTGTTTATCTATGTTTGAGCTTTTAAAGGTAACCTAAACATTAGATCTGGATACTGAAGCATATCACACACACATCCCTCACATCTCACCCACATATCCTTCAGATCTGACAACTATAGAAGATGCGTTAGAAAATACGGATGCAGAAGTGTTACAGCAGAGGTAATAAGGTATTCATTTCGAGAACTTCGCGGTCTAGTCGACAAAACAAGACGCGGATAGATGGTTTTGTCACATCTGCTACACCATACACAACGGCGAACGAAAAAAACTTTACATACTTGTGAATTACGCAAATCCAACGAAGAAACACAAACGGATCCTAATCTCACTCAAAGAATCACTGTGTCTAGCGACAAATACTCTGTAAATAAAGAATTCTAAAAAATTTAAAATAGCATACGGGATTTAAAACTAAAGAGAGACTGAAGAGGGAGATAGAAAGGATGACCGTTTAACATTAATGGTGCAAGTCTATAAATTCGATCAGTGGTTGTGGCAAGAGACCTTCGTATCCGATTTGCCAGTCTAAAATGACGCGCGTCGCCATACACTGCAATGTCAGCGGTTTATTCCCGTCAAATATTTTCCATCGTGGACGGTCCATAGGTAAAATTCCTTCACAATCACGACAATCTTCGTGGGCTCCAGATTCCACAAGAATCCGGATAACATAGTTGATAATATTTATGGGTGTGTAGTCCAGGGCGTACGCGAGCGGAGTTCGACGGAAATAGTCCTTGGAGTTAACATCGGCACCGCATATGATTAAAAAGTGGAGAAGCTCTGGTGAAACCCAGAGATGTTTCTGACTCTCCACAATGGCATGATGCAAGAGAGATCGGAGGTTGGTGGATCGGGGATCTATTTTGATAACATCGACGACTAAATTAAGAAATGACATTAAATACTGATGAGAAAGTCTGAGGTTTTTGATCTCACGAGTCATGTAGAGGAAGATAGATATTGTTCTGTTGTACTGAGCGTCATTGATATAAGGCGAAAAATAGTACTGCTCTTTTTTGCGATTCCATAATTCAATAGTGCCCCGCGTTATGAGTTTAAAAATTGTGAATCCTCCATCTTTAAAAAAGCTATCTGGATTGCCAGCAGAAATTATTGCTTTAAACACATCACAAAACTCGCGCGAACAATTCATAATATGAACCATGGATAGAGAAAGGCAAGATTTTATGGCATGGTCGAGGAGCTGTCGAAATTTATCCAATTTATTTTGCTGTTTGGCGATTAAAGCCGTTCGAAGCAATCCGTAAATATACACGCTAATACTTCTCCCTAAGATTCTTTCGATAGTTAATAATGCCTGAAAAGCCAGATGCAATCGGTTGCCTTGAAATCTCAAGAGTTCCCTCTCCGTGTCGAATTCTTGAACGCAATCTAGCGCGTCATTGGGAGGCGGTCTACGCTTAGGAAATCCGCTTTGCCTCATTTCCAATGCGCGAATCCAGTAAGATATATCTGAATTTCCCGCCAGAACAAAGCAGGCATTGAAAACTTCCATAGCCTCAATTTTCTCGACTTCCGTGCACATGGTGTGTTGAATAAGATATGTGACTGACGACAAGCGGAGGTTCACTGCGGCCAACATTAACGGTGTCATCCCTTCGTTACACCGGATGTTAACAACAGCCCCGGCTTCTACCAGGGCCTTGAGACTGTCAATATGCATGCCTAAAGCGGCCATGTGAAGAGCCGCGAATCCTTCCTTATCTTTGTGGTTGATGTCGACATCAGTGCTGAGAAGAAAACGGCAAATCTCGATTTTAGACGTTGACACCATCAAAGGGCTGCTACCGTGAATGCTGGGGAGATTTACGTCAGCCCCCAAATTAACTAACATCTGAATGTGGCTGACGTCTCCATTGAAGACAGTCATCATTAGTAGAGAATAGAGACCGTAGTAGTAGTCGTTGATATTGTCTATATGCTGTGATATAATCTTAGCCAATTCCATATTACCGGTCCGTATAGCAGCAACAAAAGGGTGGAGATATTTATTCCAGCATTGATTTATTTCACGGCTACCTTGTAGGAGAGATACTTCTAAGAGATAAAGGGCGATTTCAGACTTGTTTTTCTTGATGGCGTAAAGAAGAGGGGTTAAGCCATTAAGTGTAGAATTTAAGATATTGATGCATTGGTCAAAGTCAATGTTACTGAGAAACTCCACGATGAAATCCAATCTGTTACTGCTTATGGCGGAAAATATTTTAGCGAGGACGAACGCTGCAGATGTCTTGCTCACCTGTACATTTTCATATGCTGCAAAAAAAAAAAAAAAAAAAAAAATATAGTTATTTTAAGTTATGCAATGAGAAAGATTTCAAATCAAAAGGCCAACTTAATAGCAAATCAAACCAATTTAAACAATATGTAAGAGGATATTTTAATCGCTAGAGAACAAAATTTGTTAGAAGCTAAACTTAACGAATTTAAACAAGTGCTAAATTAGCGATAAGGGCTCATTTACAGTTCTGTTGGATAGATAATTATACAAAATAAAAACAAATAAAGTTTACCTTCTATAGTAGCAGTTCTTATTCGAAAAAAGGTGAAACATTCCTAGCTTTGTTTTCTGGGCAGCTTTAATATTCAAAGATTTCAAATGCTAATTCATTCTTTCAGGTAAGTTTACCACCTAAAAGTCCTTGAACATTCGGGAAAAGCAAGCATTTACAAATTCTTTAGAGGCCCCAATCCGGATGTCATTTTTAAAAATTAATAGAAGCTTTAGCCCTTTGTTCTAATTCAGGACCTCACAGACTAATTCATATGACAGTAAAATTATCCCAATCGCATTCACTAAGTTTAACTAGCTATTTCCGAGTATTCAGTATATTACAAATTATGAAAGCACTTGCTTCACTATCATAAGATCTTGGTTAAAATTGTAAGTTATGCTATCCGAAAATTTTCAAGTGAAAATTGATGGCAAGTCAAACCAACTAAACCAACCTTTAAGAACGTAAGATTTTATTCGCTACAAACGGAAATTTGAACACTTCTTGTTAGAAGCCAAACTTTATGAAGTTTGGCTCGTGCTAGATTAGCGGTAAGAAGTCATTTTACAATTGTATTGGATATATTAAGTAAAACCTACTTTCTATGGTAGCAGTTCTTACTTCCAGAAGGTGGAATATTTCTAGCTTCTGGTTTTCTGGGCAAGATCGATTTTTCAAATGCCAATTTACTATTTAGGGAAACAAGTTTAGCACTTTATGACAATTTTACCAGCTTTGTGTTGATTTTATAACAATTAGAGTTCAAATACCGTTGAAACAATAGGGGGACATTTGTGTACTTAAATGTGGCACATGAGCGAAATGTTAGTAGGCTAAGCCTGGTCGACAGTCTATCCTATAGTTAGACAATCACACTCACGACCATCATCTCACCCTCTATACACCCAATGGTGTGTAGGGCAGTATCTTTTTGTGACTGTTTCCTTTAACTTTTATGGGGCAGGGCTGTTAGCCCTACGCCCAACCCCCAAACTTAGAGTACCGGTGGACCATTCTTGGTCCTTAAGTTTACACCGCCTGGTATTCCCAAACGGTCACCCAGTACTGACCAAGCTCGATGTCAGTTAACTTCGGTGATCTGAAGAGAACCGGTGTATTCAACTCAATATGGCCGTAGATACAGTCACGACCGAGTCCCTCTTAATTTATACACCCCCCTCTAAAACTAGTCTATCTTACATTCCTAAATATACTATAATACCACATATTCCCAAGGAAACCTAAAGAAATGGGGAACGGAAAATACTATTGGAATAGTAATAGATCTGATCCCTCAGTTTAGGTTTAAGTAGGAGTGACTGGTCTGATTGCTTTAGTTTGAAACGTGGCCTAATCAGTTGTTTGGTTTTTATGGCATATCAACCTCAGCGGGTCATTTATTGCTAACTAAATTTTTTTTATTGCTGGCAATAACTTTTCCTTCCAACAATTTTTTTTTATAAGTTTTGTGTCCAGTAATACTTTTTCTCTTCTCGAGTATCAAGATTCATTGGGATTTGTTTTTAAGGGTAGGGTTCCCAGAAGCTACCATTGTTTTTACCCATAACTGGATAGAAGGGACGGATTAATACCTTTCCAGAAGCGTACCAGTGCTTAAGTGAATGCAGGGTATTCCACTGGAATTAGACCTCAACTCACCGATATCCACTGCATCACAACGCACATCCGTCACTAAACGCTTACAGCACCTGGTATTCCCAATCACTGACCAGCCTCAACGTTGCTTAACTTCGGTGATCTAGCGAGAACCGGTGTAGTCAACGTGATATGGCCGTAAGCCGACCTAATCAGTCATGAAGTGAAATATGATTGGCCGAGTGTGCATTGCGCATCGCACTTATGACTTAGCAAGTCACGAAAAGTTTACTTACCGAATAGATAAGTTGTGTAGGGTCTGATGAGTCCAAAGCCAGTCAAAACCTATCTTTATTGCAGACTAGCAGTAAAGCCCAGCGTTGCTCGGGTGTAATGAAAGCTTTAAGACTAACCCATGGTCCTATAGCGCAGACTCAGCCTAAAGAATATCTGTGTGAAGTTTGAGAATCGGATAAAATTGTGGATTTGTATAAAGGACACACAGATAAACAGAAACATCTTGCTATATATATATATATATATATATATATATATATATATACACACACACACAATTTTCTGCACTATTATACGTGCAACCTTGAAACTTCTGAATATCGTTTATGTCTATGAGCATCAAATTTGATTAAAATCGGACCACTCCTATAACCAGATTTTTTCTGGTATCGATATTTATCGGGGGGTGGGGGTACCTCGACACAAAACCTAGCTAAGAACACTCGCAGACGCTTATATTACAACTGTAAATTTGAGAAAATCGGTTCAGCCTTTTCGGAGTCTATAGGTAACGGATACACAAAGTTGAATTTATAAATAAGTTTAGATTAAATTTTAATACAGTATTTTCAGGCCATTGGTAGATTTCTAAAAACTTTGTTTAAATAGACTACGGAATAAAAGAAAATGGCTCAGAGGAAACTCAATGCACAAGAGAGCCTATTCAGCGCGGTAAAATGTCAGATGTGAAATATAATTTGCATATGTAGAATACTCCTAATGAAACATACGAGTGTACCCCTAGTGTCAATATTTACCAGAACGACCGACCAAACCAGACTACGAACGAAGAAAAAAAAATTAAATTCGTTTAAAATTTAAGTATATTAATATTAGCAAACGTTTTTTCACAAAATGTGTAAATATTTTTGTTTATTTATGAACAAAGAAAAAAAAAAGTCGAATATCTTTAGACATGAGCACACCGTTTTATAACACTAACGATAAATTTATGTAACTAAGCCATTGTTTTCTTTTATTAGTTTTAATGACACCAGTGATAAGGTTGTGGTAGAAGAGCCATTAATATCAATGGCTTATACTTGACAGTTCCCGGACAACCAAGCGAGAAGTAAAAACAGTCGCCCTTCATCTGATTAGAAGTTTCTCTTTAGATTAACATTAAGCAATGACGGGCGTTTGATTTTTTTTTTTTCGAGTTCACGATTTCATTTTTTCCGCCTATTACTGTTCATCAAAGATTACATTGACCTTTTCTAATTACAATCTTAATAGTATAGTTTTTTTTTCTCAGATCATATGTAATGTTCCAAGTTATACGGTTATTTGATTGTTTTTACACGACATGGCAAATTTTATCGAGTTTTCAAGCATCAGTTCTTATTTAATGTTTAGTTAGTCAAGATACGCCTGGAAGGTTATTCGTATAAACTGACTTGCTAAATTTTTCTGCAAGGAATTTCTGCTTTCATCAGGGATTATTTCGCGCAATTGCCTCAACAATGGAAACTCGATCGTCTCGTGTGACGGATATGCAATGTGGTGCAGTGGATATCGGCTTGGAAAGAGAAATCGCTGAGCAGAGTTCAAATTTCAGTCAAGTATCCTGCATTCACTTCAGCACTGGTACCCTTGTAAAAAGGTATTAATCCGTCACTTCCCTCCAGTTATGGGTTAAAGAACAAGATGAGGCCTGGAGGCAACCCATCTAGTGCTGAGGTCACAATAAAAACACCCTTGGTAGCCCTGGTGAAGCATCAAGTATTCAGCTATTTGACAAAATTATGAATTTCGCTACAGACTGCGCCAGGGTTCTAAATTTACAGGGAATACTGGAGGGGTGTGGTGAGTTCTATCACGGCCAAGGCCGCAAGACGACGAAACTCGATATTCGCTGATAGAATACAACGTCAATTTTTACTCCATAATTACAAATGCCGTACTTTCACAATTTCAAATAGTTGAAATGTTTTTATGGCATATCAACCTCGGCGGGTCATTTATTGCCAACAATTTTATTTGTTCCTGGTAATACCTTTTTCTTTCAACAATTTTTTTTTTTATATATAAGTTGTCTCCAGTAATACTTTTTTTTGAGTATCAAGATTCATTGGGATTTGTTTTTAAGGGCAGGGTTCCCAATTCCTACCCTTGTTATTTAACCCATAACTGGAGGGACGGATTAATATGTTACCCAAGGGTACCAGTACTTAAGTGAATGCAGTGTATTCAACTGGAATTCGAACTCGGCTCACCGATTTTTCTTTGCTAGCCGATATCCACCGCATATCCGTCAAACGCTTACAGCACCTGGTATTCCCAAGCGGTCACCCATCTCAGTACTGACCAGGATCAACGTTGCTTAAATTCGGTGATCGAGCGAGAACCGGTGTATTCAAAGTATTAGGCCGTAAGCCCGATACAAATAGATTCGTATGATAAATCGTAACGGACCGGAATAAACTAGCATATTTTTTCGCCTTACAGTATCGATAAGTAAGACTATTTTAGGCCGTAGATAATTGGACATTTTGTCAATTTTCATGATTATAGCATCTCTTCAGCCAGAGCTTCACGTCTTGCCGCTGTAGTATTCGAACCAGGTGAATTGCTGGTAAATATTTTTCGTTCAAATTCGAAGGATAAATGAGGGTTAAATTGAGAATTGGTTGACTCGCTTTCTACAGCAGATCAACATTTCGATGGTGACCTAGAAGTCTTTAATCATTTTTCCGATATAATGATTAGGTGAAACAATGACCCTACTAGCTTTAGAAAAGCTGTATTCCTAACTAAACCCAGGATATATATATATATATATATATATATATATATACATATACACACACACACACAGTGTGTTAGTTCTATATTTCCATTAATAAAAATGAGCCCTCATTCCGTAGTCACGGTAGTTTCTATAGTAACATTTTAGAGATGGTAAATAAGTATGGAATGTGCGTTGTGGTGAAGTGGATATCGAGTTCGAATTCCACTTGAATTCGTTGGATTCACTTACGCACAAATACCCTTGAGAAAGATTAACCCGTATCACCTCCCTCCCCCGTTATGAGTAAAATAATAGGACAGATTGGGTTCTATAGCCTTGGTCGGCAACCAATCTACCACAGAAAACAATGGCAACCTACTGCGGGATGATCTTCTACCCAGTCAGTCATGTCTCTTGAGACATGATCGCCAAAAGCGTGTATCACTGAATATAACATTTAGAAACATAATTAAAGCTGCTACTGGCATAAAGTGAGGTATTGGTCTTATTGTTATGAAGTAGTTAACTGATCCCCCATTAATTACTAAATATAATTCATCTCCTTTCAGTCATGAGTTGAATAGCAGTAGAGATTGGGTTCTGTAACATTGGTTAGCAACCATTGTACCGCAGAAAGCAATGGCAACCTACTGCGGTATAATCTTCTGAACAGTCAGTTAAGTCCCTTTCGAGACATGGTCACCCAAAGAGTGTATCACGCCTGGCACTTAACCTACTGAATAAAGACAATGATTGGAAACATAAGTAAAACTGCTACTGCGCATAAAGTGGGGGTTTGGTTTTCTATAGTTATGATGTAATAAACTGATCTCCCACTAATTACAACATTAATACAATCCGTCTCTTCCTTCAGATATAGTTTAAAGAGGAGGGTAGAAAATGTTCTGCCCAGTCAGTCATGTCTCTTATGATATGGTCGCCCAAAGCGTGTATCACGTGTTGCACTTACTGAAATAAGAGGGAATTTTTATGTATTTAGTATTAAGTGATTCGTTATCTATGGCTTAGCGGTTGCAGGTTATTTAAAGCAAGAAAGTGTTTAGATTATTTTCTTTTAGGAAGAGTGTTTACTGATGTAAAATGTACTAGTTGAACAATTGATCACGATCAATTGTTCAACTAGTACTAGTGCAAATTCGGATTCAAACCGAATAAGAATTTGCTCGAAATTGTACTGTAGATAACAATGCGAATGTCTATATTCGCATAAATGAAAGAGAACATTATTCATATTGTGTTGGCATTAACATTTATATTCTAGAGAACGAGAAAAAAAAAAAACAAAAGACATGCCGTATAGATAATCATTTGATAGGTTTCTTTTTACTTTGACTTACTAAAATGTTAAACATATATATATAAAAACAAACTTACCTTCAGCCATGTTTAATATTTCTTTTTTTCTTTAGATGAATAAAAAAAAAAAGACACTAGAGAATTACTTAAAAATGTCTAAAACGGGTAAAAAGTGTAGATAAAATTTAAATATTAGGCTTTAAAAAGGTTTTTAAAAAAACAGTCGTTCGTTTTTGTTTTTTTTGTTTTTTTTTCTTTCTTCTTTTTGTTTGACTGTGGACCGATGAGAACTCGAAGGAAAACGCTGTGATTTTATATTTAAAGGTCATATTTTGATAAATTAAACTCAAGTCGCTGGTTCTGACCAAGAGTTCAATTTAGGGAGCCGCAGGTTGGTATATTCGCACACAAAAGTTTAATAAGTCTTCAGCTGGTTTTGTCGTGTATGGTGAGTGAGTTCGATCCGTATTGGTAGATATACTAGTCCACTACGCGGGATTTCTATATAGCATTAGCAGTTACTTTGCCCTCTTTTGCAGAATAGTAAAAAACCTTAGAAGGGTCTATATTGAATAAGTATGGTAAAAATTTCTTGTGCTTAGAGCACAAGAAATTATTATCAGGAAAATAATCGCAGGTAAAGAATTATGGTTTCACTGTGAAATATCAGTTGTAACCTTTTAGGAATAACGTGTCTTCAAACATCATGTCGATTTTTAATCGTATCGCGTCTTCAAGCTTCAGTTTCTATTTCAGTTATCATTTTCGTCTTTAACATACACTCGACTATAAGACTTATTCACCTATCGTACGACCGCTGAATTTCAATTTCGAAAAACCAGATTTTCTTTCATATTCCTCATGTATAATATGACACCAGCTTCTGGTCAATACTGTTATGCCTACCGTAGTGAAATATTGTCGTACTTGGCTTCATCCTAGACATAATGATTTCATAGCAAATAAATTGCTTTAATTCTTTTTTGTAAAAAGTTAACGAAAATTGGTAGGATGTGCGGGTTGTATCGTTCATAGATGATCCGACTTCTAATTCATGTTCAGTTCGTTATAATCATTTAAGATTAAATACGTTTGGGAATCTATCACTTTCCCCGGGTTATGGGTTAATAAGTAAGATAAAGTTATTAATATTTAAAAAACAAATTGTCTATAAAATGTATATATTTCGGCATAAAATAAGCCATACAGATTGTTATGCTGTTAAACAAATAGTTTACTCCACCACCCAATCAACTAACCGAGCATTTAGAAGGTTAAGGATATAATTATCCAACTAACAAAACAACCACCCAAAATAGCGTGAAAACGACTTACCGTAAATTCTCTTATTCGAAGCTTTAGATACACCACATTAGTTCTGGTCCTTGCCTGACTACAGTAGCTTTTGTATTTTCACCCGTGGTCTCTGCCCTATATAGCCTATGTCCATACCTAAGTACACAAGATTCTTTTACCCAGGATGTGGCTCCTATACAGCCTAAGTTCATGACTAACTACAAAAAATCCTTTTATCAAAACAGTGATCCTTAATTTCATACCTTACTATGGAATCTCTTAAGACTAGCAGTATAGCCCGGCGTTGCTCGGGTGTAATGAAAACTTTAAAACTAATCAATGGTCCTGGAGCTCAGACTGTTTGGACGTTGGCACGAAAGACTAAAAAGCAATAGTTTTTTCCAGTTAAAGTGAAACCGTAGACTAAAAGAAAAATGCATGGATGTAAGTCAAATTTTGATTTCCTGGTATCGATATGAAATAAGTTTTTTTCGTCGTAAACTGAATTTTGGAGGCTAAATAAGTCCTCTGTGTAAATGGTATCATGGCTGAGACTACGAACTACAATTATATCTACTTAGAGCCAAACCCGAAGCAAAAACCAAAATAAAAGGGCTGAAAAAATACAGACATACAGGAAGATAAACATACACAAACACAAACATTTTGCCTTATATATATATATATATATATATATATATATATGTACATATGTATATATTATCGATTTTCTGCACTATTGTAAGAAATGCAACCTTGAAATTTCTGAATATCGTTTCATATGTCTTTGTCTATGATTAAAATCGGACCACTTCTTCTATAAGCCAATTTATTCGATTATCGATTTTCGATATTTATCGGGGGTACCTCAACACAAAACGTAGCTAAGAACACTCGCAGACGCTTATAGTACAGCTGTGTAAGTCTTCAAGAAAATCTGTTCAGCCATTTTGGGGTCTATAGGTAACGAACACACACACAGGCACACAGACATACACACATACACACACAGAGACAAAGTTCCATTTATATAATAAGTTTAGATCTGCCGCCCACGTCACCTAAGCTTCTTCCATTTTTACTCTACAGGAAGAGCAAAACAATGGATACACATCAGAAAGACGATGAACGTAAATTGGAGAAAAGATAGTAAACACTGTTAAGTCATCATTTATATTAAGATATTTGTAGATTTTAAGAGGTACACATCGTGAATAACGTTCTGCTCTTGATGCATCAACCGAAATAAAGAATCTAGGCAATATATGGTTACTAGTTCTTCTTTGTTTCAATTACCAAGTCCTTAGTTACTTTAATACTCTTTATAAGTACAGCCCTCCTTATTTTCGGCTATTTTGAACAAATACATTATAACATGCTGTATATCTCGATATTCTAGAGAAAATTGAACAAAAGGCCAGTAATGTGATCGATCCTCACCTGACATTTCGACATCAGTCATTTTTCTCTGATATGACGTGGCTTCCCTCTGTTTTTTCTATTGATATTTTCATGGCTGTTGTTCCAATAAGCTTTCTTCCTTGGTACCCCGGTTGCATGAATTAAAGCGTAACACCAAACTGGCAACGAGGTATCATCGTTTTCATGCTGATTTGGCTAGAAGTGTTGGCTCTATTCTAATTTTGTTCTTTTTGCATACTTTTCGCGAGGAGTTTTCGATATTCTCGACAAAATCCAATGAAGGGTCTGTAATGTTACGAGTCCTGATCTGGCATCTCGACTTCGGTCACGTGCCCACCGCAATGACGTGACTTCTACTTGTGTTTTCTATAAATATTTTCAGAACAGTTTTTTGACAATTCTGCTTCATGTGCGTCGTGCAGTGGATATCGGCTCGGACCGAGAAATCGGAGAGCCGAGTTCAAATTTCAGCTGAATTCATTTTATTCACTTACGCGCAAATACCCTTGGGAAAGGTATTAATCCGTCTCTTCCTTCTAGTTATGGGTTAAATAACAGGACAGATTGGGTTCTATAGCCTTGGCTGGCAACCAGTCTACCGAAGAAGGCAATGGCAATCTACTGTGGGATAATCATCTGCCCAGTCAGATATGATCGCACAAGCGTGTTTCACGTACGGCACTTAACTGACTGACTGTTTCGATAAGCTCCTTTCCTTGGGTACCCAAAAGCATGCATTTTGAGCTCAGTCCTAGACTGGCATTTAACAGGCATCGTTTTACTGTTGAATTGCTTATATGTAAGGGTAACCTTTACTGTAATCGCTTCATTTCCGCATGACCCTGAACATATTTTAAAGCAAATATATTGTCATCATGCTTTTTTGTGCAAAGCTACCCAAACATGGCGACAAAGAATGACCTACCCTAAAATAACTGATCCGAAGATTTGGACGCATTCCATTTGATTCATGATTGATTCAGATAGCTTTTTTACCATGGCTCAGTTTCTTACATAGAATAAGTTTCTTCATTTTTTTTTGTCAAACTTCATCCACAATATATGCCACTTAAAATCAAAAAATATATCTTATTATCCATCAGTTACGCAACATACCAACAAAGTTCCATTTATAAATCAAGTTCATTTAAGTTTGAGGCTGCCGCCGGTTTCGGTTATTTTTAGTGCCAGATGACCACGATTCGACCCGTTCTGGGCCACATTTGGCGTAGTGCTCAAAGACTGGACCCGTTCGAGTACCATAACCGGCAGTCCTCAAAGAAATAGCAGATCCGGTGCAACGGACCTTGGTTGCCATAACCACACCGTTCAAAACAGACGTTAATAAAAAAAAACACACACACCATCGAATAAAGCAGAGTTCGAGCGACGAAGCTAAGTAAGGAGCCTATTTACTGACCTCCAGTTCTCATCTTGATAATTTTTGTTTTTTATTAATTTGTTGCTTCTGTCAGTGGTATTGCCGCTGTGGTAGAATATTGTATAAGACCTAGTGTTAACATTCAATTAATTGAAATTGAGAAATTGTTTTGTTGTGCTGACCAGAGCTTTAGTGACGTATAGTTCTTAAGCGATGCGCAGACTACTGGAAAAGATGGGGCTGCGGAGGAAGCTATTACTGAAGCAACCCATCAATATAGAAATCTGATGTGAGTTATCAAGATCACAGGGTATGGAGGAAACCCCACGGAATTAAAAGGGTAGCATGTGGAATTGGATAAGAAAAGGGCCATATACGACCTATCAGACTGGGAGCTGGTTATGTTAGCCAATGAGAGATGGGCGGGGGTCGTCTCCCGATTTATAGGTAGGTGATTTGTGAAAGACCCAACCATGGATTGGGAACAAATGAAGAGGGCATTAAAGAGACAGTACGCCACGGAGCGTACCGCCATAGACGCAGCCCGTGCGTTGTTGCAAATCCGGCAAGGAGAGAAGGAGTCAGTCAGCGAACCGAAGGATAGGATGGCCGAGTTGGCACGGATGGCCTATCCCGAAAATACAGCCAGAAAAGAGGTCGTGATACAGGCCCAGCCTACAGATATGTTTGCGGACGCGCTGCAAAACAACGACATCAGGATTAATGTCATGCGATAAGCCTCACCACGGTAAAAAGTGCGGTGGACCTAGTGTTTAAAGGAGAGAGATTCTATGAGAGAATTAGGAGCAGAGACAGCTGGGGCAGAGATGAAATAACCGGGAAAAGATACTCAGATAGATAAAGGTCCCAACTAAATAGGGCAAAGATCCCAGTGTCAGGCAGGGAGAGGGCCTAGAACTAGTGGGAGGAAGAGACAGGAATAAAGGCCTGGGACGTGAGACACGTGATGTACTTTCTCTCTTCTGGACAGAGTGGGTTGGTGTGCTGGTCCTGCGGTTACCAGGGACCTAAGGCAAAGGAATGCCAGATACGTTGGGGGGGGGGCATATTCGAGACCCCTTCGTTGCACCATCTGTGAACATAAAGGCAATAAAACGAATTACAGCTGAGCTCCAGGTATCCCGGCAAAACCCAATCAAAGGTGGAAAAAGATTGGGAAGCGGAGGAGGGAGGGTGCCACTGAAATTACGGGTTACAGATTAGATATTATCGGTTTTGAAATATAGCTCCATTCAGTATAGCTGCATATCCAACATTATCAATATTTTTTAAATGTAATTGCATATATGTTTACAATTTGCAAGATTTGTAAAATACTTTAAATTTCTTTCATGAACACAGATGTTTGTTTTAAGTGTTTTACCAGATTTAATATTAGTTGGCTGTTTTATTGGACATGGTGGATTTCTTTAAAGAATAGATTTAGGTATTTTCTACAAATACTTTTACCGCTTCTGCTCCAATGAACATAGCTCACTGGTGACCCCTATAAATAAATTTATTCGAGCAACAAGATTAGCAACAAGGTCCCACCATTTTACTGTGAAACCATTAAATTGTAAACGCGAATTCTACTCCATCAGCTTCTTTTCTCGCACTTCCTGCCTGTGGAATTTCCTTTCCATTTACTTACTTTCCCGACAGCTACAATGTCCAAGAATTTAAATGTAAAGTCAGTAGTCATCTCCTATCTCACTAACCTGCATCCTCTCTCTCTCTCTTGCTGCTTTCTCCGTCTACTCCACTCTCTCATCAGTATTCTCATCCTTCTCTTACCCACTTCCTGACACCCCCTATAGCCTGTCACTCTTTCTAATAACTTTCCTCCTATGTAACCCCCTGTAAAACATTGGCAGTAAAATGCATTGCTTGGGGCGATATGATTATGAAAAAAATTGAGAAGTGTTTATTTTGAGTTCGTTGAATGTTTCCTATGTAAATATGAAGAGGTTCTATGGAATTGTTCATTAAATTGTATAATTATTGGATTTGACAAGCACGGCTTTATGCTGAATTGCTTGGGGATGAACAATGATGCAATATTTACTAATGTTGTCCTAATATAAATGCTTAATTGTTCGTGTATAATTTTTCAACTGGAGACGTATTGTAGGCTCCTAGAACTAGTTACTGACTGGTGATTGTTGTGTTGTCTGTTTCCCTTAATTTTGCATTATGCACCCAACCGTCTCTCGATTTTCAGTTGTCGAGGAATGCAGCACGAATACGACTGCCCCTTTTCCTTAAGACCTTAACTTTCTCCGAAATCAGAAATCTCTCCTTTTTTCCATGATAATAGACTCGTCTAGCGTACATATATACTCCTGCTACAGTGAGATACCGAAAGATACCGAGGTTTCACGGTGAATACAGCGTCAATATTCATTAAATGTTTTAAAAATATATTATTGTATATAAACGCATTTTAATGTCATGGGTTTATTTCACCTTTTTAAGTGCCCCTTGTAAATATGTGGTATTGGGGTGGGTGAAAGGTTGGGAGGTGATGGATGGGTTCTTGTGATGAATGTGCAAATTGTTAATGAGCGAATAGTTCGTGATAGATTTAGCTAGGTATAGGATAGCTAGAGTGCTGATTGCAGACACGGAAAGGAAACTACAAGACCTCCTACAGAAGGTAGCGGTGGAGAGTGACAAAAAAGGACTACAAATAAGCTTTAAGAAAACTGAATGCATGGTCATCAGCAAAAGGTGCAACCCAAAATGCCAAATACAGGTAGGGGATACGAGAATCAAACAAGTACAAAAATTTAAATACCTAGGAAGTGTTCTAACAGGAGATGGAAAGTGCGACACAGACATCCGAAAGCGAATTGGCATAGCAAAGGACGCGTTTCAGAAGCTGAGCAAAGTACTAACACACAGGAAAATTTCACTAGAAACAAAAAAAAAAAGAGTGCTGGATAGCTATGTGATGTCAGTTCTTCAATACGGCATTGAATGCTGGACAATATCATCAAAAATGAGGACAAAACTGGAAGCAGCTTAAATGTGGTTCTACAGAAGGATGCTGCGGATATCGTGGACTGACCATGCAATCAACGATGAGGTGCTGGAAAGAATGGCCACCAAAAGGAAATTAATACCGAGACAACTGAAGTTCCTGGGACACGCAACGAGGAAGGAGAGATTGCAGAACCTGATACTGACTGGCCAGGTAGAGGGAAAGAGAGACAGAGGAAGGCAGCGGATAACATATTTGCAGGGCCTGGTCGGGTGGATGACGGAAAGAGGGTTACCAAGAGTAATAGGAACAAACATACTAAGAGCCACAAGGGATAGGGAGACGTGGAGAGCCATGCTTACCTACGTCCTGAAGGGACAGGGCACATAGAAGAAGAAGGAAAAGTGAGTATCACTCTCTACCCACCCACTTTTCGGACTTGTGCCACAATTCTTGAAAATTTTACAATGAATAAATATTGAATACAGCGTCAGTAGTTTATAGTAGTTCTGTGTCCCTTTCAGCGAGAAGATTATTACACAGTACCCGTCAGCTTCCGACGTGAACATACTACGGCTTCACTTCAAAGATTTGTATATGTATTTTTTACTAACTGTATTCCTGGATTACTAACCTTCGTTCAAATTTGTATCATTTACGTTAATATATTTATTTTTCTATCACAAATTCTGGTTGTTGTTCCTTTATTTTGTCAGGTTCCTATTCCCTGGATCTACAACAGATGGTATTAACTTCCTGCACGTATGATTTTCTTGTTGTACCATAGAAAAAGAAACCGTAAGTCAATGTGGATCTAACCAATGCGCGAGATTTTCAGTAGGATTTGTCTTTCAGCTCCTCATTTTTTTCTGAGAGATTACCGAGTAACAACTGTATTTTATTACTGCACTTTTCTCAAGGATATTTGTATGGGACGTGAAGGATAACTTTTTTTTGTCAAAGATTAGTCCTAGGTGTTTGTATTAATCTACCATAATGGAATTTGTATCTAACCATTGCATGATAGAGTTTCAGTAAGATTTGTCTTTCAGCTTCTCATTTTTTCTGAGAGGCAGCTGATTAGTTGTTTTATTTTGTTTTCTTTTGCATTTATCTCAAAGATATTTTATATGTGGAATGAAGAATATTTTTTGTCAAATATTAGTTCAAGGTGTTTGTATTGATCTACTACAGGCATTATCGAGTTTTAATTCAGGATCATGGTACCTTCTTAAGTTAATAAACCTGCCAACTTAGACATTTTGTCTCAAGAATCTGATTCCAATTTTGGGGCCAAATTTACAACATAGTTGGAATTGCCGTTCAATTCAACATAGAAGATTATTAACAATTTCTTGCTCATAAAGGTCTGCTCCTGAGGGACAGATACCAATATTAAAATTAGTTCTTTCAGGAACTTTTTGATAAGAATTGGTAAGTTCTTTCAACAAACTTTTCATTTAAGTCTTTTAAGATAACATATATTTGTGAGGTATCATAAGTTTTTTCTGTGTTCTTATTTTATTTTGCATATATCTCAAAGATATTTTATATGTGGAATGAAGAATATTTTTTGTCAACTATTAGTCCTAGGTATTTGTATTGATCTACTACGGGCATTCAGTCAGTCAAGTGCCACGCGCGATACACGCTTGGGCGATCATGTCTCGAAAGAGACATGACTGACTGGGCAGAAGATTATCCCGCAGTAGGTTGCCATTGCTTTCTGCGGTAGACTTGTTGCCGACCAAGACTATAGAACCCAATCTGTCTTATTATTTAACCCATAACTGGAGGGAAGAGACGGATTAATACCTTTCCCAAGGGTATTTTCCCGTAAATGAATGCAATGAATTCAACTGGAATTCGAACTCGGCTCTCTGATTTCTCGTTCCGAGCCGATATCCACTGCGCCACAACGCACATCTACAGGCATTATCGAGTCTTTATTCAGGATCATGGTACCTTCTTAAGTTGATAAACCTGTCAACTTAGACATTTTGTCTCAAGAATCTGAATCCAATTTTGTGGCAAAATTTACAGCATTTTTTTTTTAGAAAAAACTGATTAGTTGTTTTATTTTGTTTTCTTTTGCATTTATCTCAATGATATTTTATATGTGGAATGAAGAATACTTTTGTCAAAGATTAGCCCTAGGTGTTAGTATTGATCTACTACAGGCATTGTCTAGTCTTAATTCAGGATCATGGTACCTTCTCAAGTTAATAAACCTGCCAACTTAGATATTTTGTCTCAAGAATCTGAATCCAATTTTGTGGCCAAATTTACAACATAGTTGGAGTTGCCGTTCAATTTAACATACAAGATTATTAACGATTTCTTGCTCATAAAGGTCTGCTCGTGAGGGACGGATACCAGTATTAAAATTAGTTCTGTTAGGATCTTATTAATAAGAATTGGTAAGTTCTTTCAACAACCTTTTCATTTAAGTCTTTTAAGATAACATATATTTGTGAGGTATCATAAGTTTTTCTATGATCTTATTTCAATGAAATAATTTCTGACAAATGGCTCAACCTTGTGACGTATTATAGGCTTCTAGAACGAGTCAGTGACTGTGTTGATGGACGGTATTAATTTCTGTCATGTACTATTTTCTTGTTGCATCATAGGTAAATCATTTATAATAGAATTTGTATCTAATCAATGAGTAATAGAATTTCTGTACGATTTCTCTTTCAGCTCATTTTTTCTGCGAGAAAACTGAGTTTTATTTCTTTTTTTTTGCATTTATCTCAAAGATATTTTATATGTGGAATGAAGAATATTTTATTGTCAAATATTAGTCCTAGGTGTTTGTATTGATCTACTACGGGCATTCAGTCAGTTAAGTGCCACGCGCGATACACGCTTGGGCGATCATGTTTCGAAAGAGACATGACTGACTGGGCAGAATATTATCCCACAGTAGGTGGCCATTGCTTTTTGCGGTAGACTGGTTGCCAACCAAGGCTATAGAACCCAATCTTTCTTATTATTTAACCCATAACTGGAGGGAAGTATACTGACTGCTAATCTCTCTCTGGACTTTCGTATTCTCCGCTTAACTCTTTGTGAAAGCTCTGTATCCTCCAGTCCCGCTTCTATTGCAGTAGTATAAGTATACTCTAGAGGAGTCCTTCTTTATGGAAAGGGAGAACCCCACAACTGTTTCTCAGATGACAAAAGTGCCAACTTAGATATTGGTCTGAAGAATCTGAATCCATTTTCCTTGGCCAATTTAACAACATAGTTCTAGTTGACGTTTAATTCAACATAGAAGATTATGAACAATTTCTTGCTCATAAAGGTCTGCTCATGTAGGACAGATACCAATATTAAAATAAGTTCTGTCAGGATCTTTTTGATAAGAATTGGTAAGTTCTTTCAAGAACCATTTCATTTAAGTCATTTAAGATAACATATCTTCATGATGTATCATAAGTTTTTTTCTATGTTCTTATTTCAATGAAATAATTTCTGACAAATGGCCCAACTTGGAGACGTAGTATAAGGCTTCTAGAACGAGTCAGTGGCTGTGTTGATGGATGGTATTAATTTCTTTTACGTACTATTTTCTTGCCGCCTCAGAGATAAAGTATCCATAATGGATCTTTTATCTAACCCATGGGTGATAGAGTTTCAGTAGGATGTGTCTTTCAGTTCCTAATTTTTCTTTTTTTTTTTTGTGAGAAAACTTATTAGTTGTTTTATTTTGTTTTCTTTTGGATTTCTCCCAAAGATATTTTATATGTGGAATGAAGAATATTTTTGTCAAAGATTAGTCCTAGGTGTTTGTATTGATCTACTACAGGCACTTCAGTACCATCTTGTCTTCATTCAGGATTGTGGTGTACCTTTGTGACACTATCTTCCGCGGGTATTTTTGCCAAAGACAATTTCTAGGTGTTTGTATTGATCTACTACAGGCACTTCAGTACCATCTTGTCTTCATTCAGGATTATGGTGTACCTTTGTGACACTATCTTCCGCGGGTATTTTTGCCAAAGACAATTTCTAGGTGTTTGTGTTGATCTACTACAGGCATTGTCTAGTCTTAATTTCTGTGGCCAATTTAACAACATAGTTGGAGTTGCAATTTAACTCAACATTAAAAAATTAATAACTATTTATTGTTCATACATTTCTGAGAGTGTGAGACCGATACCAATATTAAAGTTCGTCCTGTCAGTATCTTATTGATAAGAATTAGTAAGCTTCCTTCAATAGCAATTTCATTTAAGTCTTTCCAGATAACGTATCTTTATAAGGTATAAGTTTTACTATGTTCTTTTTTTTTAATTAAATATTTTCTGATAAAATTCTCAAGCAGAACCAAGTGGTTTGATGTTTTTATTAAATTTTAAATTAAATTTTAATAACTTAAAACCAAGTAAGCAGATTATTAACAACTCTTTTAGACGTTTTCTTTAAGCAACTCGAAAATGCGATTGTGCGATAGTTTAATGGGTTCACAAGGTTTTCAGATTGGAATTACGGTAGCTTGTTCCAAAAAATGGGATTACTACCTGACCATTATATATATTTGAGAACTGAGTAAGTAATGCAAGAAAATATATTTTCCTAATTCATAGTGAATTTCGCCTTGACCCACTGCAGAGTAGTAATTTTCTTTTTACAGAATCTAAACATTCTGTTAAAATAGTGTGCTTGTAATTTTTCTATACTTCTTAAATTATATATATATTTACATTGTTTGGACATATCTAGCCATATTCACGATATTTTGGCCCTTCTATGCTCTGGCATTCTTTAGATGCTTGGAATTTGGAACAGAACCCATTATTTCAATCACTGGGGCCTGCCATTCTTATTCAATGCTAGTTACGATGTTATACAGCTTACTATTTATAAGATTATCAGGATTATTGATCGGACTAGGGCAATTATATTTGAAGGCCCTGATTATTCAACTAAGATGCGTGAAATCTGTTTTTTTTTACACATAAATATTTAAGTTTTATCTAAACTTATTTATAAATGGAACATTGTGTGTGTGGACGTTTGTGTGTGTGTCTGTCTGTGTGTGTGTGCCCGTTACCTATAGACACCAAAAAGGCTTCACTAATTTTCTTGAAAGTTTAGACATTTGTACTATAAGCATTTGCGAGTGTTCTTAGCTAGGTTTTGTGTCGAGGTACCCCCGAAAAATATCGAAAATCGAAAAAATCGGGTTATGGAAGGATCGTTCGATTTTAATCAAATTTGATACACTCATAGACAAAGACATAAGAAACGATATTCAGAGGTTTCAAGGTTGCAGTTCTTACAATAGTGCAGAAAATCGATAATATATATATGTAAAAGGCAAGATATTTGTGTGTGGGTCTGTTTATCTGTCTGTATGCCTGTAATTATTTAGCCCTTTTATTTTAGCTTTTGCTTCGAGTTTGGTTCTAAGTAGGTATAATTGTAGTTCTTACTCTCAGCCATGATACCATTTACTCAGAGGACTTATTTAGCCTTCAAAATTAAGTTTACGACGAAAAGAACATATTTGATATCGATAGCAGGAAATCAAAATTTGATTTACATCCATTCATTTTTCTTTCAGTCTACGGTTTTGATTTAACTGGAAACAACTATTGCTTTTTAGTCTTTCGTGCAAACGTTCAAAGATTCTGGATTAGTTTTCATGACACCCGAGCAACGTCGGGCTAT
This sequence comes from Ascarosepion bandense, assembly GCA_037127315.1. Taxonomy (NCBI): domain Eukaryota; kingdom Metazoa; phylum Mollusca; class Cephalopoda; order Sepiida; family Sepiidae; genus Ascarosepion; species Ascarosepion bandense. Next base: position 1,249,319 of record JBBBDQ010002134.1, on the reverse strand, counting down.
ACTGCTAGTATCCTAATAATTAAACGACGCAAAATGATCTTAATTTTTAGCAATTAGATGGTTTCTGATTGATTCATTGTACTTGGTAAAATATTGCAAAGTATTTCTAATTTATCGACGCGGTTAGCGCTATTTCCCTTGCAGTCACCGAAAAAAATATGTGAAATCTGGGCTTTAATTGAAACAGATTTTTATCCTTGTAAATGCAGGAGGCAAACTTACACTTTTCAACATTTAGATGATTTTATGTATACACTAGCAGTATAGCCCGGCGTTGCTCGGGTGTAATGAAAGCTTTAAAACTAATCCTTGGACCTGGAGCTCAGACTCAGCCTTAAAAATATTTGAAATGATAAAATAAATGCGACAATTTACCGATCGCACCTAGTATGTGTGTGTATATATATATATATATATATATATATATATATATATATATATATAGTAGCAGTATAGCCCGGCATTGCTCGGGTGGAATGAATGCTTTAAAACTAATTCATGGTCCTGGAGCTCAGACTCTTTGGACGTTGGCACGAAAGACTAAAAAGCAATAGTTCTTTCCAGTTAAATCGAAATCGTAGACTGAAAGAAAAATGAATGGATATAAGTCAAATCTTGATTTCCTGGTATCGATATCAAAAAAGTTTTTTTCTTCATAAACTGACTTTTGAAGGCTAAATAAGTCTTCTGAGAATATGGTATCATGGCTGAGACTAAGAACTACAATTATACCTATTTAGAGTCAAAACCGAAGTAAGAACTAAAATAAAAGGGCTGAAAAAATATAGACATACAGGCAGATAAACAGACACACACACAAACATTTTGCCTTATATATATATATCATCGATTTTCTGCACTATTGTAAGAACTTCAATCTTGAAACTTCTGAATATCATTTCTCATGTCTTTGTCTATGAGTGTATGAAATTTGATTAGAATCGGACCACTCCTTCTATAACCCGATTTTTCGATTATCGATATTTATTGGGGGTACCTCGAGACAAAACCTAGCTAAGAACACTCGCAGACGCTCATAGTCAGTCACTCAAGTACCATACGTGATACACGCTTCGGCGATCATGTCTCGAAAGAGACATGACTTACTAGGTAGAAGATTATCCCGCGGTAGGTTGCCATTGCTTTCTTCATTAGACTGGTTGCCGACCAAGGCTATAGAACCCAATCTGTTCTATTATTTAACCCATAACTGGAGGGAAGAGACACATTAATACCTTTCCCAAGGGTATTTGCGCGTAAGTGAATGCAAGGAATTTAATTGGAATTCGAACTCGGTTCCCCGATTTCTCGTTCGGAGCCGATATTCATTGCGCCACAACGCACAACCCCTCGCTTATAGTACAACTGTGTAACTTTTCAAGAAAATCGGTTCAGTCATTTCGGAGTTTATAGGTAACGGACACACACATACAGACACGCACACATACACAAACACATACACACATAGATAAAGTTACATTAATAAATCATTGTTTTTGGCAAAATATTGCAAAGGCTTTTCCAATTTATCGATTGGGCCAGCTGTAGTTCATTTGAAGTCACCGATGATTTAAATTTTTATCTTAATCATTAAAAGAAGCAAACTTATACTTTTCAACATTTAGATGGTTTTTAATGATTCAATGTTCTTGGCTAAGTATTTCGAGGGATAACCGTATTATTGATCGAATTAGCAGCAGTATCTTTGAAGTCACTGGTATGTATGCGTGAAATCTGAGTTTTATGCATACAAATGGAAAAGATATATATCCAAATATTTAAAGAACGAAAACTGATATTTTTCAAAATTTAGATGATGTTAGGTTTGATAAACTGTATTTGGCAAAAATATTTCAAAGGATTTACGGATTAGCGAAAAGATTAGCAGTAGTACCTTTGTAGTCACTGATTATTCAATTAATATGCGTGAAATCTGGGTTTTATGCATATAAAGGTAAACTTTTTTTTATCTTAATAATTAGAATACGTTGTGGTGCAGAAGATATCGGCTCGGAACGAGAAATCGGAGAGTCGATTTCGAATTCCAGTTGAACCCATTGCATTTACTTGCACACAAATACCCTTGGGAAAGGTATTAATCCGTCTTTTCTCTCGAGTTATGGGTTAAATAGCAGGACAGATTGGGTTCTGTAGCCTTGGCTGGCAACCAATCTACCGCAATGGCAACCTACTGCGGGATAATCTTCTACCCAGCCAGCCAGACATGGTCGTCCAAGCGTGTTTCACATATGGCACTTAACTGAATGAAATAGTTAAAAACATACTTAAAGCTGATACTGGTCATTAAGTGGGCGATCGGTTTTCTATTGTTATGAATTAATAAACCGATCCCCCATTAATTACTACTTAATAATATAATCTAATACATATTTTCTCCCTTAAGCTATGAGTCAAATAACAGGACAGATTGGGTTCTATAGCCTTGGCTTCCGCAGAAAGTAATGGCAACCTACTGCGGGATAACCTTCTGCTCAGTCAGTCATGTACCGAAAGATACATGATCGCCCAAGCGTGTTTCACGTATGGCACTGAACTGAGTGAATTAAAGTAAGCAAACTTATATTTTTCAACATTTTGATGACTTTATTTTTTGCTCATTATTCATGGCAAAATATTCTGATGAATTTCAAGATTTTCGAACGGATTAGCGGTAGTTCATTTGAAGTCAAGGATTATATCTCCCTTTAAAATAATTTATTTGTCCAGCACTGCTCTACTAAGGTATTGAAATCCCACCTGTTTGGCTCAAGTCTCTGTATCTAACCGTCGTTTTTATCCTCTATGTAATGCTTCCTTAAATAAACTATAAATGTTTCGATTCTTCGAAAAAAGAAAAGATTTACACTGAATATTATAAAAATAATTAATCTTCAGCAACTTTGTGAAAGTCTTAATATTTGTCTGTACGTCTTACATGAGGTAGTATTTACATTATTCAAACTAATGTTCTCATTTCTATCTAATATTCACGTCGTTTTGAAGAAGGCCAAAGCATACAGCGATAGAAACGTCGTGAAAATGCGGGAACGATGAGAAGTTTGAACAATGTAAATAATATTTATAATTTGTCGACTGTTTAAGTAATTTTCCTGACGTCAAGAAAAGGTCTGTTTCTTGTAAATTTAATATTACTTATTTCTTTTTGCCAAGTGTGTTTAAGGTTGTGATTTATTTATTGCATAACAACTTTGAAACTTAGTTTCATGATCTGTAATATTGCATTTTAGACATCTGTCTGTATGATGGCCAAATCTTTGGACGCTATGACATAGTAACGGTCGGGGAAGATAAGTTTCTCCTTTTGTGCTAGTACTCTTATTTCATTTGGTGTTTTGTGTGGGGTGTTGAATTTTAATATTGGCGTTCATAGTTTTTTTCTTTTTATTGGTTAACTGATTTCCTCTACGGAGAACGCTGACTAATTTGGACGCTTGATTAGACCTTCAGATACATGTTGTCAGGTGTTGGTTTTTAAATTTCAAAATGTTCACAACTTGAATTTTTTTTCTACATACCTCTTTTGCGGACTTGACTTATTATTGCGTTGTTTATGATTTTGTTGTGGGAGAGTTACCCACTAAATAATGGACTCTTCATTGCCTATATTAACCGGGAGTTAATTACTCTCGAGGACGTGTGCAGGAGTGAGTTATTCTCCCTATTTTTTTAGGTGCCCCTTGTTAGTTTGTGGCATTGTGGTGTATGAAGGATTGGGAGTAGATGGATAGCTTCTTTTGGTGAATGAGCAAATTGTAACGAATGAATGGGTCTTGATAGTGTTTAGCTAGGTATAGGATAGTTAAGCGGGAACCAACCTTCCCCCTCCCCTTTTAGGCCTTGTGCCACAATTTTGTATTTATTGCAAAATAAATAGTGTGTGCAGGAGTGAGAGAGACTCTCGTGAGGACTCTCGTGTAGAGTGAGCAAGGGCGACAGAGACTCTGGTTCCCAGTACGACTTCACTTCAGCGCAAGCTATAATTACTTTCCTCTTTTGTATCTCTTTGTATTTGTTTGTATTTCTTCTTGACGTAATATATGTTCTTAACCTACCACGTTGTTGTCTTATTAATTTATGGTCCCATACCGGGTTCATATTACCTTTTTTTAAGACATCAGGGTAATTTGAAAGTTATTTTTTAAATTATAAATGAGAATTTTGTAAAAGTTTCAGGTTGCTTTTCTTACTATAAATTGAGGTAAGAAACTATGAATTTCTGATTTGTCACAATTTGGTTTAAATAGGGTCTTTTTTTACTTTCTTTATTGCCATGTTTATTTATTTAAACATTTATTATCAAGACGGGAATTCCATTCGCCAGAGCTTTTCAAAGATACAAGTTTTGTTTACTCATGCTAAGTATATGTATGTAGTCCCTAGCAGTATATCCCGACGTTGCGTGTAATGAAAGCTTTAAAACTAATCGATAGTTCTGGAGCTCAGTCAGCCTAAAGAATATTTGAAATTGAAATAATAAAATAAGTACGACAATTTACCAATCGCACCTAGTATATATATATATATATATATATATATATATATATATATATATATATATATACACATACTAGCAGTATAGCCCGGCGTTTCTCGCGTGTAAAGAAATCTTTAAAACTAATCCATGGTCCTGGAGCTCAGACTCAGCCTAAAGAATATTTGAAATAACAAATGACTTGCGACAATTTACAAATCGCAACTAATATATATATATATACACATACACTAGCAGTATACCCCGGCGTTGCTCGCGTGTAATGAAAGCTTATAAACTATTCCATGGTCCTTGAGCTCAGACTCTTTGGACGCTGGTACGAAAGACTAAAAAGCAAAGTTGTTTCCAGTTAAAGCGAAACCGTAGACTGAAAGAAAAATGAATGGGTGTAAGTCAAATTTTGATTTCCTAGTATCGATATCAAATCAGATGTTTCGTCGTAAACTTAATTTTGAAGGCTAAATAAGTCCTCTGAGTAAATGGTATCATGGCTGAGACGAAGAAATAAATTTTACCTATTTAGAGTCAAACCCGAAGCAAAAACTAAAATAAATGGGCTGAAAAAATTACAAACATACAGGCAGATAAACAGACACACACATAAACATTTGCCTTATATATATATATATATAAATATTAGCGATTTACTGTAATATTGTAAGAACTGCAACCTTGAAACTTCTGAATATCGTTTCTTATGTCTTTATCTATGAGTGTATCAAATTTAATTAAAATCAGACCACTCATTCTATAACCCAATCTTTTCGATTATCGATTTTCGATATTTATTGGAGGTACCTCGACACAAAACCTAGGTAAGAACACTCGCAGACGCTTATAGTACAGCTGTGTAAGTTTTCAATAAAATCGGTTCAGCCGTTTTGGGGTCTATAGGTAACGGACACACAGACACACACAGAGACAAAGTTCCATTTATAAATAAGTTTAGATCAATATTCTGCTTCCATCATCTGCTGTGAAGTTAAATATAAGTTTTAATTTTGATGATACATTTTAGTTATAACCTGACTGTTACTGGCCACCGTCTTGTAGCAGAAATTTGATTACATTTGGTTGGTGCGTAGATATTTTGTAGGTTGTGTTTTTGATGAGTGGTATGGTACTAGATCTTGTCATGACTGGCCGATTTTTCATATAGGCCTCTCTGACCGCTCGTCTATTTAATAAAGGCTTAAGAAGAATTCAGTATTTTACCTAACTACCAGGATTCCGTCCTCAGTAAACACGGAAAACAGGTATTGTCGTTGATTGGTGGTGTTCTTAACCCATCTGCATAGGTGTAGTCGTCATATTCTGAAGTCACATCTGACAAGGCGGTATTTATTATGGACTCTCTTGTTTAACTATATTTTTTACAAGACAACAGAGTCCATATAAGTTAGTTTCAACCGATAATGAATAATTTTATTATGCATTAGGCTTATTTTCCTCTCTACACATATTGGAACAAATTATTTACAGAATTAATAATACAACTAATAATAATTTCTTTCGCTCCGTCGTGTTAAACTAGGGTTGCATTTTTCCACATACAAAAATAGTGTTATAGCTGACATCTCCATTAAAACCAGCCATCATTAGTGGAGTATAGAGACCAGAGAACGTGTCGTTGATATTGTCTATGTTCTGTGAGATAAGATCAGGCAATTCCATATGCCCGACTCGTAATGCAGCAATTAATGGGTGTCGATATGATGACCTCATCTGATCTGCCGCTTACATCTACAAAATGTTTTTTTTTTCAATTCACTTAGCCAGTTCCCAAGATTTTACATATTACATTTTGCGAAAAGATATTTTTTTATCTGTTTCGCTCCGTCATGTTAAAACTAGGGTTACATTGTGTTACAGCTGACATCTCTATTAAAACAGCCATCATTAGTGGAGTATAGAGACCAGAGAACGTGTCGTTGATATTGTCTATTTTCTGTTAGATAAGATCAGGCAAATCCATACGCCCGACCCGTAATGCACCAATTAAAGGGTGTCGATATTTCATTCAGTTTACGGCGACATTAGCGGATGTAGATTTGCAAGAGATAACGGGCGATTTCGAACTGGTTTAGCTTGATGACGAAGAGAAGTAGGGTACAACCATCAAGTGTAGAATCTAAATTTATGCATAAATGGAAATTTGTGTGTGTGTGTGTGTCCGTTACCTATAGACTCCCAAACGGCTGCACCGATCTTCTTGAAAATTTACACAGTTGTACTGTAAGCTTCTTCGAGTGTTCTTAGCTAGGTTTTGTGTCTAGGTACCACCGATAAATATCGAATATCGATAATTGAAAAAATCGGGTTCTAGAAGGAGTGGTTCGATTTTAATCAAATTTGATACACTCATAGACAAAGACATAAGAATCGATATTCAGAAGTTTCAAGGTTGCAGTTGTTGAAATAGTGCAGAGAATCAATAATATATATATATATATATATACATATATATATATATATATATATAAGGCAAGATGTTTTTGTGTGTGTCTGTTTATCTGCCTGTATATCTGTATTGTTTTGAGCCCGTTTATTTTAGTTTTTGCATCGAGTTTGACTCTAAATAGGTATAATTGTAGTTCTTAGTCTCAGCCAAGATACCATTTACTCAGAGGACTTATATAGCCTTCAAAATTAAGTTTACGACGAAAAAAACTTATTTGATATTGATACCAGGAAATCAGATTTTGACTTACATCAATTCATTTTTCTTTCTTCGCTTTAACTGGAAACAATTATTGCTTTTTAATCTTTCGTGCCAACGTCCAAAGAGTCTGAGCTTCAGGACCATGGATTAGTTTTAAAGCTTCCATTACACCCGAGCAACGCCAATATATGCTAGTTTAAATAATTGTGCATTTGTCAAATTCGAACTTAGCGAGAAGCTGTCAGGTGGAATCAAATCGGTTTCTGCGTATGAAGCTAAATATATGTTTGACGAAGAATGGTGCAGATCTCTTGTTCAACGGTATATTGTCAGATGCTGAAACGAGGATTTGTAGCCAGTTATACTATCAGACAAAATTCAAATGGAAAAAATGAATTAGTAGCTAGTCAAACAAGCTAAACAATTTTTAAGAACATGAGATTTCCTGGTATGGATATCAAATAAGTTTTTTTCGTCGTAAACAGACTTTTGAAGGCTAAATAAGTCCTCTGAATAAATGGTATCATGGTTGAGACTAAGAACTAAATTATACCTACTTACCAAAAAGTAAAAACTGAAATAAAAAGTTTGAAAAAATACAGACATAGAGGCAGATAAACAGACACACAAACATCTTGCCTTTTATATCTATATATTAGCGATTTACTGTAATATTGTAAGAACTGCAACCTTGAAACTTCTGAATATCGTTTCTTATGCGTTTGTCTATGAGTGTATCAAATTTGATTAAAATCTGACCACTCCTATAACTCGATTTTTTTGATTATCGATTTTGGATATTTCGAAAATTTAAACACTCCTTTTTAGCAACCAGACTTTAAGGGCAGTGTTAGATCAGCGGCAAGGGCTCATTTTACAGTTGGTTAGATTAAAAAAAAAACAGAAAGAAACAATAAAACTTACGTTTGGTGCTAGCATTGCCTTCTCCAGATGGAGAACTATTTCTAGCATCTTATTTTTTGGGTAACTTTAATATTTGAAAAGTTCAAATGCTAATTCACTCTTTCAGAGCAACAACTTTAGCCTCTAAAGAAAGCCACCTGGAAGACCTCGAACTCCCGGGAAAAGGTCGTCATTAGAAATTCACTAGAGGTCACTATTTGGAGGATGTCATTTTTAAAACGAAATGAATAGAATTTTTAGTTTTTTGTTCTCATTCAGGACCTCAGAGTTGACTATTCCTATCACAGAATCAGAGTAGAATTATCCTAATTTTATTCGTTAAATTTAACTAGCTATTTCAGATAATTCACTTCACTACAAGTTATGAAAAATACTTGCCGCGTGTTTGCTCTTTAACAGTGCCTTATGTTTACGTTTTGCAATAATTATGTCGCCAAGAAGTGAAGAATTCTGTCTATTATCATGAAGATCGTATACGTGATGGTCATTTTGCATTATTTTTCAAGGAAATATTAAAATCAATAGCAGGTATGACAGCTGAAACTCGACCCTCGAAATGAGCCTGATTTGATTTTATGAAAGGTAAAATGCACAAACATGATTATGTTGTGGATTTATTTTCACCGTGAAATAGAAATATAATACTGTTTGATTATAAGCAGAATATCTACTTAAATACGAGTATCGTTCAAAAGTAATGTTCAAACAAATCATTTCAAATTGTCGGTTGTTTATAATCAGTTTCGTTGATATTCACACACACACATATATATATATATATATAGTTTGTGTGTGGTGTGTGAAAAGTGTATGTTTATAATTATAAATATCAATATATATATATATATATATATATATATATGCAATTTGTTATATATATTATATTATTTATATATTATATATGCGAGGTACTTATTGGCAATATAAGTGATAGAGCTGACATATTCATATTGGTATTGGTTGAATATATATATATATATATATATATATATATATATATATATGCAAAGACAAACTTACTTTCAGCCATTTTAATATTTCATTTTGACTTTTGATAAATATAAAACCAGTTAGTATAGGATTATTTAAAAATTAAAAGCCGAGAATACAGATAAAACTTAAATATTTAGCTTTAAAAACAATGTAACTTAAAAAGTATTTTTTAAAAAGTCATCTCTTTTTCCTCCAACCACCACAGAAAAAGAGAAAGACTGTCTGTCTGTGATTTTATTTTTAAAGAATATCTTTTGAGAAATTAAAGTCAGTTGCTGGTCCTGAACAACAGATCAATTTAGAGAGCAGCAGTGTGTTATTGGAATACAAAATTTAATAAGTCTTCAGCTAGTTTTGCCGTGTATAGTGGGTGAGTTCGATCCTTATTGGTTGAGATACTAGTCCAATACGATGGACTTCTATTTTTACGTTAGCAGTTACTCTGCTCTCTTTTGCAGAATAGCAAAATCTTAGAAGTGTCAATATTCTTTATAAAGCGCGAAATTTCTTGTGTTCGAATATTTTTAGAAAAATGATCACTGGAAATGCAATTGTTTTTGCTGTGAAATGTTAGTTACAAACTTTTAGTAATAATGTGTCTTCATTCATCATGTCGATTTTTGATAGTACCGTGTCTTTAAGTTTCCGTGTCTATTTAATTTCGCATCATCGTCTTGACCTCATATCGTTGTGTGTAAGACTTATTCACGTATAAGTGTTAACACTGAATTGATTTTTTGAAAAACCTTGTTTATTTTCATATACCTCGTGCATAATATGACACCATTTCCTGGTCAATACTAGCATGCCTACCGTAGTGAAACATCGCAGTACTTGGCATCATTCTAGACATATTTTATAGCAAATAAATATTTTTATTTGATTTTCTTTTGTAAAAAGCTAACCCTATTTCTATTTTCCCGTTAGCAGTTACTCTGCTTTTTTGCAGAATAGTAAAATCTTAGAAGTGTCAATATTGTATAATCAAGGTTGAAATTTCTTGTGCTGGAATATTATTATGAAAATGATCGCGGCAATGGATTTATCGTTTGTTGTGAAATGTTAGTTTCAACTTTTTAGAAATATCGTGTCTTCACACATCATATCGATTTTTAAGAGTATCGCGTCTTCAAGCTTCAGTTTCTATTCACTCTCGAATCTTCGTCTTAAAATTATATAGTCGTGTACAAGAGTTATTCAGGTATAGTGCTACGGCTGAATTTTATTTTCGAAGAACCTGATTTTTTCTGTATACCTTGCTGTATAATATGCCACCAGTTTCTGGTCAATACTAGAATGCCTACCGTAGTGAAACATCGCAGTACCTGGCATCATCCTAGACATATTTTATACCAAATACATGTTTTTAATTTTTAGCTAACCCCAAAATAGTAGGTTCGCCTGACAACGGTAGCTCTTTTACGTTTGTTCTGACTCCAATGTCGCCTAAGACCATGCCTGACTGGAGAAACCTCTTTATTCAGGGGCTCTCCCCAATGTAATCTAACACGTAAGCGCATTTACCAAAGGCGTGACTCCTATGTAGCCTAAGTTTATACCTGAATATGGCAGCTTCTTTACCCTCTTTCTTTTCTATTTTATTGTCATCTATTCCAATAAGCTTCCTTCTTTATTACCCCGGCTTCTTGAACCAAAAAGCGTAACACTACATGGAAAGGTGGTCTCATCCTTTTACTGTTGAATTGGCTAAAAGGGCAAGGTATTTTCTCATTTTTTCCTTATTCGTAATTCACGCAATGGGATTTCGATTCTCTCGACAAAACCCAAATAAATGTATGTAATGTTATGGGTTCTGATCTGGCATCTCGATTTCGGTCACCTGCCTACCGTCATGACGTGACTCTCTTTGTGTTTTCTATAAATATTTTCAGAGCAGTTGTTACGATAGGCTCCTTTTGTTTGATATCCCAACAGCATGGAATTTAATCTCAGTACTAGATTGGCAATTAGGTATCATTGTTTTCATTGTAATTGTTTCATTTCCGCATCACCCTGGACATATCTGAAAAGAGATAAATGGTCAGAATGCTTTTATTTACTGACTAGCAGTGTAGCCGGGCGTTGCTCGGGTGTAATGAAAGCTTTAAAACTAATCAATGGTCCTGGAACTCATGCTCTTTGGACGTTGGCACGAAAGACTAAAAAGCAATAGTTGTTTCCAGTTAAAGCGAGACCGTAGACTATAAGATAAATGAATGGATGTAAGTCAAATTTTGATTTCCTGGTATCGATATCAAATAAGTTTCTTTCGTCGTAAACTGAATTTTGAAAACGAAATAAGTCCTCTGAGTAACTTGCATCATGGCTGAGACTAAGAACTACAATTATACCTACTAGAGCCAACCCCGAAGCAAAAACTAAAATAAAAGGGCTGAAAAAATACATACAGTCAGATGAACAGACACACACATAAACATCTTGCCTTTATATATATATATATATATATATATATATATATATATATATATATATGTATATATATTATTGATTTTCTGCACTATTGTAAGAACTGCAACCTTTAAACTTCTGAATATCGTTTCTTATGTCTTTGTCTGTGAGTGTATTTAGTTTGCTTAAAATCGGACCACTCCTTCTATAACCCGATTTTTTCGATTATCGATTTTCGATATTAATCGGGGGTACCTCGACACAAAACCTAGCTAAGAACACTCGCAGACGCTTATAGTACAACTGTGTAAATTTTCAAGAAAATAAGTTCAATCATTCCGGAGTCTATAGGTAACGGACACACACACACACACACACACACACACACACACACACACACACACACACACAGTTCCATTTATAAATAAGTTTAGATTCTTAATTCTTGTATGGGGATTTCTATATTCTCGACAAAATCCAAAGAAATGTCTGCAATGTTATGGGTTCTGATCCAGCATCTTGACTTCGGTTAAGTGCCCACTACCATGATGTGATTTCTTTCTGTGTTTTCTATAAATATCATCAGGGCAGTTGTCTCTCTCAATCTGACTTGTGACTATTAGATTCTTCAATCCTTCTTTCCTCATTACATGTGCCAAGTACATAAGTCTTTTCCTGATATTAAGGATTAGTTTCCATTGTGTTTCCATACTCTCCAAAACCTCATCGTTGCTCACATGCTCGTTCAATTTTACCGAAAGCAACATTTCGTAGAACAACATTTTGGTTGCTTCAAGACTGTCCATCATTTTCGAAGAGATTGTCACTGCCATACTGAAGATATAGCAATCCAGTACATTTTTCTTTGTTTCTAACAACATTTCCGTGACTCACTATTTTACTCACATTCCGGAATTCAGCCATGGTCATGCCAATTCACTTAAACTGTGGAATAGACTTCTTCTAAACTTAAATTTGCATTCATCTTTTTCTCAAGTATAATTCGTAGGGAAGACCATCCAACTTCTCTCGACCAACCAGTTTCAGCGCATTCCAGATCTCAGACTCTGAAATAGGCTGCTCGCTCCCAACCGCTTCAGCTGCCTCGAGGCGGGGAAAATCGGTCAGATAGGCTGTTCTCAGACCTGGCACTCTGGTGAAAAGATCCTGGAAGTAACCCGAAAAGCCCTACATATACCCGCGTCTGTGGCCACGATATGCCTCTCCGGTAATGTGATGCTATTGATATGCCGGTTAAATGCATTACAAACTTCCTCTGCACGCGGCTGAGCGGTAATATTCGTTGCCGTCAGAAGATATTCCTTTTAACCCAGCCCTAACTACCAGAGCTTGGTCAGTCTTGATAAGCAAAGAGACCAGCTCGGCCTTAGCTCAACAGGGGAGATGATTTTCGAGATGATGATCAACCGACAAGCTATCTTGACCACCTCCAACTACCTGGATGTAGGAAGCCTTTAACTCCTGGTGATATTGTCAGCCCGGAAACCAATGTGCTGGAGATGTGGAGAGACTGGTAACCTCTCTTTCTCCTGCCCAGAGAAGAAGGCCTCTGCTAATCAGGCCCCTGTCGACTAAAACCCCTCCCTTCCCGCGTCTTTAAAATCTACCGCGCCTGTAGTGGGCATACCAGCAACTACCCTCAGTTGGGTCTAAACATCAGCTCCCATTTCCCGAAAACCCTTCGCAAAATGGTGGTGCAATTTCAGAGGCGGAAAACGGGGAATGACATCTTGTTGGTAAGGTCCGAGAGAAGCACAAGGCAGCGAGACATTGGTCTCCGGAAAACCCAACGATTAAAGACACATACAGCATCACTCTCTCTGCTAGCACAAAAAGTGATGCCCCAGCCTGGAATGATGTATCATCTGATCACATCCTGAAGAAATACAATCCTGGATACGAGGAAATGAAGAAAATAAAACTGTCTAATGATAACTTAAAAGGAATTGATTTATCTCGCTCGTCGACCTTCACCCGTCCTCTCCCGTGAAAATCCATCATAAAAAGAAATCTATTACGACCCAGTTCTCACCCCAGTCCTCTTTCAGCAGATACTCCAGCTTTTTTAAAACACCGATTCGTCCCTTCGCCAGTCCCTTCCCAAGAAGAATGCCCCAAGTGGTGACCCAGAGACATGGTCGGTATAAGCAGTACCCTACAACATAATAATACACAGGTTTCATGAGAACAGCTCCAACGTACATTAAAGGGAGGGTGCATGCGGATAACAACTCTCAGAAAACAGCCTCTGTCTGTCTACCCCATGTGAAAAGGGTTATTAGAGAAAGTTCAAAGGATATTGTTATGGACCCAGAATAGGCCAGGAAGAAAACTGGAACTCAGCAATTAGTGAAACACATATATAAAGCGGAAAACAAACACAGGAGTGTTACACGTAAGTCAGATTGACAAGTATTTTACCGGGGTGAATCAACTCAACTCCCCCACTCAGGAGAGGCATATTCTCCCGGTATTTATAATAATAGGAAGAGTTCATTATAGTCCTAAAAGGGTAGGTCCCATAACAGACATGTGGTACATATATTATCAGGAGGACCTTCAAAAATGTTTCTATGCTTTGCAGATACATCTAACGACTTAAAACTCTAATAGAAGAAAACATAAACTAAGGGCCGTGTGTATACCATTCCGTGTAGAATCAAATATAAAAGAGAAACGGGGAGCTCTCTTAAGGTATGACTGCAAGAACATCGCAAAGCAGTAACACTAAGCGAGATAGAACAATCAAGCATAGCTGATCACATATGGAGAATAAGAAATATGTTTAAATAATAAGTCATAATGAGAAGAGTTGTAGTGTATTCTTGAGACTTTATGTCACTTGATTTTAAATGAAGACCACCAGCTACTGGGAGTCTAAATTATAAGCTATACTGAGGAGAATCCTGTGGCATTGAGGTAACTTGACATTGCTCGCTCTCCATTGCAAGTTACCTATTTCTTCTGGTAGGAAAACACAATGAGTCCAAATAATAATGAGAAATAAGGAAGAGATTTCTGTTGCACTGAGTAGATTTTAATACATAAGTTGATCTCTAATAAAAGCCACTAGTTAATTTGGTTTTCTTTGGAAGGATGCTGCAGATATCATGGATCGAGCATGTGAGTAATGATGAGGTTTTGGAAGGATGGAAACGAAAAGGAAAGAAGAGACACCTAAAGTTCCTAGCAAATGCGATAAGGAAGGAGGGCTTGGTGAACCTGATACAAACAGGTCAGATAGAGGGAGAAAGAGATAGAGGAAAGCAGCGGATAACATATTTGAAGGGCCTAATCAGGTGGATGACAGAAAGATGGTTGCTTGCTGTTACAGAAGTAAGCGTGCTCAGAGCTACCAGAAATAGGGAGACTTAGAAGGCCATGATCGCCTACGTCCTGAAAGGACAAGGCACGAAATAGAAGAAGCTAACTTGGTTATGAAAACGAAATTAGTCCAGATAATAATAAAGAATACACAAGAATTTGTTGGGTGGATTGAGCCAGCTTGCTGTCACTTGATCTTCAGGAGCAGACACTATTTTCTTCAGGTATTGTAAATTAACGATTGCAAACGAGATGAAGGAAACTTTGCAGTGTTAACGCTGTTTGCATTTCACACGTTTGTCTTTTAGCTTTTTTATTGTGTTGATAACAATACGCAGATCTCGTGTTTGCCTGACTTCTCGCAAGAATTGATTAGCAAATGCTGACCTCCACCGGTCTGGACAAATATCGGAAGGAAAAGTCTGTTCATATTTCTTCGATTATCCTCGACCGGCCGGATAAAGCCCATCCGTTCTTCCTTCCTTCTATTTTTCTATCCATCTGCCATGGATAGGAAACAAGTTTGCATTGGGTATGAACAGTAAATGACGGGTCTCCATTTTGTGTTTGCTGGGTCAAACGGGCTATAGAATCTACAAATGCTCGACTTTTCAACCAATGATGTTACGACCTCTTTCGGAGAGGTGGAAGGTGGCAGCATTTTCATCGTTTCCAACCAAGTTTTAAAAGTTGAACCGTCCATATACGAAGTAGGAAAATACCCAAATAGTTCCCGTCGTCCAACCGTTGCAATTCAGGGCAGTTCGAGAAAGATTACCTTTGAACAAAGCAGTTATATTTCCAAAGACCCTTTGGCATAGACATTACATTCCATCGAAATTGGGCATAGTTTTTAGAAGTAACTTGGAAAAACTTTATGTCCGATCAGAAGAGGAAATGAAACAGGTCATATTATTTGTTTAAACTTCTGAGATGTGGTAGTATTTACATTTTTTTACATTGTTCAGACTGATGACCTCATCTTTTTTATTTATTTTTTTAATCATATCACCCGAAACAAGGCGGTAAGGCAACTGGTGTGCAGGGGGCTACGTAAGTGTGAAAAGATTGGAAAAGATTGGAAAACAGAAAGCCGGAAACTACACCCTAAACAGGGAACAAGGGATGAACCTCTTCACCTGTTCAATAGACGTGGGTGGAGTGTTGCCATGTTGATGAAGTTGCACACTGCTACCTTCTTCAGGTGATAGGGATTTCGAACTAAATCCTTACTACGATCAAAGGTGTATATATCTATATATGCGATGGCACTTACGGTAGCCATGTAAATATATCCATTTAACGTAACTTCTTAAGTTATTTGTTATTTGGTATTGTACTCACAAATCTTTGGGTCAAGACACTGGATTAACCATCGGTTATATCCACTGGACCATGTGTCTTTCAGGGTATAAACATTCGGAATTTACAAACGCAATGTTTCAGTAAACAGAGCTCATAGTTCAATCTTTGACGCTAATAATTTCCTGTAGCATTTTTTGTCAGAGCTCATATTTCAATCTTTGACGCTGATGATTTTTTCCAGCATTTTTACCAGAGCTCATATTGCAACCCATACACTAGAGATTTTTCTCTGGAATTTCTTACCAGAGTTCATATTATAATCTTTGGCGCTAATGATTTTCTGTAGCATTTTACCAGAGCTCATATTTCAATCTTTGACGTTAATGATTTTTCTCTAGCAATTTTTACGTGTGCTCATATTTCAATCTTTGACACTAATAACGATATTTAACTATCTATTTATCTAATCCTGTTCAGTTTCTTTCAATCAATCTATCTATTTAATTCTGTGTGTTCCGTTAGTATGTGTCCATCTATCAGACCTCAAAATAGTCATTCACTGATAGAAGGAAAACAAATTTGTCATATATTCTATCTATCTATCTATCTATCTATCTATCTATCGTTTTTAGACTCTTCATTATCTATCTATCTATCTATCTATCGTTTTTAGACTCTTCATTATCTATCTATCTATCTATCTATCGTTTTTAGACTCTTCATTATCTATCTATCTATCTATCTATCTATCTATCTATCTATCTATCTATCTATCGTTTTTAGACTCTTCATTATCTATCTATCTATCTATCTATCTATCTATCTATTTCAGACTCTTCATTATCTATCTATCTATCTATCTATCTATCTATCTATCTATCTATCTATCTATTTCAGACTCTTCATTATCTATCTATCTATCTATCTATCTATCTATCTATCTATCTATCTATCTATCTATCTATTTCAGACTCTTCATTATCTATCTATCTATCTATCTATCTATCTATCTATCTATCTATCTATCTATTTCAGACTCTTCATTATCTATCTATCTATCTATCTATCTATCTATCTATCTATCTATCTATCTATCTATCTATCTATCTATTTCAGACTCTTCATTATCTATCTATCTATCTATCTATCTATCTATCTATCTATCTATCTATTTCAGACTCTTCATTATCTATCTATCTATCTATCTATCTATCTATCTATCTATCTATCTATCTATCTATCTATCTATTTCAGACTCTTCATTATCTATCTATCTATCTATCTATCTATCTATCTATCTATCTATCTATCTATTTCAGACTCTTCATTATCTATCTATCTATCTATCTATCTATCTATCTATCTATCTATCTATCTATTTCAGACTCTTCATTATCTATCTATCTATCTATCTATCTATCTATCTATCTATCTATTTCAGACTCTTCATTATCTATCTATCTATCTATCTATCTATCTATCTATCTATCTATCTATTTCTATTTGACTCTTCATTATCTATCTATCTATCTATCTATCTATCTATCTATCTATCTATTTAATTCTGTGTGTTCTATTAATTCGTGTGTCCATCTCTCAGACCGCAAAAATAGTCATTCACTGACCGAACGAAATCAAATTTTGTCATGCATTCCTTTCTTATGTTCCACTTTACTTCTATGCGTCCTGTGAGTATGAAATTTTCCAAACCCTCTTTTTTGATTACGTGTCCCCTAATTTTCACCTGCTTGTTTCTGATAATAATTATATGTTTTCTTCTTGTTTCCATTTTATCCAAATTTGCTAGCTATTTTCTCTTTCCTCTTTGTGCCTTCTTTATCATTTACATATTAAATTCTTTTGTCTTAGTAGACTCATTGCCTTGCTTGGGGTGAATGATTTGGAAAGAAAAGCTGCCGTGGAAGTATTTATAGTAAATAACACAGAGAGGCTGCATGATGGCGGTCGGAATTAAACGGGAACCGAGATGACAGGTTAGAACCGAGATTGTTGCCGATTTTTCTTTTGAAATTGTTAAAATTTCGGAATTCATAATATAATATGGAAATTATCTTTGGGATATAAATTTGTTTTCATATCTAAACTTATTTATAAATGGAGCTTTGTTTCTGTGTGTGTGTGTATTTGTCTGTGGGTGTGTCCGTTAAGTATAGACTCCGAAACGGCTGAACCGATTTTCTTGAAAATTTACACAGTTGTACTATAAGCGTCTGCGAGTGCTCTTAGCTAGGTTTCGAGTAGAGGTACTCCCGATAAATATAGAAAATCGATAATCGAATAAAATCGGGTTATAGAAATGAGTGGTCCAATTTTAATAAAATTTGATACACTCATAGACAAAGACATAAGAAACGATATTCAGAAGTTTCAAGGTTGCAGTTCTTACAATAGTCAAGAAAATAAATAATACATATATAAAAGGCAAGATGTGTGTGTGTGTGTGTGTGTGCGTGTGTGTGTGTGTGTGTGTGTGTGTGTGTGTGTGTGTGTGTGTATTTATCTGTCTGTATATCCTTTATACAAATTCACAATTTTTATCCGATTCTCACCAAACTTCATACAAATATTCTTAGGCTGAGTCTGAGCTCCAAGACCATGGATTATTAGTTTTAAAGCTTTCATTACACCCGAGCAACGTCGGCCTATATTGCTAGTTCATAATAAAAACTTTTTGGTATATTTCCTGTTGGTTCGTTACTGAAGTCCAGAGAATTTTTATGATCATTTGGACCGTTTCATTTTAGCCTTGCATATTTCCGAACATTCTATGTACATATCCTTGTATGGATCATTTTCAGCTGATTTTTTGTTCCTGTTTATTTTTGGACACTTTTCACGAATTAAGCTTCCTGCCTCGAAGACGTTCAAATTCTAGGTTGTTATCAAATAACCAATCACTGTGCTTCCTTATTCGAAACCCGAAGACTTCAAAGGAAGTGGAATTATGCAGTTTCCCTGAAAGATTCCCAGGATGGTTCGATGTCATCCAGTATGACAAATGAAACGAATTGTTATTCAGTATTCTATTCACTTTCGTCGAACAGATATTTTTTCTGATGATTGGTCTTTAATGGAAAGGCGTTCACGCCTTGAGAAATTATGGAACCTTGAATTTTTTTTTATATATTATGTAATAACGAACAGCGTATTGGCAAGAATGTGGGCCCAGAATCGTAGCTGATATATAGAACAATATCGAAAGTATGGGAAACCCATTGAGGATCGGACGCCCTTTTTTTCTATGTACCGTGTCACTTCAAGACGTAAGTGACCATGGTCTTCCACATCTTCCTATCTTAAATAGCGCTTCATAGGATTTATCTTGTTATCTTTCCTAAACACCGCTATACCACCCATTTTTTGAGCCCACGTATTTTACACGTTATTTTACCCTGTCTTCTTTTCGCTCTGACTTAGAAGTATCGGATTCTCCAAGCCCTCTTGCCTCATTAAATGTTGTAATAACTTCAGCTGTCTTTTCCTGATGTTAATTATTAGTTTCATTTTCATTTCCACCTTCTCGTAATCCTCATCGTTGTTCAAATGTTCGGTTCATGGTATTCTCAGCATCCTTCTGTAGACCCATATTTCAGTTGCTTCAAGTCTTCATATTTAAGAAGATAGTCCAGTTTTCATTTCCATATTGAAAAACACATAACACTCTCTCAAATGATCTCAAATGGAATGACTACATTGAAATATCAGTTTTGAACGCTTATAAATCTACTCTCCGTCACTGCATTGAAAACTGTGGCCATATCTGGTCGGGAAATCGTGCTACTCATTTTGAGGTTCTCGTCAGAATATATTTTTCATGCTTATAAATCTGCCATTCGTCCGTATATTGAATATTTTAACCGTATCTGGTCAGGTGCTCCTGCTATTCATCCTGAATTTCTCGTCAGAATCTATTTTGAACGCTCGCTTATAAATCTACCATTCGTCTTTGCATTGAATACTGTTGACATATCTGGTCGCGTCATTGTGTTACACATCTTGAGGTTCCTGTCAGAATCTATTTTTCACATTTATAAATCTACCATTCGTCCGTGCATTAAATACTGCCAACATATCTGTTCGTGTGATCCTGCTATTCATCCTGAGGTCTCGTCAGAAACAACCTTGTACATTTATAATTTCTACCATTCGTCCGTGCATTGAATACTGTTGACATATCTGGTCTGGTGATCCTGGTATTTATCCTGTGGTTCTCGTCAGAATATATCTTGCACATTTATAAATCTACCATTCGTCCGTGCATTGAATACTGTTGACATATCTGGTCTGGTGATCCTGGTATTTATCCTGAGGTTCTCGTCAGAATATATCTTGCACATTTATAAATCTACCATTCGTCCGTGCATTGAATACTGTTGACATATCTGGTCTGGTGATCCTGGTATTTATCCTGAGGTTCTTTGTCAGAATATATCTTGCATATTTATAAATCTACCATTCATCCGTGCATTGAATACTGTTGACATATCTGGTCTGGTGATCCTGGTATTTATCCTGAGGTTCTCGTCAGAATATATCTTGCACATTTATAAATCTGCCATTCGTCCGTGCATTGAATACTGTTGACATATCTGGTCTGGTGATCCTGGTATTTATCCTGAGGTTCTCGTCAGAATATATCTTGCACATTTATAAATCTACCATTCGTCCGTGCATTGAATACTGTTGACATATCTGGTCTGGTGATCCTGGTATTTATCCTGAGGTTCTCGTCAGAATATATCTTGCACATTTATAAATCTACCATTCGTCCGTGCATTGAATACTGTTGACATATCTGGTCTGGTGATCCTGGTATTTATCCTGAGGTTCTCGTCAGAATATATCTTGCACATTTATAAATCTGCCATTCGTCCGTGCATTGAATACTGTTGACATATCTGGTCTGGTGATCCTGGTATTGAGTAATCAGTAAACAAGCCCATAGCATGCTGAATTGTTAAAACATAGAACTATAAAAGAGTATATAAATTCCTTGACATTTCGACATGGCTGGGCGAGTCGGACGACCTTGACAGCGCGTCACAGATGAATGCAAATTTGGAATAGGAACAAATTAATGTCATTTTTTGGGCGAATCGACATTGACAAGGTTTTATTCCAGAATGTGTGTAGAGTATTGAGAGACACGAAAATTTTGCTAGAAACAAAGTAGAAAATATTGGATTGTTATGTGATTATTGTTTTGCACTATGGCAGTGCGTGTTTGGCAATCTCCTCAAAGATGAAGAACAAATTTCATGCAACTGATATGTGGTTCTAGAAAATAATGTTTAGGACACCATGGACCGAATTTGTGAACAACGATGACAAATTTGAAAGTATGGAAATTAAAAAAAAATCCTTATTATCAGGAAAACACAGCTGAAGTTACTGGTACATTTATTAAGGAAAGAGGGATTGGAGAATATAATTCTCACAAGTCAGGTTGAGGGAAAGAGAGGCGGGAAAGCAACGCGTAACATACTTAATGTTAACAAGTGGATAGCAGAGCGGGATTGGGTGGAATAACATAAGAAAACGTGCTAAGAGCGATTAGGAAGAGGGAGATGTGGAGGGCCATGTTCTTCTACGTCCTGAAGGACAAGGCACATAAAAGATTAAGATGTATTTGTGGATTTTTATTGGTATACATTGTGGGTGAGGTTTTACTCTTCATGAAGCGACAAAAGAGAAGAAACTTTTTCCACAGAGGAGAGTGACCCCAGGTAAAGGAGCTACCCCGATCAAGCATGAACAAAAAGAAAAGTATCCAAATTTTCGTATCAGTTATTTTACGATAGGTCGTTCTCTGTCACCATAATTTTTTATTTTAATCATATCACCCCCAGCAAGGCGGTAACGCCACTGATGCGCAGGGGGCTACGTAAGAGTGAAAAGATTGGAAAAGAGAAAGCCGGAAATCACATCCTAAACAGGGAACAAGGGATGAGCCTCTTCACTTGTTCAATAGAAGTGGGTGGAGTGTGAACCAGGCGATAGTTCAGTCTATCTAGTCCAATTGAAAAAAAAAAGAAAAAAATAAAGTAAAAAGACTGGACAAGAGAAAGCAGGAAACCACATCCTAAACAGGGTACAAGGGATGAGCCTATTCACCTGTTCAGTACACGTAGATGGAGTGTGAAACGGGCGATAGTTTAGACTATCTACTCCAATAGAGAAAAAAAGAAAGAAAAGAGTAAAAAGATTGGACAAGAGAAAACCGAAAGCTATATCCTAAACAGGGAACTAGAGATGACCCTATTCACCTCTTCAATAGACGTGGATGAAGTGTGAACCGGGCGATAGTTCAGTCTATCTACTCCAATTGTGAAAAGAGAATAGAAAAGTGAAAAAAGATTGAAAAAAAAAAAAAGAAAAGAAAGCCGGGAACCACATACTAAGCAGGAAACAAGGGATGAGCCTCTTCACCCGTTCAAAAGACGCGGGTGGAGTGTGAACCGGGCGATAGTTCAGTCTATCTACTCTTATTGAAAAAAAAAAGAGAAAAAAATTAAAAAGATTGGACAAGAGAAAGCCGGAAACCACATACTAAACAGGGAACAAGGGATGAGCCTCTTCATTTGTTCAGTAGACGAGGGTGGAGTGTGAACCGGGCGATAGTTCAGCCTATCTACTCCAATTGAAAAAAAAAGAAAGAAAAGAATAAAAAGATTGGACAAGAGAAAGCCGGAAACCGCTTCCTAAACAGGGAACAAGGGATGAGCCTATTCACTTGTTCAATAGACGTGGGTGGAGTGTGAACCTGGCGATAGTTTAGTCTATCTACTCCAATTAGACCGGGTGATAGTTTAGTCTATCTACTCCAATTAAACCGGGCGATGGTTTAGTCTATCTACTCCAATTAAACCGGGCGATAGTTTAGTCTATCTACTCCAATTAAACCGGGCGATAGTTTAGTCTATCTACTCCAATTAAACCGGGCGATAGTTTAGTCTATCTACTCCAATTAAACCGGGCGATAGTTTAGTCTATCTACTCCAATTAAACCGGGCGATAGTTTAGTCTATCTACTCCAATTAAACCGGGCGATAGTTTAGTCTATCTACTCCAATTAAACCGGGCGATAGTTTAGTCTATCTACTCCAATTAAACCGGGCGATAGTTTAGTCCATCTACTCCAATTGGTCTATCTACTCCAATTATCTACTTTCTATCTACTTCTTTCTATCTACTTTCAAATATGTCCACAGTGATGCAGAAATGAAACGATTACTATAAAACTTACCATTACATAAAACTTATTCAATAGTAAAACGATGTGACCTAGTTGCCAAACTAGTACTGAGTTCAACTTTCATGCTGTTGCTATAGCAAGGAAAAGAGCTTATCAAAACAACTACTCTGAAAATATATATAGAAAACACAGAGAGAAGTCACATCATGGCGGTGCATAAGTGACCGAAGTTGAGATGCTAGATCAGGACCTATAATATTACAGACACTGATTTTGATTTTGTCAAGAATATCAAAACTGTGATAAGTACGAATATGTGCGTTGTGGTGCAATATTGACTCGGAACGAGAAGTCGGGGAGCCGAGTTCAATTTCCAGTTGAATTCCTTGCATTCACATACGCACAATTACCCTTGGGAAAGGTACTAATTCGTCTCTTCCCGCCAGTTATGGGTTAAATAACAGGGCAGATTGGGTTCTATAGCCTTGGCTGGCAACCAGTCTAACGCAGAAAGCAATGGCAACCTACTGCGGGATAATCTTCTGCCCAGTCAGTCATGTCTCTTTCGAGACATGATCGCCTAAGCTGCATCACGTATGGCACTTAACTGACTGAATATAATAATTGGAAGCGTAATCAAACTTTCTACTGGGCATAAAGTGGGGGATCTGTTTTCTATTGTCATGAAGTAGTAAACTGATCCCCCACTAATTACTAATTAATATAATCCGCCTCGTCTTCTTCCTACATCTATGGGTTGAATAGTAAGACAGATTAGGTTCTATAGATTTGTTTGGCAACCAGTCTACCGCAGAAAGCAATGGCAACCTACTGCAGGATAATATTCTGCCCAGTCAGTCATGTCTCTTTCAAGACATGATCGCCTAAGCGTGCATCACGTATGGCATTTAACTGACTGAATCGTATATAATGGATGTTCGTGGTGGTCCAATGGATATCGGATCGGAAATCTAGGAGCAGAGTTTGAATTCCAGTTGAATTCCTTGCATATACTTACGCGGAAATTCTCTTGGAAAAGGTATTAATCCGTCTCTAGCTTTAAGTTATGGGTTAAATAACAGGACATATTGGATTCTATAGCCTTGGCTGGCAACCAGTCTACCGCAGAAAGCATTGGCAACCTACTGCGGGATAATCTTCTGCTCAGTCTGTCATGTCTCTTTCGAGATATGACCGCCCATTCGTGTATCACATATAGCACTTAACTGATTAAATATAATAGTTAAAAACATAATTAAAGCTGCTGCTGGGCATAAAGTGGGGGATCGGTGTGCTTTTTTATGAAGTAATGAACTGATCCCCCATTAATTACTACTGAATAATATGATTAATCTCTTCTCCTTCCAGCTATGGGTAACCAATGCTACAAACCAAATCTCTCCTGCTATTCAAGCAGGAGAGATTTGGTTTGTAGCATTGGTTAGCAAGCAGTCTATCGTAGAAAGCAATGGCAACCTACTGCGTGATAATCTTTTGTCCAGTCATTCATGTCTACTTCGAGACACGATCGCCCAAGCGTGTATAACGTATAGCACTTAAATGACTGAATCATATGTAGCCTTGATTCTTTATTTCGGTTGTTGTATGAACAGAAAGTTATTCACTATGAGTAAAATTTCAATGCCTCCAAAACAAAGCTGTTATCAACTAATCACCATAGACAATCGCATCTACCTCCCATTAGCATGGGACAGGCTAGCCTCCCAGAGAGTAAAATACTACGCCTCCTTGGCCTTACACTCTCGGCGGACCTCAAATGGAATGACTATATTGAATCCATTGCCAAATCTGCTGCTATGAAAGTGGGCTCCCTGTGCAGGGCCCGGAAATTTTTCCCACCTAAATCTATTCTGCACATATACAAATCTACCATCCGCCCGTGTATTGAATATTGCTGCCATATCTGGTCGGGTGCCCCTGCTGCTCTCCTTGGGCTTCTTGACAAAATACAAAGGAGGATCTGTAACGTGGTTGATACTGACTTGGCAGACCGGCTGCAGCCGCTCTCACACTGGCGTGATGTGGCTTCCCTGTGCCTCTTCTACAAGTACTTTCATGGCTTCTGCTCCGATGAGCTTAGATCACTGGTGCCGCCTAAGCACGAAATTTACACGAGATACTAGATTAGTAACTAGGTCCCACCCTTTTACAGTTAAACAAATAAGATGTAACCGTAAATTCTACTCCAACAGCTTCTTTTCTCGCGCTTCCTGCCTGTGGAACTCCCTTCCACAACTCTGCTTTCCCGACAGTTACAATCTCCAGGTGTTTAAATGTAGGGTCAATAGACACCTCCTATCACACTAACTCCCAGTTATTCTCAGAACACTCTTATCTACCCAACCCTCATTCTCGGTATCCTTACCCGCCTATCACCCACCCTCTGTCATTTCCTATATTTAATCAGCCTTTCTCCACTCTACTTAGCCCCCTGCACAGTAGTGGCAGTGACATGCCTTGCTCGGGGTGAAACGCTTATAAAAAAAACCAAAAATACTATTAAAATCTAGAAATATTTTATATAAATGAAGAAGTAACAATTTTACTTTTCCTTTCTTTCATTTGGAGTAAAAATAGAAGAAGTTTAGGCTACGTAGGAGGCATGTTTAGATTAGATGATGTTCCGTAGACAGGCATGAACTTAGCATATATGTGGGTCACGGTTTGGGTGAAAGAGTTTACGCAATCAATCATGAACTGAGGCTACGTAAGGGAAGTTACGTCATGACAGCAGACAGATGACTGAAATCGAGATGCCAGATCAGGACCCATAACATTCAGTCAGTCAGTTAAGTGCCATGCGCGATACACGCTTGGGCGATCAAGTCTCGAAAGAGACATGACTGACTGGGCAGAAGATTATTCCGCAGTAGGTTGCCATTGCTTTCCGCGGTAGACTGGTTGCCGACCAAGGCTATAGAACCCAATCTGTCCTATTATTTAACCCATAAGTGGAGGGAAGAGATGGATTAATACCTTTCCCAAGGGTATTTGCGCGTAAGTGTATGCAAGGATTTCAACTGGAATTCGAACTCGGTTCCCCGAGTTCTCGTTCCGAGCCAATATCCACTGCGCCACAACAGACTGTTTATTGGATTTTGTCGAGAATATCGAAATCCCCTTGCGAGAGGTCAGTCAGTTAAGTGTCATACGTGATACACGCTTGGGCGATCAAGTCTCGAAAGAAACATGACTGACTGGGCAGAAGATTATCCCGCAGTAGGTTGCCATTGCTTTCTGCGGTAGACTGGTTGCCGACCAAGGCTATAGAACCCAATCTATACTGTTATTTGACTCATAACTAGAGGAAGAAGATATGAAATATATCATTAAGTATTAATTAGAGCGGGGTCAGTTTATTACTTGATAACAATAGAAAACCGATCCCCCACTTTATGCCCAGTAGAAACTTTAATTGTCTTTCCAACTATTCAGTCAGTCAGTTGAGTGCCATACGTGATACACGCTTGGGCGATTATGTCTCGAAAGAGACATGACTGACTGGGTAGAAGATTATCCTGCAGTAGGTTGCCATTGCTTTCTGCGGTATACTTGTTGCCGACCAAGCCTATAGAACCCAATCTGTCCTATTATTTATCCCATTACTGGAAGGAATAGACGGATTAATACCTTTCCCAAGGTTATTTGCGCGTAAGTGAATGCAATGAATTCAGCTGGAATTCGAACTCGGCCCCCACGATTTCTCGTTCCGAGCCGATAACCACTGGACCACAACGTACGAATAAAATAAAAAAATTATGCTAGAGCTTAACTTACTATCTAATTCAACAGTAAAATGATGAGACCACGTTGGCCATCTTATGTCACGATTTAATTCATGCAGCCCAGCTACCAAAGAAGAAAGTTCATCGGAGAAAATGCCATGAATATATTAGCAGAAATGACAATGGTGAACCACATCAAATCAGTGAAAAAATGACTGTGTCAAAATTTCAGGCGAGGATCGATTACATTATCGGTCATTTATTGAACTTTGTCGAGAATCTCGTGATATACAGCATGTTTTAATCTATTTGTTCAAAATAGTCGAGAATGAGAAGGGCTATAGTTATTAAGAATATTGATGTAACAGCGGACTTGGTAAATAAATCAAAGAACAGTTAATCACATGCAGCCATCATTTCGGTTGATGCGTGTCACCATGATTTTGCACAAAAAAGCATGATGACCGTTTATTTGCTTCAAAATATGTCCAGGGTGACGCGTAAATGAAACGATTACAGTAGAACTTGCACTTACGTATAACTGATTCAACAGTTATATGATGAAACCCCGTGGCCAATCTAGTACTGAGATATTTACATAGAAAAGAAACCACGACACATCAACGAAAAAATGACTGATGTCGAAGTGTCAGCTGAGGATCGTATACATTACAGGCCTTTTATTGAACTTTGTCGAGAATCTCGAGATATACAGCATGTTTTAATGTATTTGTTCAAAATAGCCGAAAATAACGAGGGCTGTAGTTAGAAAGAGTATTAAAGTAACTGAGGACTTGGTAGTTGAAACAAAGAAGAACTAGTAAGCATATATAGCCTAGATTCTTGATTTCGGTTGATGCATCAAAAGCAGAACATTATTCATGATGTGTGTCTCTTAAAATCTACAAATATCTTAATATAAATGAAGAATTAACAGTCTTTACTATCTTTTCTCCAATTTACGTTCATCTTTTTCTGATGTGTTTCCATTGTTTTGCTCTTCCTGACGGTGGGTATGTGACCGAAGTCGAGATGCCAGATCACTACCCATAACATTACAGACCCTTGTCTGGATGTTGTCAAGAATATCGAAATCCCATTTTGAGAAGTAAGAATATAGAAAAATTAGAATAGACCTTACACTTCTAGCTATTTCAACGGTAAAACGATGAGACATTGTTGCCCATCAGTTGTTAAGTTTTACTTCATTCAGCCGGGGTAATAAATATGAAAGCTTATCGGAACAACTATAATGAAAATCTTAATAGAAAAGACAAGAAAGCCACGTCAAATCAGCAAAAAACAAAAAAAATGATTGATGTCGAAGTGTCAGGTGAGAATCGAATACATTACAAGCGTTTTATTGACTTTTGTCTATAATCTCGAGATATGCAGCATGTTATAATGTATTTGTTCAAAATAGCCGAAAATAACGAGGGCTGTAGTTAGAAAGAGTATTAAAGTAACTAAGGACTTGGTAGCTGAAACAAAGAAGAACTAGTAACCATATATAGCCTAGATTCTTGATTTCGGTTGATGCATCAAAAGCAGAACGTTATTCACTATGTGTACCTCCTAAAATCTACAAATATCTATCTAAACTTATTTATAAATGGAACTTTGTGTGTGTGTGTGTGTGTGTGTGTGTGTGTTTCTCCGTTACTTATAGACTCCGAAACGGCTGAACCGATTTCTTCAAAACTTACACAGTTGTACTATAATCGTTTGTGAGTCTTCTTAGCTAGGTTTTTTGTAGAGTTACCCCCGATAAATATCGAAATTCGATAATCGAATAAATTGGGTTATAAAAGGAGTGGTCCCATTTTAATCAAATTTGATACACTCATAGACAAAGACATAAGAAACGATATTCAGAAGTTTCAAGGTTGGATTTCTTACAAAAGTGCAGAAAATCGATAATATATATATATAAGTCAAGATGTTTGTGTGTGTTTCTGTTTCACTGCCTGTATGTCTGTATTAATTCCAGCCCTTTTATTTTAGTTTTTGCTTCAGGTTGGCTCTAAGTAGGTATCAGTGTAGTTCTTAGTCTCAGCCATAATACCATTTACTCAGATGACTTATTTAGCCTTCAAAATTCAGTTTACGACCAAATGAACTTATTTGATATCGATAGCAGGAAATCAAAATTTGACTTACATCCATTTATTTTTTTCAGTCTACTGTTTCGCTTTAACTGGAAAGAACTATTGCTTTTTAGTCTTTCGTGCCAGCGTCCAAAGAGTGTGAGCTCCAGGACCATGGATTAGTTTTAAACCTTTCATTACACCCGAGCAACGCCGTGCTATACTGATTGTCTTAATATAAATGAAGAATTAACAGTGTTTCCTCTCTTTTCTCCAATTTGCATTCATCTTCATTCGGATCTATTTACACTGTTTCGCTCTTCCGGTAGCCTGAAAATGGAAAAAGCTTACGTTACGTAGGCGGCATTCAGGAATAAAAGAACGTCTGTAGTTAGGCATGAACCTAGGTTAAACAGGGGTCAGTCCCGGGGTAAATGAGTTACTGTAGTCAGGTATGAATTAGAAATAAATTACAGTATCTAAGACTTCCAATCAGATATTTTACGATGTTATTTTCACACCATTTTGGATGGATGGTTTGATAGGTGGGTAGATATTTTCGGTAAAGAGTTAGTCGGTTATGTGATCGGATAAACGATTTATGCTTAACAGCATATCAACCTTTATCTAAACACTAGCGAAACAGATGAACAATAATTATGATTTCTTGAAAAAAAATATACTTTGTCATACTACTAATGTTAGTAACGTCTTCAAACATAAAGGTATTGGATCATAAAATAACGATAACACAGAGTGTAATCTTATTAAAATTTCTATAAAAGTAATGTCCATAGAAGCTGCTTTACTGTAATCTTATATTATATTAAGCGGCACAGACCATAACAAAAAATACTGTACGCTATTTTTGAGAGATTTTGAAAGAGAAAATGTTTTTTATTAATAAAAATCATGGTTCCTGTTTCTATTGTAAACAGAAAAGACCAACTGAGCTATTGCCAAGGGTACTATGTGCGTTGTGGTACAGTGGATATCGGCTCGGAACGAGAAATTGGGGAGCCGAGTTCGAATTCCAGTTGAATCCATTGTATTCACTTACGCGCAAATATCCCTGGGAAAGGTATTAATCCGTCTCTTCCTTCCAGTTATGGGTTAAATAGCAGGACACATTGGGTTCTATAGCCTTGGTCGGCAACCAGTCTACCGCAGAAAGCAATGGCAACCTACTGCGGGATAACCTTCTGCCCAGTCAGTCGTGTCGCTTTCGAGACATGATCGCCCAAGCGTGTATCACGTATGGCACTTTAACTGACTGACTAGAGGCCAGAAATTTTGTTATTAGGTCGAAGGATACGACACCAAACCTACCTATTTTTACTATATTGTACAGTACACATACATATACACTCACACAATTACTGCTACAACCACAGCTTAAGCTGCTACTGCTACGGTAATGCTATAGGCTCTCTCTTTCTACTCTCTCACTCATTACTACTCTTCCGTTTGGAAAAGGTGAGAGAAAGGCAGAGGAGATTAGTTTTTGTAGATTATAAAAAAGGGAAGGAAAAACTCGTGTAGAGAGTCAGTGTTTTATCTTTCTTCAGTGGCGTATCAGACGGAGGAACTATGTAACTAACTTAGTAACTAAGGCAGGAACAAGCTAAATTATTATATGATTTTATAAGCAATTTTATCTATCCTATTGATAATAATGAATTTATTGATATAAATTTTACTAAGTAACTCATAACTTGGGAACGTGGGGGACTCCTCACTTTCCCAAAGATATTTGAGAAAAAATGAATATAACGAACCGAACAGGAATTAGAATTCGGCTCTTCGGTTAACCATACCGAGTTATTATCCAGGTACTGCGATGTTTCACTACGAACTGGTGTAATATTATACACGAGGTATATGAAAATAAACAAGTTTTTTCGAAACATCAATTCAGCGTCAACACTTATACGTGAATAAATCTTACACACAACGATATGAGGTCAAGACGATGATGTGGAATTAAAAAGAAACGGAATCTGAAAGACACGTTACTATCAAAAATCGACATGATGAATGAAGGCACGTTTTTACTAAAAGTTTGTAACTAACATTTCACAACAAAAACAATAGTATTTCCAGTGATCATTTTTCTAAAAATATTCGAACACAAGAAATTTCCCGCTTTATAAAGAATATTGACACTTCTAAGATTTTGCTATTCTGCAAAAGAGAGTAAAGTAACTGCTAACGTGAAAATAGAAATAAGGTTAGCTTTTTACAAAATAAAATAAAATAAAAACATTTATTTGTTATAAAATATGTCTAGAATGATGCCAAGTACTGCGATGTTTCACTACGGTAGGCATGCCAGTATTGACAAGAAGATGGTGTCATATTATACTGCAAGGTATATGGACAAAATCAGGTTCTTCGAAAACAAAATTCAGCTGTAGCACTATACCTGAATAACTCTTGTACACGACTATATAATTTTAAGACGAAGATTCGAGAGTGAATAGAAACTGAAGCTTGAAGACGCGATACTCTTAAAAATCGATATGATGTGTGAAGACACGATATTTCTAAAAAGTTGAAACTAACATTTCACAACAAACGATAAATCCATTGCCGCGATCATTTTCTTAATAATATTCGAGCACAAGAAATTTCAACCTTGATTATACAATATTGACACTTCTAAGATTTTACTATTCTGCAAAAGAGAGCAGAGTAACTGCTAACGTGAAAATAGAAATAGGGTTAGCTTTTTACAAAAGAAAATCAAATAAAAACATTTATTTGGTATAAAATATGTCTAGAATGATGCCAAGTACTGCGATGTTTTCACTACGGTAGGCTTCCTAGTATTGACCAGAAGCTGGTGTCATATTATACACGAGGTATATGAAAATAAACAAGGTTTTTCGAAAAATCAATTCAGCGTTAACACTTGTACGTGAATAAGTCTTACACACAACGATATGAGGTCAAGACGATGATGTGGAATTAAACAGAAACGGAATCTTAAAGACACGGTACTATCAAAAATCGACATGATGAATGAAGACACGTTTTTACTAAAAATTTGTAACTAATATTTCACAACAAAAACAATAGTATTTCCAGTGATCATTTTTCTAAAAATATTCGAACACAAGAAATTTCGCGCTTTATAAAGAATATTGACACTTCTAAGATTTTGCTATTCCGCAAAAGAGAGCAGAGTAACTGCTAACGTAAAAATAGAAATCCATCGAACTGGACTAATATCTGAACCAATACGGATCGAACTCACTCACTATACACGGCAAAACTAACTGAAGACTTATTAAACTTTGTGTGCCAATATCACACCTGACGCTCTCTAAATTGATCTGTTGGTCAGGACCAGCGATTTGACTTTAATTTCTCAAAAGGTAACCGTTAAGAATAAAATAAGTGTGATTTTCTTTCTTGTTCCGACGATAGCTAGAGGGGATTTTTTTTGTTTTTAATATATTTTAAGTTAAATTGCTTTTTAAAGTTAAATATCTAAATTTTATCTGAAACTTTCTCTTTTTTAAAATTTTTAACTAAGCCTCTAAAAAGAGATTTTATTTTTATCAAAAATAAATATTAAAAATGGCTGAAGGTAAGTTTGTTGATATATATTTGGAAGGTATTTCGGAAACTTTGTTTTCACCCTCATAGCGCACAACATTCGGGCAGTTCGTGGTGTAATAGCTCGTAAGCCTTTCTCGCTATGTCAATTAGGAATGAGTTTGATCCTCACTAAGTTCCTCGTAAATTTTGTACCACATATTATCTATACTTATTACATCTCTCAACAATATTTCACTGACTTCGCCATGTCAGACCATCTACCAAGACGAGGCTACGACGAAAGGCGGTCTCGCCATGGAAAAGTAGACCCTCAATCCTGTTTATACGGTGTCTGGGGAGAAAAATCACCTTCATATGTAGGTGGCGGGTATATATCCTGAGCGCATAACTTTGTGTAGGTTACCTGTTAAAATCTCTGTAAATATAACCTCAAAACTCCGTTTTGATAAAATTCTTCTCTTTGTCAGCTGATCTCTTATAAACGCCGCTCCCACTTACGATCACCAAAGTTTACCCATGAGAAAATATTATATATAAATGCCTTCTTATTGTCATGGTTTTCCCCGTTTTTTTTTTTAAGTGCCCCTTGTAAATTTGTGGTATTGTGTTGTGTGATGGATGGGTTCTCGTGGTAAATGCACAAATTGTACAGAGTGAGAAGGTCGTGATAGTTTAGCTAGGTATAGAAGAGTTAAGAGTACCAACCTCTGCCCCCTCCCCTTTTTGGTCATGTGCCATAAATTTTGTATTTTTAATGCAAAATAAATATTAAGCAATGAGAATAATGGTCAGTACTTCAATCTTGGAAAATCAGGTGCTGTAAGCATAGAAGTGCGATTTATACACTGGATATTCTCTCAAAATTAGAGAGGAGTTCCAATTCCATTCGGGTTTCATGATATTCACTTAGGCGTAAATAACACCTCTTCCTCCAACCCCAGATATTATTGTAATTATAATGAAATATGACGGTGACAGTTAATCCTCTCTTTTACGCTCCAAAATCCTTAGCCAAATCTAGGTGTTAAATAGCTTGCAAAGGGATGATACTTCGTAAACAACATACAAAGAACTAGTGATGAAATACGCAGGCCTGCCTTTTAGATTTTTAAAATTTTTTTTTAATCATATTATCCCAAGCAATGCGGTAACGCCACTGATGCGCAGGGGCCTACGTAAGAATGAAAAGATTGGAAAAGAGAAAGCCGGAAACCACATCCTAAACAGGGAACGAGAGATGAGCCTCTTCACCTGTTCAATAGACGTGAGTGGAGTGTGAACCGGGCGAGATTTACTTTCGTTATCTAGAATATAAATATAGAGACGTTAATGTGGCACTATATGAGTAATTAGTTCATATATTGATAGTAATATAGATTCACACTCTTCATCCGCAATACAATAGTTTTCATCAGATTCCGATTAGGTATGAATCCACGTTTTCTTAACCTAGCTATGTTAACTAGCAAAACTTGCATTAATAAACAATTCTCTACAAAAATTTTGAACACATTCTGGCTTTGAAATTCGGCAAAGTTGAAGCCTTAAAAATAAATCAATTTATAATTACTGATTACCTACAAATCTCATAATTTCAGTAAGTTAACTGTCATACGTGATACACGTTTTGGGCGAATATTATCCCAACCTTAAAGACGCATGTTTAGTAAGTACGAACTGATGCTTGAAGATTCGATAATATTCGACATGTTGTATTAAAAAAAAAAAATACAATTATTTTTATTTTTTTTTTTTTTTTAAGTACAACTTGGGACATTACCTACGACGGCATTTACCAACCAAGGTTAGATGTGATACAAGATCATTTTATAGTGGGTCTTCCCGGCCATAGAGCCGGGCCAAAAAATGTCTGTCTATTTTTACCGAGTCATGATTCTACCCTAGGATGTGTGTTGTGGTACAGTGGATATCGACTCGGAACGAGAAACCGGAGAGCCGAGTTCGAATTCCAGTTGAATCCATTGTATTCCCTTACGCGTAAATAACCTTGGGAAAGGTATTAATCCGTTATGGGTTAAATAGCAGGACAGATTGGGTTCTATAGCCTTTGTCGGCAACCAGTCTACCGCAGAAAGCAATGGCAACCTACTGCGGGATAATCTTCTGCCCAGTCAGTCATGTCTCTTTCGAGACATGATCGCCCAATCGTGTATCACGTATGGCACTTAACTAACTGATTCTACCCCTCGGCCGAAGCACGACTGGGTTAGTGCTCTCTGCTCGAAGGCAGACAGCTGACAGTGTCATAGCAGCAGAGACAAATGCCGGCTGCGACTCGAGATTACCTACGACATGAAGAATACTAGCACGAGTGGAAAAACATAGGGAAAATGACTAGTGTAAAATGGTCGACGTAAACAAATTAAACGCCCGTCATTGTTTAATTTTAACTTTAAATTTCTAATCAGTCGTGAGTTGTTTGTTTTATTTCTGGTCCAGTTGTCCGGGAACTGTCAAGTATACGCCATTCAACTCAGTGGTTCGTTTACCACAACTTTATCACGGAAATCAGTAAAATCAATAAAGGAAAAGTTTGGTTTACAACATAAGTTTTTTTGTTTTTTTTTTGTTTTTTTAATCATTTCACCCCGAGCAAGGCAAAAATGCCACTGATGAGCTGGGGGCTACATAAATGTAAAAAGATTAATTAGAAAAGAGTGAGGAGTACAAACTAGTTAGAAAGGAGCAATAAAAAGCTGAGAATGCAGGTGCGATGACAGATACATAGGTGGAGAAAAAGGGAAGGTTATACGGGGGTGGGGAGAGAGCTAGAGTCCAGTGGTTAATAGATGAGTATTGACATTGCATTTAAATTTCTGGAGGTTGTAGCCGTCAGGAAAGCAAGAATATGGGAGTGAGTTCCACAGGCGGGAAGTATCGTTATTAAATTATAAGTGTTATAAAACTGTGCGCCTGTCTAAGCATATTGTAATTTACTAAGCGCAGCTTAGATGTGGCACAAGGCCGAAAGTATGGGGTACTCAGTGAGGATCGAACTCACTACTTAATTGCAATAGTTCTAGCGAGACAAGCTAGCTAACCATTACACCACCTCGAGGTGCCCCTGTCTAAGCATATTTGATTTTTTTTTTTTAATTTTTTTCTTAAATAAGCAAACATAAATTGGGCATCGAGATGGTGTAATGATTAGTAAGCTTGTCTCGCTAGAATCGTTACAGCTGGGTAGTGAGTTCAATCCTCATTGGGTGCCACATCTAAGCTGGGCTTAGAATATCGCCATGGGGCACCTCGACTTGGCGTACTGGTTAGCAGGCTTGTCTCACTCGAATCATTACAATTGAGTAGTGAGTTCGATTCTCACTGGGTACACCATACTTTCGGACTCTTTGGCACCTCGACGTTGTGTAATGGTTAACAAGCTTGTTTCGCTATAACCTAAAATGGAAGGTACATCACGCTGAAGGTAATTAAGGTAGTTCGCTACGAAGTGAGTAACATGACGGGTCTTACCCGTGAAGGGTGGGCACCTCGAGCTTGTCTAGGCAGAATCCTAACATTTGAGTAGTGAGTTCGATCCTCACTGGGTGTCTCATACTTTCAGGCTTGTGACACATCTAAGCTATGCTTAGTAAATCGCTATACTAACATAACTAGTTTTTTTTTTTGTTTTTTTGTGTCCCGTTTTTCACTCTCGTCTGGGTCAGTATTATATATTCTCCAGTCCCTTTTATTTTTGTACCTTGCTTCTCCATTCCCCTTAGAAAGACAGCTTCTTGATTTTGTCTTTTAGGCAGAATACAGCGGCCTCTTTAGTTTTGAGGGTGTGTTTGGGGCCAACTAACCTCATGTATATATATACCATTGTGTTAAAATTGTTTTTGTTTTGGGGATTTTTTTGTTTCTTCATAACCCCTCCCCCTCATGTCACTTCATGTAAAAAATTTTAAAGATGTTTTTGTAAATTATTGTACAAAGCCACAAATTTTTATGTACATTTGGGGCGTTTTTTAGGTCCCCGGTATGCTTTGTGGTATTTTGGTGCATGATAAGTATGAGTGTTGGACAAAATTTTATGGTGAGTGAGAAATATTGTAACGTATGGGTCGTGAATCTGATTAGCTAGGTATGGGATAGAGTACCTGAAGACCAACCCAAGTTTTGTTCCCCCTCCCCTTTTTCGGCCTTGTGCCATAATTTTGTATAATATACGAAATAAATAGACGCTATACTAACATAACTAGTTTTTTTTTATTTTTTTAAATATAAAATTGCCCAGAAAACAGGTTTGAAATGTTCCAACTTCAGGAGAGAAATAAAAGAACTGCTCGCTTAGAACGTAATTTTTTTTTTTATCTCGAATCGAGCCAATGCAACAGTATGAACCCTTACCGCTAATTTAGCACTACGTTTAAATTCGTAAGGGCTAGCTTCCAAATATGTGTTCAAATGTTTTTTTGTAGAGATTAAAATATTTTCTCAAATATTGTTTTAGTTGATTTGCTGCTAAATTATGATGTTCATTTGGAATTTTTCTGATAATATTACTTAAAATGGCTATCAATTTTCGTTACAGCATATGCCGAAATAACGTTGACCAAAAGATCTACACACCCTTTCGTCAATCAAATATTTAGCTTCATAGAAAGTAACAGTTTGGACTCCATTAAGCAGTTTCTGGGAATATTTGAAGTTGACATATGCACCGTTATTTTAAATTCTACAGTTGA
Source organism: Ascarosepion bandense (assembly GCA_037127315.1). Taxonomy (NCBI): domain Eukaryota; kingdom Metazoa; phylum Mollusca; class Cephalopoda; order Sepiida; family Sepiidae; genus Ascarosepion; species Ascarosepion bandense. The sequence continues at coordinate 1,211,843 of JBBBDQ010002134.1, read as the reverse complement.
TGGATGTACCCCTCTTATCTTGGCCATCAAGCTAAACCGGTTCGAAATCGCCTGTTACCTCTTGGAAATCTCCCTCTGCCAAGGTCATCGAGAACGAAATGAATGCTGGAAAAAAAATTGCCACCCTTTAGTTGCTGCCACAGAGGTCGATAATATGGAATTAGCTGAGCTTATCTCACAAACCCTAGACAATATCAACGACAAAATCTACGGTTCCTATAATCCACTAATGATGACTGTTTTCAGTGGAGATATCAGATACGTCCGAATGATCGTAAATTTGGGGGCTGACGTAAATCTCCCTTCCTTTCACGGTGGCAGCCCTTTAATGGCGTCAACGCTTAACAGTGAGATATGCCGTTTCCTTCTTAGCACTAACGTCGACATTGACCATAGAGATATGGATGGATTCACGGCTCTTCATGTGGCCGCTATTTGCATGAATATTGACAGTCTAAAGTTCCTTGTAGAAGCCGGAGCTGATGTTAACATCCGGAGTAATGAAGGAATGACACCGTTGATGTTGTCCGCGGTGAGCCACAACTTGCCGGCTGTCTTATATTTCTTTGAACACGACGTGTACACGGAAGTTGATAAAATAGAGGGTATGGAAGTTTTGAATGCCTGCTCTATTCTTGTTGAAGATTCGGATATATCTTATTGGATTCGCGCGTTAGAAATGAGGCAAAGTGGATTACCTAAGAAAAGACCGCGTCTCATGAATGACGCGCTAGATTGCGTTCAAGAATTCAGCACAAAGAGTGAGCTCTTGAGATTGCAAGACAACCCGTTGCAGCTGGCGTTTCAGGCAGTATTAACTATAGAAAGGATCTTAGGGCGACGTACTAGCCTTTACATTAAGTCATTACTGAAAACGGCTTTAATCGCCAAACAAAAAAATTGGAAGAAATTTCGGCAGCTCATTGACCATGCTCTAAAATCTTGCCTTTCTGTTTCCGTCTGTAACGTTGCTATATGCTCGAGCACTTTCCGAAATGTGTTCAACGAAATAACCGCTGATGGCGATCCCGAGGGCGTCTTCGAAAATGGCGCCTTCGCTATTTTTGAAATTATAGCACAAATCACCGGGGAATTATGGATTCTGGGTAAAGACGAATTTTCTTGTTCGCCTTATCTCGAAGATTATCACTACAAGGAAACGGTTGATATTTTTCTTTACATGGCCCATAAGATCAAAAGCTTCAATCTTTCCTATGAACATCTAGCTAAATTTTTTTATGTGGTTTTCAAACTTGTCAAAAAAGATCCCCGCAGCGTCAACCTCCAATCTCTCTTGCATCGTGCTATTAAAACGAGTAAGAGATATGCAGGGGGCTCACTAGAGCTGGTCCGCCTCTTAGTCAAAGCTGGTGCCGATGTTAACTCCAAGGACTATTTCCGTCGGACACCGTTCATGTACGCCCTGAAGCACGTTCCCGATAATATTCTCCAGGCTGTTGTGTCTGTCCTTATGGAATATGGAGCCCACGTAGATTGTTTGAATAGTGAAGGAATTTCTGCTATGGACTCCTCGCGTTGGAAAACAATTACTCCGAAGGAACCGCTGAAATTGAAGTGCCAAGCGGCGCTCGTGATCTTAAACCACCAAATCACATATGGGTGTGAGTTGCCGAAAATGCTAAAAGAATTCCTGGACTTACACCAGTAAAGTTAAAACTGTCACTTCCTATACCTTTCCCTCTTTTCGGAAACGTCCCTCTCTCGTTTTAACTCGTCTGATTTTAATTTTTAATTCCTTCAATATAATAATCCGGTAAGTGTATTACATATTCGGTCACATTTACGGAGTCTTTATCTTTAGATACATTTGTTCAAAATTAAGCTTATCTAGCATTTACTCAGTAAAGTTGCGTAATTAAAGAGTAGAAAAAGAACTATTGTTGTTCGTCTTTATGTATGGTGTAGCAGATGTGACAAAATCTTTAATTCGACTATTGTTTTGTCGGTTAAACTGGAGTGGTACAATTTGACACCGAACTTTCTCTATCGTAACACTTCTCGATCCATAATTTTTAGCGTTACTATTTATGATGTAAGATCTGAAATATATATATATATATATATATATATATATATCACAGATCACGGTTGCTTCCGTATCCATAGTAATTCCGTCTCCATAGTAAATGTTTCCGCTTATCTCTTGACGCCTATAAAACGCACACGCACACATACGCACACATACACACACGCACGCACACATACACACACATGCATATACATACACACACATGCACGCACGCACACACATGCATATGCATACACACACACACACACACACACACTCGTTTAGTTTGTTTTTTTTCTTTATGGTATGCATATATTTAATGATCTCTCATAACATCGCAAATTTTAAAAACAGTGCTAAACGTAATTATTAGAAAGTTATCTATTGAGCAAATATTTCATTCGTTTTTGTTTTTTTTATATAGCCAACTTAATATTTCCCTTTCCGGGAACTCGATATCAATTTGTTAAAACTCATTTGAGGTCAACTCATTTGTAAACTCAACCCGGTAATAAAGGGTACCGCGGAAATATGAGTAGCACTGGTGAATCCATCTAATACTTCCCATATATGAGAGACGTACTTGTGACTTATCCTGTATATGAATTGAAAGTCTCTAATCGAAAAACAGTTTTTTTTTCCCCTAATGTGGAGTACCTCTTACTCCTAGATCAGATTTCGAAAAGAATCAACACGCGGCTCACTCTAATTGGTGTATATATATATATATACATATATATATATATATATTAATTGACTCTCACAATCAAACAAAAGCTGCTGTTAAGATTGATGTAGCTTCCTATAGAGGAACTTCTATCACTTACCGTTTTGTGATTGGTTTACTTCGTTGAATCCCTTTATTTTTTTATTTCTAACTAGTTAGATGAAATGGTGATTAGATCTGTACTGAAGCTCTTCCGAATTGTCTTATTCGGGGTGTGTGCGAAATCAGATTCGTCAGACATGATAGAATACTGTTTCTCCTCCAAAGCCATAATAGTCTTTATTCTTGCAGCCGTGTCTCGATTTAGTGTGTGTGTATGTATATATATATATATATATATATATATATATAAGTGTGTGTGGAATAGAGGTATACTGAAAAAAAATCCTCGAGTGGTCAACATTTTAAAAATGAAAAAAAACACAGTTAACAAAAAAGACTAAACTAGAAACGCGAATAAATACATATTTAAATTCAACACACCAAAAAGCACCAAATGAAATAAATGATATCAGGAAAGGAGAAAAATTCTTTCTCAATAGTTACGATGTCATAACTTCCAAAAATTTGTCCATCATAAAGACAAATCTTAGAATTCTGATATGTCCGAAATGCAGCATTACAGATCAAGAAACTAAGTGCGAAGGTGCAATACAATAAAAAAGAGGCGAAATTGGTAAAAAGTAGACAACATTGCGAATAATTTAAATACTAGCTCATCTCAGAAGTATAGACAAATATGAAGACTTTCACGAAGTCGCTAAAGAGAAACTATATTTATTATACGCCGTATAAATCTTTGCTTTTCCCTGTATTGAATCCTTTTTGATGAGTCATGATATATGGCCCAGTGGATAAGTGCGTTGGTTAGATCTAGAAACTTGAGACACAGTTGAGAACAGCAGTGGTGAACAAATAATTTAAAGGTATACATATATATAAAAATGTACCCATCGAACGAGAATGTTTTTTTTTTTTTTTTTTTTAAATAATATATAAGCGTTTCACCCCGAGAAAGGCATTTCACTGCCACTACTGCGCAGGGGGCTACATAGGGTGGAGAAAGGATGATTAAATATCGGAAATGTCAGAGGGTGGGTGATAGGCGGGTAAGGAAACCGAGAAAGAGGGTTGGGTAGATGAGTGTTCTGAGAATAATTGGGAGTTAGTGTGATATCCCATTGATTGAAATACAGGGTTTGGTTCGAAATTGCATGCACCTAAAAGAAAAAATATGGTTGGAGCGCACATCAGCTGAAAGGTCGTCAATATGGCAATAAAGATTATTCCGAACAATATAAATACTATATTGTTTTAGAAGCGTAGAAAAAAAATATTGCAATCAGTTATGCAACCATAAAGCAACAGAGTAGTGACTAATACGATTTCTGTGAATAAACAATATTAATCTAAGAACAAAAGTGATCCTGGGTATGACGGTGAACTGCATCTGGCAGCAAGGTCTCCAATTGGGAAGTTGTGAGAAGCGTGGAACCACCTCTTAATTGCTGTCGTTCCCAGGTTCACCCTGACCCGGAGTGGTAGCACCTACTAGGGTCCCAGCTATGGGCAAATAGTTAACCCCCAAACTGGGGTCAAGACAGTATGAAAGTATAAAAATATACTTTTATAGAAATGTATACATAAATGAATGTGCGTTGTGATATCGGCTCGGAACGAGAAATCGGGGAAGCGAGTTCGAATTCCAGTTAAATTCATTGCATTCACTTACGCGCAAATACCCTTGGGAAAGGTATTAATCCGTCTCTTTCCTCCACTTATGGGTTAAATAATAAGACAGATTGGGTTCTGTAGCTTTGGTCGGCAACCAGTTTACCGCAGAAAGCAATGGCAACCTACTGCGGGATAATCTTCTGCCCAGTCAGTCATGTCTCTTTCGAGACATGATCGCCCAAGCGTGTCTCACGTCTGGCACTTAACTGACTGATACAGAAAAATCAATTTTTATAAAAAAAAAATGTTTTTGAAAGAAAAATATTGTTAATATATTTTTAAAGGAAAAAAAAATTACCATAAATGTTTGAAGGAAAAAATTGTTCTTAGCAAAACATTTAATAGAAAACTATAAGACATTTTCAGGTTTCTTAAATATAGAATAAAAACAAAATTCTCATTAAAATCTGACAAAATCAACCTTTTTCACTATAGCCAAACATTATAAAAGATACCTTAAAACCCTACCTTTTTGGCATTAAATAACCAACAAAGGTTAATATGCCGTTAAACATAACTCAAAACAAACACCCAAGAACAAAAGATTTTAGATGAAATAGTAACTCTTTTTAGCAATAGGAACAAGGAACGATTTACACCGCGCCCCATAAAGCCGCATATAACCAATCAAAATATAGAAAATTCTAATTAACGTTAGAAATAAAAAGACCAAAAGAATCATCTTGATATGGATATCTATCAATATAGTCTATAGGAGGAAAATCTACAACAAAGCAAAAAAATGAAACATTCGTTTAAAAAGAAAACGTTTGCAAAAATCCCCTTTTTTAAATAAGAAAATCATAGAGGAAAAAAAATACATTCAATTCACCAAATCCGGTAACATAACAATCATGGCTAATAAAATTATTCAGTAAAAGCAGGAATAGTAAAGTTAAATCTAAACGATTTGCTTCTGCTTAATGTAATTATCTTCCGTCAGGAAACTGTCAAAAGAGAATGAAAATATAGATATTAAAACAACTTTACCATATACGATTCTATGAGTAATAACGGAAACGGTGGGTCAGGTGGTCATTTATATTAATAAAAATATATTTATTTCAAAATCGATTATGCAACTGCAACGCAATAATGAGAAATACTATTTCTGTGAATTAACATTAATGTAAGAGCAAACGATATTAATTGAAATAATGATATTGATCAGTCAGTTAAGTGCCATACGTGATACACGCTTGGGCGATCATGTCTCGAAAGAGACACGACTGATCCCGCAGTAGGTTGCCATTGCTTTCTGCGGTAGACTGGTTGCCGACCAAGGCTATAGAACCCAATCTGTCCTGTTATTTAACCCATAACTGGAATGAAGAGACGAATGAAGGGTATTTGCGCGTAAGTGAATACAATGGATTCAACTGGAATTCGAACTCGGCTCCCCGGTTTCTCGTTCCGAGCCGATATCCACTGTACCACAACGCACATAATATTGATAGTCATCGGAAAAAAGCAACGATTTACACCGCGTCCAATTAAAAAGCTTATACCAAATGAAAATAAACTCTAATTAATCTTGGAAATTAAAAGACTAAAAGAATCATCTTGTCATGGATATATCTATTAATATATTCTATACGTATAAACCAAGGACGAATATCTTCAAATGAAAAGTAAATACAAAAGCAGAAATCACTTTTAATTTTAAAAAAAAATTCGAGAAAAAAAAAAATTAAATTCACTGAATCCGGTAACATAATCATTGCGAATAAAATTATTCAGTGAAAGCAGAACTAGTAAAGGCGATTTGCATTTACTAGTTAAATGCATTTCCCGCGGGGATACTTTCTTTTGTTTGGTTTAATACAGCAGAGAGAGAGAAATTGATGTTAGTAATACTATTAGTTATGCTTTACTGTAATACGCGATATTAGCTTATGTAAAAAAGTATATATATATATATATTTTAATAATATCAAATACTTGTAAAATATGGGGAATAGAAAAATTAACTATCATGTACATCTAAAATTCGGGGAAATATAAAATTTAACTATTTTTGTGAAAGAAAAAAGAAAAATATAACTTTTCTTCTTTCGTGTTCAAAGCGGATATTTTTTTTAATTTTTTTTGATAAAGCTAAAATTTTAGCAGCCAAAACAGTGTCAGGCGGGATTAACGTCCATCAACAGATTTTCCTGAGAACAGAAGTCTGTGGGAAATTGAAAACGATATGAGCTGGCGATATCTCATTCGTCGAGCTAACCCCTTCCGCAGATCAAGTGGGCGGAAAATGATTTCATTGGCCAAAAGCTTCGAGTCGGCTAGATCCCACGAAATGATTGAAAAGGGTTATAAGAATAGACTCGACGAGAAAAGTCAGTTTTTCAGTTGTCACCTGCTGCGAGAAGCTGTGAGTTTTGATTTAAGTTGATTGAGTAGCTATCAGTCGAAATGTATCAACTGTGGAAAAAAGTTCCCAACTGGGGAGCCATGACTCATGGCTGGTTACCTACCATAGAACTTATGGCTAAAGAGTTAATGTTGATTGAGGCCTGCCGCCGATTAACTTAATTTGAAATAATGCGTCTTCGATATTAATCCCGAAAGAATGTTTTTGATTTTTTTTTTTTTTTAAATCATGGGAGAATCGAAAATACTGATTCCTCGTTCGCTCTACTTCGTTAAACGCCGATAGGGACCCAAAAGGTTTTTGTTATTTTAGAAGTTGCATAGAGAATTGACAGCCCTGATTATAGAAAATATGTGAAAAGACTTTAACGAAAATTTAATGAATACGTGAAAAGACCTTAACGAGAATTGAAGAGTTCTGTTACTTTCTTCTTCTTCTATGTGCCCTGTCCCTTCAGGACGGAGGCAATCATGGCTCTCCACGTCTCCCTATTCCTTGTGGCTCTTAGTATGTTTGCTCCTGGCAACCCCCGTTCCATCATCCACCTGATCAGGCCCTGCAAATATGTTATTCGCTGCCTTCCTCTGTCTCTCCTTCCTTCTATGTGACCTGTCAGTATCAGGTTCTCCAGGCTCTCCTTCCTCATTGCATGTCCCAGGAACTTCAGTTGTCTCTTCCTGATGCTCAGAATCAATTTCCTTTTTGTTGCCATTCTTTCCAACACCTTGTCGTTGCTTGTATGCTCAGTCCACGATATCCGTAGCATCCTTCTGTAGAACCACATTTCGGCCGTTTCCAGTTTTGTCCTCATTTTCGATGATATTGTCCATCATTCACAGCCGTATTGAAGAACTGACATCACGTAGCAGTCTAGCACTCTTTTCTTCGTTTCTATTGAGATTTTCCTGTGCGTTAGTATTTTGCTCAGCTTCTGGAACGCGTCCTTTGCCATGCCAATTCGCCTTCGGATTTCAGTGTCGCACTTTCCATCTCCTGTTAGAACACTTCCTAGGTACTTAAATTCTTGTACTTGTTTGATTCTGTTATCCTCCACCTGTATTTGGCATTTTGGGTTGTATCTTTTGCTGATGACCATGCACTCAGTTTTCTTAAAGTTTATTTGTAGTCCCTTCTTGTCACTCTCCACTGCTAATTTCTGTATGAGGTCTTGTAGTTTCCTTTCCGTGTCCGCAATCAGCACTGTATCGTCCGCATATCTTATGTTGTTCAGGTTGTGGCCTCTAATAACAAATCCTGGCGTGTCAGCTAGGGTCCTCAAAATATTCTCACTGTATAGGTTGAACAAATCCGGTGTGTAATGAAACTTAAAAAACACATTCTTATTTTGAATGTTTTGAAGATTGCGAACTCTGGGTTTCACACAAACACATATACACACACACACACACACACACACATAAAGACATTCTTCGTAACTCTCCAGGCGTGTTCAACCTTATTCATTTATTTTATTAATATTTTTTTTGTGTCGTATTTATTTATTTATTTTTTAACCAAAAGTGTGCACCAGTCTCCGGACTGGCTCTAAAAGGCGACTACTAAAATTGCACGACACGACCTCTGTGATCAATTCACAACGTGAGACAGTGGCTCGTTGTTGCAAGAGACGTCTTGTAACCAGCTTTTGTCACGAGATCGTCACGACCAGCAACAGCGACCGAACCAACCGGCCATCCGTGTAGCAGTGTCACAACTGGGATCGTCACGACGTCGACGAGAACGAGCGTCACAATTAGACGGCCAGCCCCGGGCGAATGTGTTACATGTTTGATGCCGTCTCGATCAGGATTTGACCCGAGGATTGCCAGCCAGGGTAACATAATCATGGCGAATAAAATTATTCAGTAAAAGCAAAAGTAGTAATGGCAAATCTAAACGAATTGCTTCTGCTTAATGCAATCTTCTTCCGTCAGGAAACTGTTAAAGAAGAACGAAAATATAGATATCAAAAACTATACCATATACGATTCTATTACTAATAACGGTAACAGTATATTAACAAAAATATATTTTCTACTGTAAAACGTATATTTCAGTAATAAAAATACGATTTCTGTGAATTAACAAAAATCCAAGGGCAAGATATTAATTGAAATAATAATGATAGCTATAGAAAAAAAGCAACTATTTCCACCGCGTCCCATAAAAACGCAATATACCCAAATAAAATAAAGAAAATTCTAATTAAGCTTAAAAGGTAAAAGACCAAAATAATGCTTCCCCGACAGCCCACAATCTCCAGGAGTTTAAATGTAAGGTCAATAGACCCCCCCCCTAACACACTAACTCTCATCCATTTTCTCAAAGACCCTTCCCATCTACCCAACCCCGATCCTCACTATCCTTACCCGTCTATCACCCTCCTTCTGACATTTCCTATAGCTAACCACTCTTTCCAATCACTTTCCCTTAATTAACCCCCTGCGCAAAAGTGGCAATGGAATGCTTTGCTTGGGATGAAATAATTTAAAAAATCATCTTGTCATGGATATATACCAATATCTAATCTAAACTTATTTATAAGTGGAACTTTGTCTGTGTGTGTGTGTGTGTGTGTGTGTGTATCCGTTACCTATAATCTCCGAAACGGCTGAACCGATTTTCTTGAAAATTTACACAGTTGTACTATAAGCGACTGCGGGTGGTCTTTGCTAGGTTTTGTGTCGAGGTACACCCAATTAATATCGATAATCGAAAAAAAGTCGGGTTATAAAAGGAGTGGTCCGATTTTAATCAAATTTGATACACTCATAGACAAAGACATAAGAAACGATATTCAGGAGCTTCAAGGTTGCAGTTCTTACAATAGTGCAGAAAATTGATTATATATATATATATATATATATATATGGAAAAGGCAAGATACCGGGTCTGATCAAAGTCAGTGTTTCAGCCCTTCTATTTTAGTTTGTGCTTCGGGTTTGGTTCTAGGTATGTATAATTGTAGTTCTTAGTCTCAGCCATGATACCTTCTACTCAGAGGACTTATTTAGCCTTCAAAGTTCAGTTTAGGACGAAAAAAACTTATTTGATATCGATACCAGGAAATCAAAATTTGACTTACATCCATTCATTTTTTTCAGACGGTTTCACTTTAACTGGAAACAACTATTGCTTTTTAGTCTTTCGTGCCAACGTCCAAAGAGTCTGAGCTCCAGGACCATGGATTAGTTTTAAAGCTTTCATTACACCCGAACAACGCCGGGAGTAATGAAAGTATTCTAGACATACAAACCAAGGAGGAATATCTTAAAAACAAAAAAGCAAATACAAAAACGAAACTTATTTTTGAAAAGAAAAACTCTAAAAAAAACACCTTTAAAAAAAATCCTGGAAAAAAAAAATACATTTAATTCTCAGAAACCAATAAATAACATAACAAAAAATAAAAATAAAAATAAAAATAAAACTAAATAGAACCTGTAATTTATATATTCAGGTGAATTATTTATAAATATTTATAATTATTTATAAATATTCATATTTAAAATTTTATATTTAAAATTTAAAAATTTTATATATAAAACTTTATTAAAAATTTATATTTAAAAATTTTATATTAAATTTATATATTTATAAAATTCTATAGTTATTTATAAATTTTTATATTTATGTGAATTATATAATTAATTCACAGAATCCAATATCATAACAAGCATGGCGAATAAAATGGAAACTTCTGACTTCTGATTATTGTAATCATCTTCTGTCAAGAAACTGTTAACCCTCTAGGGCCATTCGTATCGTAAAGTGGGGGATCAGTTCTATATTGTTATGAAGTAATAAACAGATCCCCCACTAATTACTACTTAACCCTCTAGGGCCATTCGTATCATATTTGATACAGTATTTCCCTATAAGGAAACATTTGGTATTTCCCTATAAGGAAACATTTGCTATTCATTGACTGAGCAGTCAGTACTGCTTTCATTTGAAATTTATAAAATATTTCTCTTAAAAAAATTTTCAGGAAAATATGTCTTTCAAGGCTTGTTTTCATACTGTATCAAATATGATACTAATGGCCCTAGGGGGTTAATCTCAGTCTGTTTATCTATCTATCTATCTATCTATTAACCCTCTAGGGTCATTCGTATCATATTTGATACAGTATTTCCCTATAAGGAAACATTTGGTATTTCCCTATAAGGAAACATTTGCTATTCATTGACTGAGCAGTCAGTACTGCTTTCATTTGAAATTTATAAAATATTTCTCTTAAAAAAATTTTCAGGAAAATATGTCTTTCAAGGCTTGTTTTCATACTGTATCAAATATGGTACTAATGGCCCTAGGGGGGTTAATCTCAGTCTGTTTATCTATCTATCTATCTATCTATCTATTAACCCTCTAGGGTCATTCGTATCATATTTGATACAGTATTTCCCTGTAAGGAAACATTTGGTATTTCCCTATAAGGAAACATTTGCTATTCATTGACTGAGCAGTCAGTACTGCTTTCATTTGAAATTTATAAAATATTTCTCTTAAAAAATTTTTCAGGAAAATATTTCTTTCAAGGCTTGTTTTCATACTGTATCAAATATGATACGAATGGCCCTAGAGGGTTAAAGGAGAATGAAAATATTGAAATTAATAACTATACCGTATACGATTCTATTTGTGATGGTGGAAACAGTGGTTCAGATGGGTCTTCTATATTAATGAAAAAGTATTTGCTACTGTAAAACAGATTTTAATGTAGCGCTAAACTGTGGTTATAAGAGACTCGCTACCTATAACCAACACTATAATTTCAGTTTATATTCCACCTAATAATACTATAGATTGAACTGAATTAGATAACTTACGGAAGTAACACCCAAAACCATCTCTTTTAATGGGAGATTTTAATGTCCATAGCATCCTATGGAAATAAAAAAAATTTAACCAGATGGGTAGAATTTATCAATCGAAACAATACGTCTATTTAGTAAGTCATACTTATCTCAATTCATCAAGTAGGACATATACAGTAATAGATCTAAAATTGTTTATGCAATATTATCTAAACTTATTTATAAATGGAACTTTGTCTGTGTGTCTATGTGTGTGTCCGTTACCTATAGACTCCGAAACGGCTGAACCGATTTTCTTGAAAATTTACACAGTTGTACTATAAGAGTATGCGAGTGTTCGTGGCTAGGATTTGTGTCGAGGTAACCTCGATAAATATCGAAAATCGATACTCGAAAAAATCGGGTTATAGAAGGAGTGGTCCGATTTTAATCAAATTTGATACACTCATAGACAAAGACATAAGAAACGAGATTCAGAAGTTTCAAGGTTGCAGTTCTTACAATGATGCAAAAAATCGAGAACATATAAATATATATATATATATATATATATATATATATATATATATAAGTCAAGTTTGAGTGTGTGTTTCTGTTTAACTGCCTGTATGTCTGTATTATTTTCAGCCCTTCTATTTTAGTTTTTGCTTCGGGTTTGGCTCTAAGTATGTATAATTGTAGTTCTTAGTCTCAGCCATGATACCATTTACTCAGAGGACTTATTTCGCCTTCAAAATTCAATTTACGACGAAGAAAAACTTATTTGATATCGATGCCAGGAAATCAAAATTTAATTTACATCCATTGATTTTTTTTTCAGTCAACGGTTTCGGTTTAACTGCAAACAACTATTGCTTTTTAGTCTTTCGTGCCAACGTCCAAAGAGTCGGAGCTACCGGACTATGGATTAGTTTTAAACGTTCATTGCACCTGAACAACGCCGGGCTATTCTGCTAGTAAGATTATAACCGAAAACTACGTAATGAAACATGGGGTAGTGATTACATCCAAGTTATGTTTGCAAACACTGAATCTTAAGCCAGATAGTCAGTCAGTCAGTTAAGTGCCATACGTGATACACGCTTGGGCGATCATGTCTCGAAAGAGACATGACTGACTGGGCAGAAGATTATCCCGCAGTAGGTTGCTGATAGATCCAATCTCCAAAAAATGAAAGGCAACGTCGGGTTCCATCTTCTATCTTCTTGAATTTCGTTCATCTTTTATCCTTTCTTTAACACACTATGTACACAATGATTTAAACCACTTTAACCTCACCCAGCGAACTAGTGGTAATCCAGCCTCGTTTGGTGTGAAGTGATTAAAAAAAAACGGTTAAAAGCATGAGGAGATTTTGGGGGAAACTATTAGTTTGTACCAGATGACTTACTTTCACTGAAAAACAAACGATTCACTGCGTGTAAAGCACAAACATGCCCATATCATGCTGAAGTCTTTAAAGATTAGAGCTATAACCGAGTAAATAAATTTCTTGACATTTCGACAGGGCTGGGCAAGTCGGACCCTCTTGACAGCACGTCACAGATGAATCCAAATTTTAGATTTTTTTTTTTTTTAATCATATCACCCCGAGCAAGGCAGTAACGCCACTGATGCGCAGGGGGCTACGTAAGGGTGAAAAGAATGGAAAAGAGAAAGCCGGAAACCACATCCTAAACAGGGAACAAGGGATGAGCCTCTACACCTGTACAATAGACGTGAGTGGAGTGTGAACCGGGCGATAGTTTACTCTATCTACTCCAATTGAAAAAAAAAAGAATAATAAAGGAAAAGAGTGAAAAGATTGGAAAAGAGAAAACCGGAAACCGCATCCTAAACAGGAAACAAGGGATGAGCCTCTTCACCTGTTCAATAGATGTGGGTGGAGTGTGAACCGGGCGATAGTTTAGTCTATCTACTCCAATTGAAAAAAAAAAAGAATAATAAAGGAAAAGAGTGAAAAGATTGGAAAAGAGAAAACCGGAAACCGCATCCTAAACAGGAAACAAGGGATGAGCCTCTTTACCTGTTCAATAGATGTGGGTGGAGTGTGAACCGGGCGATAGTTTAGTCTATCTACTCCAATTGAAAAAAAATAAAAAATAGGACGAAATTAATGTTATTATTTAGGTGACTTAGCATTGCCAAAGTTTCATTTCAGAATGTGAGTGGAGTATTGAGATACATTTATTTACTATGAAAATACACAAGGCCAAAATGGGGAGAGGCACAAAACTCTGGAGTAACTATCTTATACCTAGCAAATCCGATTCACGACCCAAACATACGTTACAATTTTCTTCAATCACCACAAGAACTTATCCATCAACATTCAAACCTTCATATACCAAAATACCACAAGTCGCTCTGGCGAACCTAAAAACACCCCAAGTATACATAAAAATTACATTTTTATGCAATAAATATAAAAATATAAATAAAACTTTTACATTAAATGACATGAGAGGGAGGAGGATGAAAACAATTCTCCAAAACAAAATTTTTACAACTCAAAATACAAACTAAACACATGATGTTAGCTGGACCCAGCTCTCCAACAAAACAAAGAGGCTGCTGTATTCTGCCCATAGGACAAAATCAAGAAGCACTCCTTCTACACTCCTTCTAAAAAGCAATAGTTGTTTCCAGTTAAAGCGAAGCCGTAGACTGAAAGAAAAATGAATGGATGTAAGTCAAATTTTGATTTCCTGGTATCGATATCAAATAAGTTTTTTTCGTCGTAAACTGAATTTTGAAGGCTAAATAAGTCCTCTGAGTAAATGGTTTCATGGCTGAGACTAATAACTACAATTATATATATTTAGAGCCAAACACGAAGTAAAAACAAAAAGAAAAGGGCTGAAAAAATACAGACATACAGGTAGATAAACGGACACACACAAACATCTCTTCTTATATATATAGATATATATTATCGATTTTCTGCAGTATTGTAAGAACTGCAACCTTGAAACTTCTGAATGTCGTTTCTTATGTCTTTGTCTATGAGTGTATCAAATTTGATTAAACTCGGACCACTCCTTCTACAACCCGAGTTTTCGAATATTAATATTTATCGGGGGGTACCTCGACACAAAACCTAGCTAAGAACACTCGCAGACGTTTAGTACAACTGTGTAAATTTTCAAGAAAATCGGTTCAGCTGTTTTGGAGTCTATAGGTAATGGACACACATACACACATATGCACACACATATACACATACACACAGACAATGTTCTATTTATAAATATGTTTATATTTGTTCAAAATAGTCGAGAATGAGGAGGGCTGTAGTTAGAAAAAATATTGAAATACCTGATAACTAGGTAGATGAAACAAAGAATAGGTAATCCCGTGTAGCCTAGATTCTGTGTTTCAGTTGATGCAGCACCTGCAGAACGTGTAACTCTTGTATTCAGTATGTGTACCTCTTAAAATCTACAAGTAACTTCTATAAATGAAGAATTAACAATGTTTCTTCGGAGAACCGAGTTCGAATTCCAGTTGAATTCCTTGCATTCACTTACGCGCAAATACCCTTGGGAAAGGTATTAATCCGTCTATTCCCTCCAGTTATGGGTTAAATAATAGGACAGATTGGGTTCTATAGCCTTGGTCGGCAACGAGTCTATCGCAGAAAGCAATGGCAACCTACTGCGGGATAATCTTCTGCCCAGTCAGTCATGTCTCTTTCGAGACATGATCGCCCGAGCGAGTATCACGTATGACACTTAACTGACTGACTGAATATAATATTTGCAAACATGACGAAAGTTTCTACTGGTCATAAAATGGGGGATCGGTTTTCTATTGATATATAGTAATAAACTGATCCCCCACTAATACTTAATATAATCATGTAATAATTATCTATCTCTTCTCTCTCCAGGACAGATTGGGTTCTATAGCCTTGGTCGGCAACGAGTCTACCGCAGAAAGCAATGGCAACCTACTGCGGGATAATCTTCTGCCCAGTCAGTCATGTCTCTTTCGAGACATGATCGCCCAAGCGTGTATCGCGCATGGCACTTAACTGACTGACTATTCCTTTCTCCAATTTGCTTTTATCTTCTTTCGATTTATTTGCATTGCTTTGCTCTTCATGTAGCGTTAAAATAGAAGAATCTTAGGCTACGTGGGAAGCAGGTTTAGGTCAAAAGAGATTTCGTAGTCGGGCATGAGCTTAAGCTAAACATAGGCTTGGGTAAAGGAGTTTTCGGTGTCAGTCATGAACTTCCGGTATCTAGGGGGCAACTACTGACTAAAGAATCTTCAGTTGTCAGCCATGAACTTAGGCCACATTGTCAGCACTAGGTTAAAAAAAGATACCGTAGTCAGGCATGAAATTAGGCGATATAGGGGTCAGGCCCTGGGAAAAGAGGCTTGGGTAGTCAGGCAAGAACCAGAACTAAAGTACGGTATCTAAAGCTTCGTATCAGACATTTTACGGTAAGATGGTTTCACACTATTTTGGATTGTTGGTTTGTTAGTTAGGTATTTATTTACACAACATTCTGTGATATCAGTTAGTTAGTTGTGTGGTTGGATAAACGTTTTTGTTTAACAGCATATCAATCTTTATGGCTTATTTCATGCAGAAATATCGACATTTTATACCCAATTTTATTTATTTATCAAGATATTAATGAGTTTATCAATTCAAATCTTACTAATTAATCCATACGGGGGGAGTGATAGATTCTGAGCTTTCCATAAGATATTTGAGCATAAATGAATATAACGAACCCAACTGGAATTAAAATCCGTATCTTATATGAATGATACCGTGTTATTATCCGTTGTACAACCCGCACATCTTACAAATTTTTCTTTAGCTTTTTACAAAAAAAGATTAAAGCAATTTGTTGGCTGTAAAATAATTGTCTTGGATGATGCTAAGTACTGAAATGTTTCACTACGGTAGACATACCAGTACTGATCAGAAGTTGTTGTCATATGATGCACGAAATATGTGAAAAAAAAATTCAGGTTTTTCGAAAATAAAATTCATCGGTCACACTATACGTGAATAAGTTTTATACACGAGTAAAAAAGTGAAAGACGAAGATGCGAATTAAAATTGAAGCTCGAATTGATATGTGACGACACGATATTTCTAAAAGGTAGAAACTAACATATCACAGGAAAACCATTTATCATTTCCCGGCATCATTTTCCTGATAATATTAGAGGAGAAGAAATTTCAACCTTGCTTATACAATATTGACACTTCAAAGATTTTAATATATTGCAAAAGAGAGCAGAGTAACTGTTAACATGAAAATAGAAATCTCTCGTATTAGAGTAGCCG
The DNA here is from genome assembly GCA_037127315.1 of Ascarosepion bandense. Classification (NCBI taxonomy): domain Eukaryota; kingdom Metazoa; phylum Mollusca; class Cephalopoda; order Sepiida; family Sepiidae; genus Ascarosepion; species Ascarosepion bandense. The sequence goes on along the minus strand of JBBBDQ010002134.1, from coordinate 1,194,848 downwards.
CTCATACAATACGGATCGAACTCACTCACCATACTGGAAAATCTAACTGATGACTTTGTATGCCAATACACCAACCTGCTGCCCCCTAAATTGATTTGCTGGTCAGGACCGTCAACTTTAATTTCTTATAAGGTAACCTTTCTGTACAAAATCACAGAAAGCCATTGTATTGGAGGTTAGAGAAAGAAAGAAAGAAAGAAAGAAAGATAGATAGATATATGACATATTTGTTTTCTTATATACTTCCAAGATATATTTCGTTTAAAATTAATTTTTAAATTTTATCTTCACATTCAGGCTAGTGTTTGAAGTTTTTAACTGATCCTCAAGAAAGCAGGTTTTAGATTTATCGAAAAGAAATATTAATAATGGCCGAAGGTAAGAACGATTTATATATATATATATTTTTATTGGAATGTTTTCTAATACACTTTTCGCCCTCGGGGCGTACAACATTCTGACACTTCATCCTTGTGTAATAGTTAACAAGTTTCTCTCTCTGTTAATTACGAATGAGTGATGAATTTGATCCTCACTAAGTAATTCGTAACTTCGGCTGTGCCACATCTTGGATATGCTTTTTACATCATTCGAGGGAGTTCCCCTCTGACTCAATCATGTCAGCCTCTCTCGCTACGGGCGTAGAGGAAACAAAACGAGACAACGTCGAAAACGCAATCTCGTCAAGGGAAAGTAAAGAATTTTTGTTTATGCAGTGTCTGAGGAAATTTAGCGCAAGCTTGCGCACATGAAATGCACTCCCCCTAAAAATTGGTGTCCTGTCACCTCCCACATTTATGGTAAGGTCTCTGGGTAAATATCCTGAGCGCATAATCTGTGGTCAGGTACCTGTCAAAATTAAAGCATTTGTAAATATACGTCTCATTCTATCAGCGATTAACGAGTTTCTCTTGTTGAGAACTATGCACGAATTAAGACTATACAAAGCTTCCTAATGATGAAAGCTCAAATAACTCTCACAAAATTTATCGTCAAATATTCCTTAGTCGAGTGAATTTTGAGACGCGTGTTGAGTAACTACATATTAAATACGAACTGATGCATGAAAACTTGATAAAATTCTACATGTCGTGTAAACACACACACACACACATATATATATATATATATATATATATATATATGTGTTTAGTAGACCTGGGTAGATTACTTACGACCTGTAGAAGGAAAAAATATTGTTTAATATTAACCTAAAGTTAAATTTCTAATCAGACAAATGTTGTCCGGGAACCGTTAAGAATACACAATTGATCTCAGTGGCTCTTATACCACAACCTTATCATGGAATTAAACAAAACTAGTGAAGGAAAAGCTTGCTTAAAAATATAAGGCTATTCTAAAATTTTCAGTGTTATAAAACGCTGTGCTCATATCTAAGCATACTTAGATTTTTTTTTATTTTCATAAATTAACAAGTACATTCTTCCTTGCAAATCGAGTTAAAAGTTTTTGCTAAGATTAAATCAAATTTATAAAATTAATTTTATCAAAAGCCATATTTCCCCCCTGATCTTTTTATTCTTTCGTGGTGGGGGTTGTGTGTCGTTAGGTTTTCAATCTCATGACTGTATGTGCACACTGGTAATGTGAATTTCCTTAAACGTATGTCTCAACTTAGGCCACATAGGACATTTTTTTAAAAATAATCATAACCCCCTGCACAACAGTGGCAGTAAAATGCCTTGCTTGGGGCGACACGATTATAAAATTTGTTCAATAATCTTTCAGTTTATGGCTGATTAGGCCAAGTTGTAAACCAAGGTTATCGGGCCGGTAATTCCTATTTAACACCTAACTGAGGGATAGGATATTCTTATACCAACGTTATTAGTAATAGATTTGTATTACTGTATATAGAATGAAATTTTAACTCCGGTATTTGTTCCCTTTTTAGGTCCACCTGTGAATGGTATATATAGAATTGTGAGATGGGCGAGTTTTTATTGTAAATGAAGAAATTGTGACTAGATCGTGAATGTGGTTGTCTAGGTATAGGATAGACAGTAAACCCACCAGCTTTTCGGTCGTGTGCCACATTTATTGTATATGTATACAGCAATAAATATCCTTAATATTTCAACGGTATTTGAACTTGACTTACTAAATCCCCTCGAACTTTAGTCTCTGATTTCTCATAGTAAAACGTTTGTCCATTTTAATACATAACGAGTAATTTAAATGAGTTTCCCGTTTTAATGATATTCATGCAGTTTTGGTTTTATAAAATAAAATTGCCACATTTTTTTCCAAAAGCTTTTATACCTGCTTTTGATTTTAATATTTAAGAATTAGATTAAAATAACCAGTACCTTGAAAATATTTTAAAAACTACAGTAAATATACAGGTTTTAGATGGCTTCGTGCTCTACCCCTCTACACAAAACCTATCTGTGCAGCAAATTTTCATGCTTGCCAGCGGTTAATTGCCTTACGTAATCTTCGTCAACTATCTTCCAGTTCCTGACTGATTTGCACATCAAGGCTAAGGAGCCAGTCACTCATATTTAAACCATTGTCAAGGCATCAGATCTATTATTATTCCAACTGTATTAAATATCTTTGTGCATTTTTTTTTTTTTGTATAGTAAAAAATAACTTTGTCATGTGTTTTCTTCAAAGATTTAATGTTCACCTCTTTTATGTTATGGTATATGTAGTATTGTATGCTAGACTAGTTTTGTGGGGAAATATAGAAAGTAAGACTGACGAGGTGGTGAATGTGATTGTCTATGTAGAGGATAGACAGTTAACCATTCCCAAGCCGCCAACTTCTCGCTCCTGGGCGACATTTCTTGTATACGCTTACTACAATAAATATCCTTACTGCTCCAACAGTATTTGAACTCTAGTGACTAAAACTAAATCACCTCGAAATTAGCTCTCTGATTTCTCCTGGCAAAACATTGTCCCTTTCAATACATGACAAGTCACTTCTAATTCCACTCAGTGTATGTTATACGGATAGTTAGCTGTCTGTTCCTGAATGATGACAAAGGTCTATTTTCTTTTCATTTGTTTTTAAACTTCTAATGATCTCATTTTCCCGGTAATCCGAGGTCTTCCAGGTGGCTCTCTCTAGTAGATATGCCTGTTGACCTAAAAGGATGAATTCACATTTGAATATGAAAGTGGCTTGAAAAACAAGCTAGAAATAATCCACCTTCTAGAAAAAGAACTGCTAGCATAGAACCTACGATTTTTTTTTATCTCGCCAATACAACTGTAAAGAAGCCGTTGCTGCTAATTTAACACTGAGCTTAAATTTCGTAAAGTTTCGCTTTTAATGAGTGTTTAAATTTTCATTTGCAGTGATTACAATCTTATTTTCTTAAAGGTTGGTTTAGTTGGTTTGACTTGCTATTAACTTATTTTAATTTGAAAATGTTTTGATTTAATTTTAAATGGCTATAAATTCTCGTTGCAGCATCTACAAAAGTACCGTTGATCAAAAGAGCTGCACCAATCTTCGTCAAGCAAATGTTTGCCTTCATACACAGTAACACTTTGGATTCCATCAGAGATTTTTTCACTAAATTTGAATCTGACGAATGCACTATTATCTTAAATTCTACAGTTGATGACTGTACCCCTCTTCTTTACGCCATCAAGCTAAATAAAGTCGTGATCGCCCGCTACCTCTTGGAACTTTCCCTCCGCCAAGGTCGCCGTAAAATGAATGAATGTTGGAAAAAATATCGCCACCCTTTAGTTGCTGCCATGCAAGCCAGGAATAAGGAATTGGCTTTGCTTATCTCACAGCAAATAGATAATATCAACGACAAAATTTACGGTCCCTATACTCCACTAATGATGGCCGTTTTCAATGGAGATGTCAGATTTGTTCGAATGATGGTAAATTTGGGTGCCGACGTAAATTTCCCTGGCTTTGACGGTGGCAGTGCTTTAATAGCATCAACGTTTAACAGCGAGATATGCCGTTTTCTTCTCAGCACTGATGCCGACCTCGACCATAGAGATAAAGACGGATTAACGGCTCTCCACATGGCCGTATCTGGCATGCATATGGACAGTCTCGAGGCTCTGATAGAAGCCGGAGCTGATGTTTCTATCCGGAGTAACGATGGAATGACACCGTTAATGTTGTCCGCAGTGAACTTCGCTCTGCCGGCTGTCTATCTTTTTTTAGAAAACCCCATGTACAAGGAGGTTGATAAAATAGAGGCTATGGAAGCTTTGAACGCTTGCTCTGTTCTGTCGGGATATTCTAGCATATCTTATTGGATTTGCGCGTTAGAAATGAGGCAAAGTAGATTACTTAAGCGTAGACCGCCTCTCAATGACGCGCTAGATTGCGTTCAAGAATTCAACACAAAGAGTGAGTTGTTGAGAGTTCAAGACAATCCGTTGCAGCTTGCTTTCCAGGCAATCTTAACATTCGAAAGAATCTTAGGACGAAGTAGTTCCGTTTACATTATCTCAGTGCTGCAAACGTCTTTAATCGCCGCACAGATAAACAATTGGGAGAAATTTCGGCAGCTCATCAACTATGTCCAAAATTCCTGCTCTTCTGTTTCCGTTCGTGCTCTTATGAAATGTTCCAGTCTTTTCCGAAAGGTGTTCAACATTATAATCGCTAAGGGCAATCCGGTGAGCCTCTTCCAATATGGTGCCTACGAAATTTTTCAAACGATAGTTCGGGTCATCGGGAGAATATGGAGTCTGAGAGAAGACCAAGACACTTTTTCGTCTCATGTCGAAGATCGTTATTACAAGCAAATGGTGGATACCTTCCTCTACATGGTGCATAGGATCAGAAACCTGAATCTTTCCGATGAGCATATGGACAAATTTTTTCATGTGGTCGTCGAACTTGTCAAAATAGATCCCCGAACCGTCGAACACAAATCTCTCTTGCATCGTGCAATTGAGGCGAGTAAGAGACATGACTGGGGTTCAGTAAAACTGGTCCGCTTCTTAATCAAAGCCGGTGCCGATGTTACTTCAAGGGACTATTTCCATCGAACACCGCTTATGTATGCCATGAACCACGCCTCTAATAATATTCGCGGAGATACTATCCAGATTCTTCTGGAATCTGGGGCCCGCATAGATGATCGGCATAATGAAGAAACTTCTGATACGGACCCTTCACGTTGGAGAGATCTGGTGATTACTTTGGAGTAACCGCTAAAATGTCAGTATCAAGCGGCGAGCGTGATCAAAAATCCGGAAATCAAATATGGGGTGGGGGCGTCGCGCAGAAAAAATTTGAACAAATATTTTGAACATGCAGCAGTAAATTTAACCTTTATCCTCGCTCTCTCCCGTCCCTCTCTATTTTTAGTCATTTATGCTAACTTTAGCCTTAATTCAATCATAATCCACAAAGTTTATAACAGATTCGCTCAAATTTACGTAGATTTTTTTGATTTTTTTTGTAGAAACATTGATTTCTTTTTTGTTTGCTTGATACTAAACTAATTTTGAATTCCCTCATTGGAATTGCGTAATTCACGAGTATATAAAATAAGCGTTTTTGTTCACCTTATTGTACGGTGAATCAGATGCGACAAATTTATTAGTATTTATCTTGTTTTGTAAGATAAACTGTGGAATGCTGAAATTTCTCTCGCATACTTCTCCCATCCATAATTATTATAGTTTTTTTTTTTTTTTTTTTTTTTTGTGTGTGAGAGAAAGAGTGTGTGTGTGTGTGTGTGTGAGAGAATGTGTGTGTGTGAGAGAATGTGTGTGTGTGAGAGAATGTGTGTGTGTGTGAGAGAGAATGTGTGTGTGTGAGAGAATGTGTGTGTGAGAGAATGTGTGTGTGTGTGTGTGTGTGTGTGTGTGTGTGTGTGTGTGTGTGTGAGAGAATGTGTGTGTGTGTGTGTGTGTGAGAGAATGTGTGTGTGTGTGTGTGTGTGAGAGAATGTGTGTGTGTGTGTGTGTGTGAGAGAATGTGTGTGAGAGAATGTGTGTGTGTGTGAGAGAGAATGTGTGTGAGAGAATGTGTGTGTGTGTGTGAGAGAATGTGTGTGAGAGAATGTGTGTGAGAGAATGTGTGTGTGTGTGTGTGTGAGAGAATGTGTGTGTGTGTGAGAGAATGTGTGTGAGAGAATGTGTGTGTGTGTGTGTGTGAGAGAATGTGTGTGTGTGTGAGAGAATGTGTGTGTGTGTGAGAGAGAATGTGTGTGTGTGTGAGAGAATGTGTGTGTGTGTGTGAGAGAATGTGTGTGTGTGTGAGAGAGAAAGAATGTGTGTGTGAGAGAAAGAAAGAATGTGTGTGTGTGAGAGAAAGAGAAAGAATGTGTGTGTGTGTGAGAGAAAGAGAAGAGAATGTGTGTGTGTGTGTGAGGAAGAAAGAATGTGTGTGTGTGTGTGTGAGAGAAAGAATGTGTGTGTGTGTGTGAGAGAAAGAATGTGTGTGTGTGTGAGAGAAAGAATGTGTGTGTGTGTGTGGAGGAGAAAGAAAGAATGTGTGTGTGTGAGAGAAAGAAAGAATGTGTGTGTGTGTGTGAGAGAAAGAAGAATGTGTGTGTGTGTGAGAAAGAAAGAATGTGTGTGTGTGTGTGTGAGAGAAAGAAAGAATGTGTGTGTGTGTGAGAGAAAGAAAGAATGTGTGTGTGTGTGTGAGAGAAAGAAAGAATGTGTGTGTGTGTGAGAGAAAGAAAGAATGTGTGTGTGTGTGAGAGAAAGAAAGAATGTGTGTGTGTGTGAGAGAAAGAAAGAATGTGTGTGTGTGTGTGAGAAAGAATGTGTGTGAGAGAAAAGAAAGAATGTGTGTGAGAGAAAGAAAGAATGTGTGTGAGAGAAAGAAAGAATGTGTGTGTGTGAGAGAAAGAAAGAATGTGTGTGAGAGAAAGAAAGAATGTGTGTGAGAGAAAGAAAGAATGTGTGTGAGAGAAAGAAAGAATGTGTGTGTGTGTGAGAGAAAGAAAGATGTGTGTGTGTGTGTGAGAGAAAGAAAGAATGTGTGTGTGTGTGTGAGAGAAAGAAAGAATGTGTGTGTGTGTGTGTGTGAGAGAGAGAAAGAAAGAATGTGTGTGTGTGTGAAAGAAAGAATGTGTGTGTGTGAGAGAAAGAAAGAATGTGTGTGTGTGTGAGAGAAAGAATGTGTGTGTGTGAGAAAAGAAAGAATGTGTGTGTGTGTGTGTGAAAGAATGTGTGTGTGTGTGTGAAAGAAAGAATGTGTGTGTGTGTGTGTGTGAGAGAAAGAAAGAATGTGTGTGTGTGTGTGTGTGAGAATATGTGTGTGAGAGAATGTGTGATATATACATACATACACACACACCTACCTACTTAAGGAGTAGGACCATGGCAAAAAATGAAGAATTATAAAACCAATTGTTTAATTATATTGCTTTAAAAAAGAAACAGAAAGAGATCTATATGAAAAAAGATCCTCTTAAAATTAAAAATCCGAGGTAAGCCTTTCGTCCGACAACTATTCATGGTAACTTTTTCTTTTGTTTAGCGATATTAAAATTGTTCATTTTTTTTTTTTTTTTTTTTTTTTTTTTTAAACATGATCCTATTCCTCCTTACTGCGTAATAGCGTTTTCTCGTATTTAAAACAAGACTTATTTTCGGGACCTGTACAACACTAAATTTCTATTTATTTTTTAAAAAATATTTACAAACTTAAATTTTAAATGTTTGATTAAAACGAGATACAGTGTCGCCTCAAGCACATGTTTAATTTATCTGATTATAATTTGATATTAGTAAATTCGTTTTGTTTAGCGGCCTTGAACTTTGTGTGCATCCTCTTCATAGTGTTTTGAGTTCTGTATTCAGTGAATCTGTCTTTTTTTTTTTTTTTTCTCAACTAATGAAGAATGCAACTTCCTAAGTTGATAACTTAGATTTAAGTCTCGTTTGAATGATCTCGCAAATAAATTTGATTCGGACATTTCTACCCGTAAGTTTGTTTGGGGAAGTAATTTCGGTCCAACACTGACGTATACATTACCCGATCGTATAAGGTGTCTGGTGTGGTCGATTTCCTCTGTTTGAGTGTTTATTAAATGATGTCGATCGTGAACAACTATAGCAAATTTTTGTTTGTTTTTGGGTAACGATCGAGGATGTATGAATTACCCAAAGATTGACACTTCACTTAGGCCTATATTGTCTATGATTGGATTTGCACAGCATAAACTGTCGAAATGGTTGGTTGACTTTCTGGATCCAGTCTTCCAATATTATTACACATTTTGTATCCCTCTCTCCTTGTATTTTCCAACAACTATCCAAGACTTTCCTTGTGATGCAAACTCTTGCTATCTTGCTGCTTTTGATGTGTTTACCAATGTTTTTTGATGGAGGTTATTAATGTGCTGGTTACTTATACAATGGTCCTGTTAAGGCTTCTCTCTTTTTCCAAAAAGAGCTTTGTCGAGCCAACGGAATTGGATACGGTGTCTGTTAAATTGAGCTTCAACAATACAGTGAACCGCCAAATTGACGGGATTCCTATGGGCTCCTCCATTGGTCCCACTTTGGCTAATATTTCTGTGGGCTTTTTTAAAAAATTTTTTAATATTTTTATATATTAAAACCAGCTGTTTTTCTTCGCTATATTGATGACACTTTTGCCTATTTTCAGTGACAGTTAACTTTTCCTCTTTCGCTTCCTTAATGATTTGCACCCTGCACTTAAATTTACTATGGACGTTTAAAAGAAAACAACCAAGTTCTTTTTTTTTTCTTTTTTTTTTTTTATGGTTTCCAAAAATAAGCGTTCTTTCGTTGCTTTGATGTAAAGGAAACTTTTTTTTTTTTTTTTTTTTTTTTTTTTTTTTTTTTTTTTCGGAATTGGGATCCTCTGGCTCCTCGGTCCCGAAAGGTCAATATTATTAGAACTTACACACCGTGCAAGAATGACTTGTTTACTGCAACATTTGATCATGAGATTGATACCATTAGGAGTATATTCATGAAGAACAGTTGTATTCCGCCGGTTGTTACCAGGAAAATCGGTTGTTACCAGGAAAATCAATTCGAAAAATAATTTTGGGAAAATAAGATATTTTGGCAAATAAAATGACCCGTCTATTTGAAAGTACTTGGATTTGTCATAATTGACAATCCATATTTAAGACATTTTCGATCATTTCTTTTAATTTTGGGGATTTGACTCCACTTATTTTTTTTTTTTTTCTTCCTTTCGTTAAGTCATCCTTCCTATCTTAGCGGTCCGCATGACACATGTAACCCATTCGTTTCCTGAGCACCACCCAAATTCTAAGTATTCACAGACGCCTGAATCTAATACTGGAGAACGCTTATTTTATTTTTTATTTTTATCTTTTTAATCGCATCACTCCGAGCAAGCTGGTAATGCCACTGATGTGCAGGGGGCTGCATAAGTGTAAAAAGATTAATTAAAAGAGAGAAGAGGAAGATCAACCAATTAGAAAGGAGGAAGAGAAGGATGGGAATACAGGTATGATGACAGTTTCAAAGGTGGAGAGAATGGTGAAAGAACTAGTCAAGTTGTGAATAGATGAGTATTGACATAAATTCCTGGAGGTTGTATCCGTCAAGAAAGTAAGAATATGGAAACAAGTTACACGGGCGGGAAGTGCGAGAGAAGAAGCTGCAGGAGTAGAATTATCGTCTGCATTTGGTTAATCTAACTACAGAAGAATACTGTGACTATTATTCTGCAGAATATTTTCCCAATTTGGAGACTCTGTTTTTTATTGAATTTTGATAGCGACTATTGTAAGTCCGCCTTTTGTCTGACTGTATTATTGTCCATACTTGTTCAATTGTATATTTCTGAACTTTTCCTTTTTAATTTGACTGTATTGCTGGTAGACATCATCCAAAAATGGAGGTGCCAATATTTATTTGTATGAAATACAAATTGTGGCATAAAGGGGAGGGTGGGGTGCTCACTGAACTATTGTATACCTAGCTAAACACTATCACGACCCAGTCACACATTAAAATTTTACACATTCACCACAAGAACCCATCCATCAGCTCTCAATTCTTCATTCAGCGCAATACCACAAATTTGCAAGGGGCAAATTCCATGAAAAGAAAAATGCATTTATATACAATATAATATATAATTGTAAAACATTTAATGAAAGATGAAATGATGGGAGGGGGACGAACCCTAAAAATAAAAAAAAAATGGAGGTGTCTTTTCAGCTAATTATCACGCAAACAGTAATGTATCAGTTAAATAAAAATTATTATAGGCAAATTTTTTTTTTTTTTTTTTTAAATCATTTCACCCCGAGCAAGGCGGAAACGCCACTGATGTGCAGGGGGTTACATAAATGTAAAAAGATTAATTAGAAAAGAGTGAGGAGTACAAACTAGTTAGAAAGGAACAACAAAGCTGAGAAAGGGAAAGTTATACAGGGGAGGGGAGAGAGCTAGAGTTCCAGTGGTTAGTAGATGAGTATTGACTTTGCATTTAAATTTCTGGAGGCTGTAGCCGTCAGGAAAGCAAGAATACGGGAACTAGTTCCACAGGCGGGAAGTGCAAGAGAAGAAGCTGCAGGAGTAGAATTGTCGTCTGCATTTAGCTAACCTGACTGTGAATGGGTGGGACCCAGTTGCCAGTCTGGTTGCACGAGTAAACACCTGTTGAGGAGGCATCAGTGACTTAAGCTTGTCCGAGCAGAAGACATGAAAGTATTTATAGAACAAATGCAGCTTGTTTTAAAGATGGTTGATGACAAGGAGATACTAACCATCCCGGAGGCGCTCAACGTAATTTCTCCGAGGATATGCTCCCTGCAGAATTTCGATATTAAATCTAAAGTTTTTTCTCGTCAGTAGGGAGACGATAGGGGAGACAATTAAAAGCCTTAAAATTATGTCACATATTCTGGCAAAAAAGGCCCTAACCATGCGGGAGACTTTGCTGGCAGCGGCACACGGGAGTAAATCGTTGGCGGGAAATTTGATGGTGACCAAGGGCGTTCGACTGCATAGGGATTATATGGGGACACGAAGAACGAGAGTAATTGTTCATTGTGTGCCACTGGGCATCACCAGCGATCATATATGGGAATTCTTCGCTCATTTTAAATCCATCGACGAGGTGGCGCGTATATTAAAGAAAATTAAAGCTGAAGATATCTGCATACAAGTTACACTGGACCGGCAGAATTCTACCAACATCCCGGACGTACTACTGTGTAGAGGAAGAAAGACACAACGCTGCATATGTAGGGCTGGTGAGCATGTGGCTAAACTGTGCCCGTGTCACAATACTAGTAGCACTGTTAGCTACCTAAACTTCAGTAGCTAAGGAGTCTGTGGTGATGAATGAAGAGGCCACCCAGGAAAAATCAAACGAACAGAGGGAGGGTGTGAGGAGAGGTAAAAAAAAACAGCTTTTCCTTCTCCTCAGGAGGATATCCTAACAACAGTGGCCAGAAAGAGGCCGAGCAACAATAACCAGCAATAGCATCCGAGGAAGAGCGAGATATGGACTGTGAGGAAATGCCTCCTTAACGTTTATCAGCTCTAAAAAGAGGGCGGGAAGGGAAGATGATGTAGTGAAAAAAAAGGAAGAAAGATGAGGTTGAACGCGGCAGGGCGGAACGGGTCCTGCTTGTCGCCAAGACATGATCAGACCCAGAATTGCCTCTGAAATTGTGGGGATGAATCAAACGTCCTAGTCAGATTTATTTCATCTCTTTCTCCTACACCTTCATCCCAACTTTCTTTTTCTTCTACGTACCTTGTCCTGTACCGTCCCCCAAAAAAACACCCGGAAAAAAGAAAAGAAAACCTTACAAAAACGAGGATATATGTAAAATAATCAAACAAACCCCTTACAATGGGACCTTTTTTCACAGAGGAAAGCCTTTCTATCGTCATTATTTAAATTGTCTTTGGTCCTTGACAAGTCGATCGAGATTCCAATTTGTCGGAAGCCCCTGGGGTGGTGTGCCTTGTTAGAAATATTGGGGGTAACCTAAAAGTGTGGGATTTTCTAAAAATTGTTGTAGAAGCATTCCCAAGTATAAGAATGTCCAATTTAGGTGCAAAAGTCTTACAAAAACTTTCAGTGATTTGCTCTTGGAGGGTCATCAGAAACCCCTCTTTATATAGAACTATGAAGCTAAAATTATACACGGATGTCAGCAGTATTGTCTCGGACGGACAAATTATTATCCTGAGGATTTTGAGAGCATCTTCAAGTCCTTTCCTGCTAACAATAATAAACGTTTGTGTTTTTCATTCTGTTGATAGAAGAGTAATAGTCCTCCTTTCTTAGGAATTCAAACATTCGGGGACTGTCAGAAGGCTATAAGTGATACACACATTAGGCGATCATGTCTCAAAATAGACATGACTGACTGGCCAGAAGATTATCCCGCACTAGGTTGCCATTGCTTCCTGCGGTAGACTGGTTACCAGCCAATGCTATAGAACCTACTCTCTTCTATTTTTTAACCCATAACTGGAGGAAAAAGACGGATTATCTTTCCCAACGGTATTTGTGTGAAAGTGAATGCAAGGAATTCGAACTCGGCAACCATATTTGTCGTTCCGAGTCGATATCCATTGCACGACTATGCTGATTTCTTATTGAACTTCTCACAAAAAGGATTTTAACTTTCTCGAAAAAAAGGTATGTAATGTTATACGTCCTGACCTGGCATCTCGACTTCGGACACTTCTTACTGCATTGACACGGACTGTCAGAAGTTCATTTCCAGAAATGAACTCGTGTTACTTTTTTTTATTTATTTATCGAAGCGTAGTATGATTCGTTATTTTTGGAAGGATTCAAACCCTTCCCATGCCGACATTGGCGGCACAGGCGAATTTGATCTTTTGAAGGGCCTTCTCCATATTTGTTGGCGACGTAACGTCTGATCAAATTGTCTCTTTTTTTTAATATCGCTTGTTGGCAACTGGGATGTGCGTTGTAGTGCAGTGGATATCGGCTTGGAACGAGAAATCGGGGAGCCGAGTTGAAATTCCAGGTGAATTCTTTGCATTCACTTACGCGCAAATATCCTTGGGAAAGGTATCAATCCGTCTCTTCCTTCAAGTTATGGGTTAAATAACATGGCAGATTGGGTTCTATAGCCTTGGTCGACAACTCCCCAATTTCTTGCTCCGAGTCGATATCCACTGCACCACAAAAATGACAAATAAACTTACTCAATGAAAGCAAGACTAGTAAAAGCAAATCTAAACGAATTGATTTTGCTTCATGCAATCATCTTCCGTCATGAAAATTCTTAAAGGAGAATGAAAATATAGATATTAAAAACTATACTATATACGATTCTATTAGTAATAACGGAAACAGTGGGTCACGTGTTATATCTATATTAATAAAAAAAACTATTTTTTACTGCAAAATAGACTTGAATGTAACACTATACGATGGCCATAAGAAACTCACAACATAAAACCAAAACCATATGTTCGGTTTACATCCCACTAAATGATCCTATAGATGGAACTGAATTAGATAAACTATGGAAGTAACTCCCAGAAACATATACTTGATTGGAAGATTTCATCAGTAATAGCATCATATGAGGTGTGAAAACTTCTGACCAGAAGAGTAGATAATATCACTCAAAACAATACGTCTATACAGTAAGCCATACCTGTCTTCATCCAACAAGTCATACGTGTAATGCAAAACATCTAACTTTGAGTTGTTCTGCAATATAACTAGATTATAGCCGGAAATGACGTCATGATACATGGGGGAGTGATTACGTCGCAGTTGTGTTAGCAAACACTGAATTTTAAGACAGCTGGAAAGAATTAAAACTGCATGTGTCCTAAAATTGTGGTTCCGAGTCGATATCCACTACACCATAAAAAAGACCAATAAACTTATTCAATGTAAGGAAGTGCAAATCTAAACGAATTATCTTTGCTTAATACAATCATCTTCCGTCACGAAAACTTAAAAAAAATGAAAATATAAATATTAAAAATCTATACCATATACGATTCCATTAGTAATAACGAAAATAGTGGTTCAGGTGGTACACTTATATTAATAAGAAATATATTCTACTACAAAATAAACTTGAAAGTACCACTACAAAATGCTTATAAGAATCTCACTACATAAAACCAACACCATATTTTCTGTTTACATCCCACTTAATGATTCTGTAGATAGAACTGAATTAGATAATCTATTGAAATAACTTTCAAGACCATTTACTTTAATGGAAGATTTTAATAGCCATAGCATCATATGAGGTGAGAAAACTTCTGGCCAGAAGAGTAAATAATATCACTCAAAACAATACGTCAAAACAGTAAGCCATACCTGTCTTCATCCAACAACTAATATGTATACAGCAAAACATCTAACTTTGAGTTGTTCTGCAATATAACTAGATTATAGCCTGAAAAAATCCATTGATTTAAATCGCGTCCCATAAAACCAGATATACCCAATGAGCATATGGAATGTTCTCAGAAATTAAAAACAAAAAACAAATAATCATCTTGTCATGCGTGTCTATCAAGGGATTTCTTACTTATAACCCAAAGAAGTTCTCCAACTAAAAAGACTTTTCAAATAGAAAAAATGCTTTAAAAATCACCGAAAAAAACTGAGAAAATAAAGTGGAAATTTAAGAAAACCGATCGAATCCGGTAACATAACAATCATGACTAATAAATTTATTTAATAAAAGCAGAAGGAGAAAAGTCAAATCTAGACGAATTGCTTCTGCTTAATGCAATCATCTTCCATCAAGAAAACATTTAAAAGAGAATCATATAGACATTAAAAAACTATACCATGTGCGATTCAAATGATCCTTTAGATGAAACTGAATTATATAACTTACGGAAGTAACTTCCAAAACCATTTACTTTAATGGGATATTTTAATAGCCATAGCATCATATGGGGTAAGAAAACCTCTGACCAGAAGAGTAGATAATATCGCTCAGAATAATACGTCTGTACTGTAAGCTATACCTGTCTTCATCCAACAAGTAATATGTATACAGTAAAACATCTAACTTTGAGTAGATCATAGCCGGAAATGACGTCATGATACATTAGGCAGTGATTACGTCACAGTTGTTTTAGCAAACACTAAATTGTAAGACATCTGAAAGGAATTAAAACTGCATGTGTTCTAAAATTTAAACCAGAAGCTAATGTAGACAATTCAGGGTATATCACTTACTTTACTAAAATAGTTTCTTAGTGTTCAAAAAAAAAAAATATTGTTCGGGTAATATTAACAAACCTATTTATATATATATATAAGAAAAATTTAGGTAGGCACGTTATTTCATGGTAAATCGGGAGTTGGGGCTTATTTCAGGTGAACCATCATCAGCTTCCGTCTTTATTGTACAGAAGATTTTACACCAATTTTTACACGTTTCGTGTAAAATCATTTGTGCAAAAAGACGGAATGATGGTTCGCCTGAAATAGGCCTATACTTCCGATTTACCATGAAATAACGTGTCTGCTTAAATTTTTTCTTATATTTGCTCTATATGTATTTATATACATATATATTTAGTGCTATCTTAGAGAGTTATCCTACCACTATATGTACAGGATACTTCTTTGGATTCTTTTATATCTACACCGCATGCTTATATATATATATATATATATATATATATATATATATATATATATATATATATACAACCACGATCTCCCGTAGACTTACATGTCATCTTTCTGATCAGAGTACTATTAAACAACATTTCTCTGAAAAACATAAACATGTAGGTAATATCAGACAGATTTTGGTCAACAATACGGTGATCCTTACTCATACACACAGTAACAGGAACCTGCAGATATTGGAGGCCATGTACATCAAATCAAAACAACCAACACTCAATAAAATCAACTTTAAAACAGGAAATAACATATTCCATTGCATTTGACTACATGGTTTTGTTGTCATTTCGCGCTATCCCGCGGTGTGACGTCATAAAACCGCATCGCAAACTTAAGAACTGCGTTTATTATTTTTGGTAACTATTGCCGTTGCCAAGCGGAGTTTTATGTCAACACAAAATAAAATCGTCGGTGATGGTGGATTTTATAATATTTCAGTTTAAACAACCTCTCTGAAGATGGCTCATGTGAGCCGAAAGCTTAGAAGAAAACCAATAAATAATTATCCAAATGTTGGAGAATTTTTGTCTTTATTTTCAACTGAAATTAATGCAAAAATACGACGTTTAGAACGGCTCATGGTTAAACATAGACATTCATTGTCTCTTATATTTAATAGCATATGTTTAGAAAATTACTTGCTGCCTCGATATACTAAATATATATATATATATATATATATATATATATATAGGAGACTCCTTGGTACTTACTATGGTAAATCCAACGAGAAGTCAATGTTAAGATGTAACACAGTCTTATAATAATGAACATGAGTTGGATGTTTTTATAAACCCATTGGTAATATTATATTTCACGACTCAGACCAAATTCATAAGAGAGTCGCGAAAAATAATATTACCAATAGATTTATAAAAACAAGCAAATTATGTTCATCATATAGATTTTCTAAACATATACTGTTAAATATAAGAGACAATTATTGTCTGTTATATTTAATCATGAGCTGTTCTAAACGTCGTATTTTGGCTTTATTTCAGTTGAAAATAAAGACAAAAATTCTCCAACATTTGGATATTTTTTTTATTTTCTAAACATATACTGTTAAATATAAGAGACAATAAATGTCTGTCATATTTAATCATGAGCTGTTCTAAACGTCGTATTTTGGCTTTAATTTCAGTTGAAAATAAAGACAAAAATTCTCCAACATTTGGATAATTTTTTATTAAGTTGGTTCTAAGCTTTTGGCTCACATGACCCATCTTCAGAGAGGTTATAAGGATGGTAACACAATACCATCTACCATCAGCGACTATTTTATCTTGTGTTGACATAAAACTCCGTTAAGCAATGGCAATAGTTACCAAAAATTATAAACGCAGTTCTCAAATTTGCAATGCGGTTCTATGACGTCACGCCGCGTGATAGCGTGAAATTACAACAGTTACATCTGTTATGACCAGATTTAAACGTGATTTTATTAAGTGTGGGTTGTTTGTATTTTATGTAGATGGCCTCCAATATATGAAGATTCTTTTTACCGTGTGTATGAGTGAGGAGTATTGTATTGTTGACTAAAATCTGACTGATATTATTTTATTTTCAACTGAAATTAAAGCCAAAATACAACGTTTAGAACGGCTTATAATTAAACATCATAAACATTCCTTGTCTCTTATATTTAACAGCATATGCTTAGAAAATTATTTACTGCCTAGATACACTATATATATATATATATATATATATATATATATATATATATAGCTTAAGAGATAGGTGTAATCTATGCTTGACACAAAAAATTAAAATTTAAAAATTTCAAGACCAAAATATTCTCCTTAACAAACGAAATGAGTTCATAAGTATGTGTCGCCATAGAAATAAATATAAATTACAATAATTAGAAATATAAATTACAAAAATTATCCTATTCCCCCAGTTAGACCCGATAAAAAAATTGCAAAAATCTTTTAAAAGCTGAACTAGCAGTTACCTCCGCACCACTTACTCTGCTTACCCTAGGGTCAGTCCCTATACCTCCCACTACTAAGGAAGAATTACTACTAGCTCCGTCTCCCTACCCAACCCAAAGAAAGATCAATACATTCCAAACCTTTCCTTTACCTAAACTTTACCTGGCCTTACAATTTTCTTGATTTCCTGTATAGAATGGGTCGAAGAATGCATGTCTTAAAGTGACATGTTAAAAATGTCTATTTCTCCAGTAAGTTTTATCTGAATTTATATATATATATATATTGATAGATAGACAGATAGATAGATAGGTGTGAGTTTGTAATCCTGGGTTTCACGCTTTTGCGATCGTCGACGATCGCAAAAGCGTGAAACACAGGATTACACACTCACACCTATCTATATGAATATATCTGCTCTATCACTGATATTGAGCGCTTTTAAATAAGTACCACGCATATATAATATGTAAACAATATAATAATTGCATATTTATATATATATATATATTGGTATTTATAATTATATACATACATTTTCGTATATATATATATATATATATATTCCCAGTGACTTGGAGCAAGTTACCTTAATTCAATCCCAAAACCTAAGAAATCCATCAAACTATAGTACATTCGCATTAACGAGTTGCTTATGCAAGGCGTCTTGAAGAATTTTTATTATCGGTTTACTTGGTTTTCCGGAACTTAACGAGATTACAGACTTCCAATCTACCTTTAGAAAAACAAAATCGATCACCAGGTTCGACTTGAGCCTTTTAACATAATTTCTTTCATTAACTAAGAACGTAGTCGTTATTATTAAAGCCAGATGAAAGAGAAGTTTAAGGATTTCATTAAGGACTAGCAGTATAGCCCGGCGTGGCTCGGGTGTAATGAAAACTTTTATATATATATATATATTAGCGATTTTCAGTACTATTGTAAGAACTGCAACCTTGAAACATCTGAATATCGTTTCTTATGTCTTTGTCTATGAGTGTATCAAATTTGATTAAAATCGGACCACTCCTTCTATAACCTGATTTTTTCGATTATTGATTTTCGTTATTTACCGGGGGTAACACGACAAAAAACCTAGCTAAGAACACTCGCAGACGCTTATAATACAACTGTGTAAATTTTCAAGAAGATCGGTTCAACCATTTCGGAGACTATAGGTAACGGATACACACACAGACACACACACACGCACACAGACAAAGTTCCATTTACAAATAAGTTTAGATAAGGAGCTTGTCTTTATTCCGGAGGCATTGAATGTTGTGTCGGCAAGGAACATCAACCTGATTACAACCAACGTCAAGACGCTGAAGTTTAGCGCCTAGTCATAGTTGGAGACTGGAATGCCGTCTTCGACCCTAAGCTACATTGGCTGGACACTGGAAGTTCAACGTGTCTTTACTGGACAAGGTGGACTACTGTCAATATCTATCTAGATTAGTGCAGCGGGAGTTAGTGGGAAGCTTGTCGAGAATAGGTGGTTGGGAGAGGCTTAAGTAGAGCATTAGATCTTTCACAGATAGGTATAGACATTGAATCGCCTAAGATATGGTTAACAAGGTGAAGATAGTCTAACCCGGGCATAGGCAGGGAGGGTTCCTCAAGGGATAGCATAAGCAAGGCAAGCCATGACGTTGTTTGTCTAGCGAGCTATAACTCGCTCAGGTAATTAGTCATAGGTCGAACATGGGCTCAGAATTTGTGATAGGAAGAGATCAACCTCGGCATTTATTATATTTGAAAAGTCACCCTATCTCCTTATTTCCTTTCTATCATCTGTAGGCGGTGAATGAAATGGCGTTTGATGAACAAGCCTACGCCTGAAGAAACATCCTTTCTCTTTATTCCCTTTCTATCTTCTGGTGGTGGTGAATGAAATGGTGCTTGAAGACCAAACATACTCCTGAAGTGAACTTCTCTCTCCATATTCCCTTTCTCTCCTCTGGTGGCGGTAAATAAAAATGATGTTTGAAGAGCAAGCCTAGATCTGAAAGTCGTCTTCTCTCCTTATTCCTCTCTATCCTCCCGTGGCAGTGAATAAAATAGCGATTAAAGACCAATAGTATATTTGAAAAGTCACCCTATCTCCTTATTTCCTTTCTATCATCTGTAGGCGGTGAATGAAATGGCGTTTGATGAACCAGCCTACGCCTGAAGAAACATCCTTTCTCTTTATTCCCTTTCTATCTTCTGGTGGTGGTGAATGAAATGGTGCTTGAAGACCAAGCATACTCCTGAAGTGAACTTCTCTCTCCATATTCCCTTTCTCTCCTCTGGTGGCGGTAAATAAAAATGGTGTTTGAAGAGCAAGCCTAGATTTGAAAGTCGTCTTCTCTCCATATTCCTCTCTATCCTCTGGTGGCGGTGAATAAAATGATGTTTAAAGTAGAAGCATACTCCTGAAGATTAAAGCACTCTCCTTATTCGCTTACTGTTCTCTGGAGCGGTGAATTAAATGACGTCATCCTCCATTCTTATTCCATATTTCACCTTTGGTCGCGATGAAAGAAATGACGTTAGAAAACCAAGTCTACTCCTGAAGAGGCAACTCACCTTCTTCTATTTCCATCCTCTGGCGGCGGTGTAAGAAATAGCGCATGAAGAACAATCCTCTACTACTGAAGTGTTAACCGCACCTCCTTATTTTCTTTCTATCCTCTGATGACGGTCAATGAAATGGCGATTGATGACCAAGCCTACTCCTGAAAATTCACCCTTTCTTCTTATTCCCTATGTATCCTTTGTTGGCGGGGAATGAAACGGAAATTGAATACCAAGTCTACTCCTGAAAAGACACCTCTCTTTCTTCCCTTTTTATCCCCTGGTGGCGGTGAATAAAATGGCTTATGAAAACCAAGCATACTCCTGACGAGTCACTCTCACTCCTTATACCCTTTCTATTCTCTGGTGGCGTTGAATAAAACGGCGTTTGAAAACCAAGCCTACTCCTGACGAGTCACTCTCACTCCTTATACCCTTTCTATTCTCTGGTGGCGTTGAATAAAACGGCGTTTGAAAACCAAGCCTACTCCAGACGAGTCACTCTCACTCCTTATACCCTTTCTATTCTCTGGTGGCGTTGAATAAAACGGCGTTTGAAAACGAAGCCTACTCCTGACGAGTCACTCTCACTCCTTATACCCTTTCTATTCTCTGGTGGCGTTGAATAAAACGGCGTTTGAAAACGAAGCATACTCCTGACGAGTCACTCTCACTCCTTATACCCTTTCTATTCTCTGGTGGCGTTGAATAAAACGGCGTTTGAAAACCAAGCCTACTCCTGACGAGTCACTCTCACTCCTTATACCCTTTCTATTCTCTGGTGGCGTTGAATAAAACGGCGTTTGAAAACCAAGCCTACTCCTGACGAGTCACTCTCACTCCTTATACCCTTTCTATTCTCTGGTGGCGTTGAATAAAACGGCGTTTGAAAACC
The DNA here is from genome assembly GCA_037127315.1 of Ascarosepion bandense. Taxonomy (NCBI): domain Eukaryota; kingdom Metazoa; phylum Mollusca; class Cephalopoda; order Sepiida; family Sepiidae; genus Ascarosepion; species Ascarosepion bandense. The sequence continues at coordinate 1,173,838 of JBBBDQ010002134.1, read as the reverse complement.
AAGCCTACTCCTGACGAGTCATTCTCACTCCTTATACCCTTTCTATTCTCTGGTGGCGTTGAATAAAACGGCGTTTGAAAACCAAGCCTACGCCTGACGAGTCATTCTCACTCCTTATACCCTTTCTATTCTCTGGTGGCGTTGAATAAAACGGCGTTTGAAAACGAAGCATACTCCTGACGAGTCATTCTCACTCCTTATACCCTTTCTATTCTCTGGTGGCGTTGAATAAAACGGCGTTTGAAAACGAAGCATACTCCTGAAGTCTTATCCCCTCTCCTTATTCCCTTTTTAATTTTTCTGGTGGCTGTGAATAAAATGGCGATTGAATACCAAAGGTTGCTTTCCAGAATGTCAGTAGATTAGTGATGACACGAAAATGTCGCTAGAGAGAAAAGAAGACCATTCTGGATTGCTATGTGATTTCTGTTCTTCAGCATTGCAGTGATTGCTGGACAATCTCCTCAAAGATGAAAGACCGACTATCTTCTTCTATATGTCCTGTCTTTCTCCACGTCTCCCTATCCCTTGTGGCTCTTAGTATGTTTGCTCCTGTTACACCTCGCAACCCCCGTTCCGTCATCCACTTGATCAGGCCCTGCAATTATGTTATCCGCTGCCTTCCTCTGTCTCTTTTTCCTTCTATATGGCCTGTCAATATCAGGTTCTCCAAGCTCTCCTTCCTTATTGCATGTCCCAGGAACTTCAGTTGTCTCTTCCTGATGCTCAGTAGCAACTAATATGTGGTTTTATAAAATGTTACCTAGGATAGAATTGACCGAATATGTGAGCAAAGGCGAGGTTTTAGAGAATATGGAAACAAAACGGAAACTATTATATAACACCTTGAAAAGACAGATGAAGTTCAGTATAGCGACGAGTGATAGGCAATCTCTTCAAAGAAGAATGCAAATTTGAGTTAGAAAGAAATCTGTTCTACTCTTTAGGCGAATTGACGTGACTATGTCTGCATGTGAGTAAAGTATTGAGAGTCACGAAAATGTCGTTAGAAACAAAGAAGAAAGAACTTGAATGCTGTGTAATTTCTGTTCTCCAATATTGCAGCGAGTGATGGACAATCTCTTCAAAGATAAAGGACAGACTGGAACTAACCGAAATATGTGTAAAGATGTTTCTCCAGTCAGGCATGAACCTTTGCTACAAAGAAGTCAGGTCAAGGGTAAAAAAGCTACCGTAGTCAGGCGAACCTAGTACTTTGGGCTAGCAGTTTTGAAAAAAAATTAAATTTTAATAAAATTAATTATATAAATTATGTCTACGATGATGCCAAGTAATGCAATGATTCACTACGGTAGGTTTACCATTATTGAGCTGAAGCTGGTGTCATAATGTTGATTGAGATAAGTTTCACCTAACATTTGAACAACGATGAGGTTTCAGACAATATGGAAACAAAATAAAAACTAATTTTTAACATCAGGAAAAGATAGATGAAGTTCTTGGGACATTTAATGAGGAAAGAAGGATTAGGAAATTTAGTAGTGATAAGTCAGATTGAGAGAAACAGCAGAAGTCCCGTCATGACGGTGGGTAGAATACTGAAGTCGAGATGCCAGATCAGGACCCAAAACATTACAGACCCTTCTTTAGATTTTGTCGAGAATACCGAAACCACCATGTGAGAAATACGAATAAAAAAAAATTAGAATAGACTTTACGGTAAATTTTTGATTTGTTCCCCTAAGGCCTTTACCCCTTCAAATCTTTCTAAAACATCCTTACCTTCACGGTAAATTTTTTCATGTTATCGACCAGAAAAAAAATCGGTCTATATCTCATCCCTTACCACCGTTCTCATATCTGATACACCGCTGAATGACTTGAGGCGTACGATACTTATTTCGGCCTATTTACTTCCTTTGAGAAATTACTTTGCGAATTGTTTGATTTCGGAACTCAATTTCCGCGTAATCATTGCAAAAAGGAAGTAAAAGGCCAAAAAAAATCAGCGAACTACGCGTGAAGTTATGCTGCAGTGAATGTTGGTTACGGGGTGAGATAAACAGCGATATGAAGTTCGATATTTTTCTGGTCGGTAACTTGAAAAAAGGTAGGTATCGTCAATAAATATTTATCTACTTATGTTCAGCATATATATTTGCACGGAATTAAGGATGTTTTGGGAAGATATGAAGGGGTAAAGGCCTTTTGGGGGAACAAATCAAAAATTTACCGTGAAAGTAAGGATGTTTTGGAAAGATTTGAAGGGGTAAGGGCTTTCGGGGAACAAATCAAAACTTTACCGTGAAGGTAAGGATGCTTTAGAAAGATATGAAGGGGTAAAGGCCTTCGGGGAACAAATCAAAAATTTACCGTGAAAGTAAGGATATTTTGGAAAGATTTGAAGCGGTAAAGGCCTTTGGGGAACAAATCAAAAATTAGAATAGATTTTATACACTGCTAGCCAACTCAACAGTAAAACGATGAAACCTCGTTGCCCATCTAATGTTACTCTTTAGTTTATGCAGCTAAAGAAAGAAAGTTCATCGGAATAACTGCCATGAAAAAAAAAATCCATGGTCCTGGAGCTCAAACTCTTTGGACGTTGTTGGCACGAAAGACTAAAAAGCAATAGTTGTTTCCAGTTAAATAGAAACCGTAAGCCGAAGGAAAAATGAATGGATGTAAGTCAAATTTTGATTTCCTGGTATCGATATCAAGTAAGTTTTTTTCGTCGTAAACTGAACTTTGAAGGCTAAATAAGTCCTCTGAGTAAATGGGATGATGGCTGGGACTAAGAACTACAATTATACCTACTTAGAGCCAAACCCGAAGCAAAAAAACTAAAATAAAAAGGCTGAAAAAATACAGACATACAGGTAGACAACGTTTGGTGAGAATCGAATAAAAATTGTGGATTTGTATAAATGATATACAGACAGATAAACAGACACGCACAAAAACATCTTTTGTATTATCGATTTTCTGCACTATTTTAAGAACTTCAATCTTGGAACTTCTGAATATCGTTTCTTATATCTTTGTCTATGAGTGTTTCAAATTTGATTAAAATCGGACCACTACTTCTAAAACCCGATATTTTTCATTATAAATTTTCGATATTTATCAGGTGTACCTCGACACAAAACCTAACTAAAAACGCTCGCAAACACTTATAGTACAACTCTGTAAATTTTCAAGAAAATCGGTTCCGCCGTTTCGGAATCTATAGGTAACGGACACACACACACACACACACAGATGTCTACGATGATGCCAAGTAATGCAATGTTTCACTACGGTAGGCATACCATTATTGAGCAGAAACTGGTGTCATAGTAAACACGAGGTATATGAAAAAAAAATCAGGTCCTTTGAAAATAAATATTAGTGGTCGCACTATACGTGAATAAGTCTTATACAAGAGTATATAATTTAAAAACGAAAATGAGATTAAATAGAAACTGAAACTTGAAGACGCGATACTCTTAAAAATCGACATGATGTGTAAAGACACGATATTTCTAAATAGTTGAAACTAACATTTCACATCAAAACGGTAATTCCATTCCCGCCACCCGGTTCCTAATAATATTCGAGCAGAAGAAATTTCAACCTTTCTCATAAAATATTGACACTTCTAAGATTTTACTATTCTGCAAAAGAGGGCAGAGTAACTGCTAACGTCAAAATAGAAATCCCTCTTATTGGACTAGTATCTCAACCAATACGAATCGAACTCACCATACACGGCAAAACGAGTGAAGATTTAATAAACTTTGTGTACCGATACACTCACCTGTTGCTCCCTAAATTGACCAATTGGTCAGGGCCGGCGAGTTGACTTTAATAACCTGTAACTATAAAATCACAGACAGTCTTTCTCTCCTTCCGTGTGAGCTGGACGAAGAAAAAAAAATGATTTATTTAATACTTTTTTAATTATACTGTTTTTAAAGCTGATATCTAATTTTTATCTCTAGCTTTTGTTCGTTTTCGTAATTTTTAACTTTAGTAAGTGGTTTATATTCATCAGAATGCAAAAGGAATTATCAAATATGGCTGAAGGTAAGCTTGTTTTTGTATATATATATATATATATATATATATAACATTTTAGTAATTCACAGAAACAAATCAATCAAATTCTGATCAACTACACAGGAATGTCTTTTTAAATTTATTTGCCGTCTCTAGAAAATAAACGTATAGATGTTAATGTGGCCACAATATGTTTAATCAGTTCATCCATCTATAGTAATTAAAAAAATCTTTATCCACAGTACAAATTCTGATTAGGTACGAATCCATCTCTTCTGGCCATACGTGCTTACTAATAAAATTTGCATCCGTCAACAATTCTTTAAAAAAAAAATCACAATTTAATCATTTTCTGGCTCTAAATAATCTGTAATGACTGAGCTGTAGAAAACGGATCCATTAATCAAATACTGACTGCTTACATATCTCATTTACAATCTCTAAAATATTATAGAAACTAACGTGACCACAAAGTGAGGGACAAAACTATATTTAGTATTTTATTAAATTTGTCCACCTCGTGTGTATATATATATATATATATATATATACATAACAAATGCATGTATAACACTGATCAGCTAGGAATACATGTCTTTTACCCACCCTCACCAAGCTACTAGGGTAAATATTAATCGTTTTACTTTTTTTCTTTTTTTCTTTTTTTTTTTTTTTTTTAAATCTAAAAGTATTCTGGATTGATGAAACCAGCGGAATCTTAAGTTATAGAAAGCTAGTCGGACAATTCACGATATAACCATCATTTATCCTTATCCTCTTCCCATCGATAAATAGGAACATTTAGCATAGTTTCACCTTGTTCAAACACCTCAATGCCGAGACGTGAAACCCTGGCATGAAAAGATATGCTATAGCGTAAGAATTGACGAAATCGCTAATCTATGGCCTGAAATTGTCCTTTCTCCCTATATCCTAAATTAATAAGATATGCAAGTGTATTCCTGAAATTTACGATTGATCATCCGAATGCTTTCATTCACTTGTTTTTACAAATTTATCTGTCCCAAAACTATTGCATTTGAAATTACGGTGTAAAAATACGTCTCCTTCAGTCAATTATACAAATCCACAATTTTTAATCGATTCTCACCAAACGTTGTCTACCTGTATGTCTGTATTTTTTCAGCCTTTTTATTTTAGTTTTTTTGCTTCGGGTTTGGCTCTAAGTAGGTATAATTTTAGTTCTTAGTCCCAGCCATGATACCATTTACTCAGGACTTATTTAGCCTTCAAAGTTCAGCCAGCGAATAGCGAGTTTCCCTTGAGACGCTTGCATGAATTAGGAGTCGATACAAAGTTTTGCTTATGAGAACCCAAATTTCTTGCGGAAATATCTAGTTAAAATTAGGGAATGTGATTGGGACAATTTTACTGTGATATGATTAATCAACTGTGAGGTCCTGAACTAGAACAAAGGGTTAAAGCTTCTATTCCGGATTTTGGCTTCTAAAGAATTTGTAAATGCTTGCTTCTCCCGAATGTTCCAGGGCTTCCAGGTGGCTTTCTTTAGGTGCTATTCTTACTGACATGAAAGAATGAAGTAGCACTTGAAATCTATGAATATCAAAGTTAACCAGAAGCTAGAAATGCCCCCTCCTTTTTTTCCGAATAAATGCTATTCTAGAACGTGAATTTTAATTCTGTTTTATCTTTTATTTTTCTAAATTATCCTTCTAACAGAACTGCAAAATGAGACCTTACCGCTAATTTAGCCCTCGCTTAAATTATTCGTCAAGCTTGGTTCCTAACAAGATCTCAAATTTTCGTTTCTAGCGATTAAAATCTCATCTGAGATATTTTTCAATTGGTTTGTCTTGCTATTAATTTTTTCCATTTGAAATTTTTCTGATAGCATAACTTAAAATGGCTATAAATTCTTGTTGCAGCATATGAAAATATACCGTTGACCAAGAGATCTGCAGCAGATTTCGTCAATCGAATATTTAGCTTCATAGAAAGAAACAGTTTGGATTCCATCAAGAAGCTACTAGAAAACTTTCACTTTGAAAACTCCACCTTTATCTTGAATTCTACACTTGATGGCTGTACACCTTTTGTCTACGCCATCAAGATGAGCCGGATCGAAATCGCCCGTTATCTCTTGGAAATCTCCCTCCTCCAAGGTCGTCATAAACTGAATGAATGCTGGAAAAAATATCGCCATCCTTTAATTGCTGCCATACAGGTCGATAATAGGGAATTCGCTGAGATTATCTCACAAAACATGGAAAATATCAACGACTACTTTTGCGGCCCTTATACTCCACTAATGATAGCTGTTTTAAATGGAGAGGTCAGCTATGTTAAGATGCTTGTAAATTTAGGGGCTGACGTAAATCTTCCATGTTTTCAGGGCAGCAGCCCTCTGATGGATTCAACATTTAGCAGCGAAATTTGCCGTTTTCTTCTCAGCACTAATGTCGACATCGACCATAGAGATATGGACGGATTAACGGCTCTTCACGTGGCTGCATCTGCCATGCATTTCAACAGTCTCAAGGCCCTAGTAGAAGCCGGTGCTGATGTCAACATCCGATGTAAAGATGGAATGACACCGTTAATGTTGTCCGCAGTGAGCCTCCACATGCCGGCTGTCTTGTTTTTCTTGGAACACCCAATGTACAAGGAGGTTGATAAAATACAGGCTCTAGAAGCTTTGAATGCCTGCTTTGTCCTTAATGGAGGTTCGGATATATCTTATTGGATACGCGCGTTAGAAATGAGGCAAAAGGGATTACCTAAGCTTAAACCGTCTATCAATAATGACGCGCTAGATTGTGTTCAAGAATTCAGCACAAAGAGTGAGCTGTTGAGACTTCAAGACAACCAGTTGCAGCTTGCGTTTCAGGCAGTTTTAACAATCGAAAGGATCTTAGGGCGAAGTAATGGCACTTACATTCAGTCATTGCTGCAAACGGCTTTAATCGCTAAAGAGAGAAACAACTGGGAGAAAATTCGGCAGCTCATTAACAATGTCCGAAAATCTTACCGTTTTGTTTCAGTCTTTAATGTTATTAAGTGTTCGCGCGTGTTTCGAAATGTGTTCAGCAAAATAATCGCTGATGGCGATCCGGATAAGCGTTTCAAAAATGGCGCCTTCGCAATTTTTGAAATCATAGCGCGGGTCACCAGGGAAACATGGATTCTCAGAAAAGACGAATTCTCCTCTTCACCTTATTTAGAAGACCGTAATTACAACGAAACTGTGGATATCTTCCTTTACATGGCGCATGAGATCGAAAACCTTAAACTTTCCGATGAGCATGTGAATGAATTTTTTGATGTGGTTGTCAAACTTGTCGAAGTAGATCCCCGCACCGTTGACCTCCAATCTCTCTTGCATCGTGTTATCAAAGCGAGTATGTATCATAAATGGGGTTCATTAGCGCTTGTCCGCCTCTTAATCAAATCTGGTGCTGATGTTAACGCCAAGGACTATTTCCGTCGAACCCCACTCATGTACGCCCTGAAGCACGCCCCCAATAATCTTCTCCGGGCTATTATCCAGATTCTTTTGGAATCTGGAGCCCACGAAGATTGTTGGGATAGTGAAGGAATTTCTGCTACGGATCGTTTTCGTTGGAAAAATCTGGCGATTACTCCGAAAGAACCGCTGAAGTTGATGTGTCAAGCGGCACATGTGATCTTAAACAGTCAAATAACATACGCGGGCGTCCTGCCAAAAACGCTGAAAGATTTTCTGGACTTGCACCAGTAAAGTTAAGGTTAAACGGTCATTCTGTCCCTTTTTATTTATATATATATATATATAATGCATAGATAGATATGCTGATTATTTTTTTTTTTTATATATATATATATACATATATATATGCTCATTTTGAATTTTAATTACTACTCATAATCCGACGACTGTATTACGTATTTGCGCACTTTTACTGAATCTTTTTTACTCATTTACACATTAATTTTCTTAGATTAAGCTTATTTTAGATTCCCTCGTTGGGGTTGCGTAATTCGCCTTTGTGTATGGTGTAGCAGATGTGATAAAACCTTACATTCACCTCTTTTATTGCTTAAACCTCGGAGTGGTAAATTTTAACACAATTCCTTATCGCTCCTTTTTATGGCGTTGTAAGACTTGAAACTGCATCTATGAGCTGTCATACAGCAAAACAGATCTGTCTACCGATGACACACACACACACACATATATATATATATATATATATATATATATATCTATTACACACACACACACACACACACACACACACACACAATCTACTATAAACTTTCACCCCAAAATTAAGTTCACGCTAGATTATAGATATGAATTGCCATTCCTAGACGTACTCATAAAAACAATTGCATCTTTACAAACATTTAAACCATAACCCCACACATACACACACAGCAATATCTCCATTTCAAGAGTCCCTACCCTAAAGGTTGTTTAAAATCCATCCCCTGCATCTTATCAAGATGAATTTGTACAATAGTAACTGCCGAAACATTTCGTAAAATACGCCTGGAGGAATTACAAAAAAAATTACAAATTTGAGGATAGCTCACTCTGTTAATAAACAAAGGGTTTCCAACTGGCAGAAAAAACACAATTTTGAATCTCCATTTCATCTGGAATAAAAAAAAAGAAAAAAACATGAAAAGTATGACGTTCCGGCGTACTTTTCTACACACAACAAAAACACGCCAGACTTATTTACAAAGATAGACACCAAGAAATACTCAACAAAATGCATATAACATCGTTATATAGGGACATTTGTGGTCAAGACGCACTATGACCAGCACATTTGATACTGTTCATGCTCTATATAGGGGTTTCGGGAAAATAAAATATTTTCTATCAGCTGAAAAAAACATTATGTAAATACAAGGCGGAATGAGTAAGCAAAAAATGCAAAACTTGAAAGCAATCATTCTCACAATGACTTTTTTTTTTTTTTTTTTTGCTAAAAAGGCTGAACAAAGTGATTGCCTGCGATCAAAGGATGTGAACATGCTTGTGCTACAAATTTTCTCTTGAAAACCTATCTTCAGGAAATTAGACAAACTTAGGAAATACGAATTGAAAGCCAGGAGTATGTTTCCAGGTACAGATTGCATTGATGGGGGAAATAAAGGGTACGTATTATTAGATATCTCAGCAGAAAAGGTACTTCTCAAAAAAAAAAAAAAAAATATTCGTATATTTAAACAAGAACTACCGAAGGTAAGAACATTTTCTTGTTAAAGAGAAAAACCGAAACAAAAACTCAAACAAAGTAAAAACACATGGGTGAAAATTGTCTCGTCACGTTTGAATAGATGAAGACAGAGCAAAAAAAAAACCCGACCAGGATTAGTTTTTCTGCGTTGCCATTTGGCAAAATAGATTTGTTTGCAATTCGATAGGCTATGGAATATTAATGATACGAACACAATAGATTACTATATTCGTAGTGGGCTCTAAGTAAAACCAAAAAGCACAAGGTAGAAACCTTTCTCCTTATTCTGGACCCGCTAATCACTGAACAGAAAAAAAGTTTTGTTTTTTTTTCTCCACTCGGTTTTCTGTTTTTCTTTTCTTATTGTTCACTAGCAGTATAACCCGGCATTGCTCAGGTGTAATGAAAGATTTAAAACTAATCCATGGTCCTGGAGCTAACACTCTTTGGACGTTGGCACGAAATACTAAAAAGCAAGTTTCCAGTTAAAGTCTACTCTAGGTCAGCATCTTTGACTCGACAGATTCGCGCAAGACTCACCCACCTTTTGCCAAAATCAGATGGAGCGGGTCGTTACCTTCCCGTCCTAATTAACATTAGGCTAAAAGCAAAAGATATTAATTTAAGTGATAAATAGAAACAAACTGCAGCCACTTCACCATCGTCGAAATGTGGCCTCCTTTTGTCTCTTCTACAAATACTTTCATGGCTTCTGCTCGGCATGGCTTCTGCTCGGATGAGCTTAAGTCACTGATGCCTCCTCAACAGGTGTTTACTCGTGTAACCAGACTGGCAACTGGGTCCCACCCATTCACAGTCAAGTTACCCAAATGCAGACGACAATTCTACTCCTGCAGCTTCTTCTCTCGCACTTCCCACCTGTGGAACTCACTCCCGTATTCTTGCTTTCCTGACGGCTACAACCTCCAGAAATTTAAATGCAAAGTCAATACTCATCTATTAACCACTGGCCTCTAGCTCTCTCCCCTCCCCTGTATAACCTTCTCTTTCTCCACCTATGTATCTGTCATCGCACCTGCTTTCTCAGCTTTCTATTGTTCCTTTCTAACTAGTTTGTACTACTCACTCGTTTCTAATTAATCTTGTTACATTTATGTAACCCCTGCACATCAGTGGCGTTTCCGCCTTGCTCAGGGTGAAATGATTTAAAAAAAAAAAAAAAAAGAAAAAAAAGTAACGTTTTTCCACCGCGTACCATAAAAACCAGGTTTATCCAATCAAAATGAGAAAAAGCCTAACTAGTTAATCTTATAAATAAACCCAAACAATCATATCTATCAAGAGATTTCTTAATTATAAACCAAAGAGTAAGATTTTCAACGAACAAAGCAAATACAAAAAACAACATATTTAAAAAAAAAAAAAAAGAAAAACGCTGCAAAAACCACCATAAAAACACTGAAATGGGAACCTAAGACAATTCTCCGAAACCAGCAACATAAGAATAATGGCTGATAAAAGTATTTAATGAGAGCAGGAGTAGTAAAAGAAAATCTAAAAGAATTTCTTCGGCTTAATCATTTACTTTAATGGGAGTTTTCAATAGTAATAGTATCATATGGGGTGAGAAAACTTCTTACCAGAAGAGTAGATAATTTTTTTTTTTTTTTTATAAGCGTTTCACCCCGAGCAAGGCATGTCACTGCCACTACTGCGCAGGGGGCTACGTAGAGTGGAGAAAGGATGATTAAATATAGGAAATGTCAGAGGGTGGGTGATAGGCGAGTAAGGATACCGAGAATGAGGGTTGGGTAGATAAGTGTTCTGAGAATAGTTGGGAGTTAGTGTGATAGGAAGTGTCTATTGACCCTACATTTAAACACCTGGAGATTGTAACTGTCGGGAAAGCAGACTTGTGGAAGGGAGTTCCACAGGCGGGAAGCGCGAGAAAAGAAGCTGTTGGAGTAGAATTTACGGTTACATCTTATTTGTTTAACTGTAAAAGGGTGGGACCTAGTTGCTAATCTAGTATCTCGTGTAAATTCGTTCTTAGGCCGCACCAGTGATCTAAGCTCATCGGAGCAGAAGCCATGAAAGTACTATCAATCAAAACAATACGTCCATAGAGTAAGCCATACCTGTCTTCATCTAACAAGTGATTTGTATACAACAAAATATCTAACTTTGATTTGTTCTCCAAAGGGCGTTATAATACATGGAGTAGTGATTACGTCCCAACTGTTAGCAAACACTGAATTTTAAGCCAGCTGCAAGGAATTTGAAACTTCTTGTGTCCTAGACAATTCAGACCATACCCCTTATTTATAAAAAATATTCTTAATATTACAGAATAATACAAACAAATCTAAATCTATTAAACATTACAGACCTTCGTTTAACGAGTGTGTGTTAAAAAGCAAGGGGAAGAGCGATTACTTTGCATCTAAGCGATCCTTATAGAAGTGATTTGTGTCAAATATGAATTTTAACACCAAAACAGCGTAGAATATTATTCGTGAAATTATTGGAAAAAAATACACTCCATTGAGACATTCATCAAAACATCTAACAAAGAGATTATTGAAAAATTATCACAAAACTTTTTTTTTCAAAGCTCTTCCCCAAATATTACGAGGAAACTCTTTCATAAAATCAAAGTAAAGGAAGAGAAAAAATATCTAATAAGAAAAATTACACTCAGATTACTTTAACAGAATTTTTAGATTCTTTAAAAAGAAAATCACTATGCAGTGGACCGAGTCGAAATTTACTATGAATTAAAATAAAACGAAATATTTATTTGAATTACATACTCAGTTTTCAAAAGTATATATTGAACGGGTAATATTCGCAGTTTCTGGGGAAAAAAGCTACCGTAATTCCAATTTCGAACCTAGAGAATCTTTCAAACTTTCGTATAATCGCATTTACGAGTTTCCTATACAAAACGTTCGAAAGAAATCTTAATCGGCTTATTTGGTTTGTAGTATTTAATAAAATTACATATTTCCAATCTATTTTCAGAAAAAAATATACAATCAAAATTAACTGGTTCAACTTGAGTGATTTATCAGCAATTATTTCATTAAAAAAAGAACATAGGAAAAGCTTATGATACCTCACGAAATTTTGGTATTTTGAAAGTTTTTTAATGAAATTGTTAGTAAAGGAAGATTACCAGTTTTTATCAATAAGTTCAGGACAAAACCAACGTTTAAATTTGGCATCGGTCCCGAACTGGCAGACCTGTATGAGCAAGAAATTGATAATGATTTTCTAATGTTGAACTGAGCGGCAACTTCAGATGTGTTGTAAAAACGTGGGCCGGAGAAAATGGATCCAGATTCTTCAGACCAAACTCTCAGTTGGTACTTTTTGTCATCATAGAAAATTACACCAGAATCCTGAATGAAAAGGAAATGTTACTGAATTACCTGTAGTAGATCAATACAAACCCCTAGAAATAATCGTTGACAAAAAAAAAAAAAAAAAGTATCCTTCTGTCGCATATAAATAATTTTGGAAGAAATGCAATAAAGCAATCCAACTAGTCAGCCATCTCTCAGAAAAACTGAGGAGCTGACAGACAGATCCTTCTGAAACTTTATTGGGCATTGTTTAGATCCAAATTGAATTATGGCTTACTAGCAGTTTAGAGTGGCGTTGCTCGGATGTAATGAAAGATTTAAAACTGATCCATGGTCCTGGAGCTCAGACTCAGCCTAAAGAATATTTTAAATAATGAATTGCGACAATTTACAAATCGCACGTAGAATATATATATATATATATATATATATATATATATACACACACACACACACTAGCAGTATAGCCCGGTGTTGCTCGGGTGTAATGAAAGCTTTAAAACTAATCCATAGTTCTGGAGCTCAGATTGAGCCTAAAAAATGTGTGAAGTTTGGTGAGAATCTGATAAAAATTGTGGATTTGTATAAAGGACAGATACACACACAAACATCTTGCCTTTTTTATATATATATATATATATATATATATATATATATATAGGAAAGAATATTAAAAAGTTTTGAATTTAAAAACGTACTTTTTTAAACAGTATTTGTTTATTTTTATTGTATTTTTATATTTCAGACCGTCCTCGGTCCTTCATCAGAAACAAGTGATTTTTAAATTAGAATTGGAAACGTATTTTACGATAGCGTCCGAATTCGGACGCTATCGTAAAATACGTTTCCAATTTAAAATTCTAATTTAAAAATCACTTGTTTCTGATGAAGGACCGAGGACGGTCTGAAATATAAAAATACAATAAAAATAAACAAATACTGTTTAAAAAAAGTACGTTTTTAAATTCAAAACTTTTTATTAATATTCTTTCCTATACATATTAAGACAGTATACGTGGATGATCATCACTATATATATATATATATATATATATATATATATATATATTATCGATTTTCTGCACTATTGTAAGAACTGCAACTTTGAAACTTTTGAATATCGTTTCTTATGTCTTTGTCTATGATCGTATCAAATATGATTAAAATCGGACCTCTCCTACTATGACCCGATTTTTTGATTATCGATTTTTTTTAATCATTTCACCCCCGAGCAAGGCGATATTTATCGGGGGTACCTCGGCACAAAACCTAGCTAAGAATACTCGCATACGCTTTTAGTACCATTTATAAATAAAAAGTTAAAGTTCCATTTATAAATAACTTTAGCATTTATAAATAACTTTAGATTAGATTTATATAGCATCAAGAACATCATACGTGAGAGAACTTCATACCATCCATCAGCAGAGTCAGTAACTAGTTCTAGGAGCCTACAATACGTCTCCAATTGAAAGCATATACACAAAGAATTAAGCATTGGAATTTAGATAAAATAATTTAATATTACAGTATTACCTCAAACAATTTATAAGGCATCTTTCTACAGTAGAATCCGCAGGTTCCCTGGAGAGACATAGAGGATAGAATCGCGAGGGTGTTGCCGAAATAAGTACGGCAACAGACGCGATGAGGCCCATCCTCATACGCACAGTTGAAGAATGCGACCCCTGGAAAGTTGGAGACTAGAGCCGAAATGCTGGCCACAGTAGCATTCCTCAGGAAGTGCCGGCAAATGCAGTTATGCAAGCCCTGTTCGCCGAATTGTACTTAGAAGCGCTCAGGTAGTTGCGTGTTTGCCATGATGCATTAAAGTAACCCTACCCCGCCTGAATTTATAGCTGCGATAACACTAAAAAAATATATCACAAGAGTTTGGCAGAAAGACAGGGACAAAGATCCAAAGCTGTGTTCGAATCGTAAAAATTGTTTTCGTCTATAAAGAGTTTATAGAAGTAAAAAGGGCCCTCCCCAGTAGTAAGAGAGGATGGCCGTTCCCAAATCAACTAGAAAAGTTGCTGGGAATGTGACAATGAGGGTAATTTTGCAGCGAATTTCCCCATGAGAAGGTGCTGGTATTGTGAAATGCTACCTGAAAAGAAGCAGAATTCTCTGAAAGAGGGAGAGTGAAAAAACTGGGTTCGGGTTTTCGGTCACCAAGATGGAAGAGGCCAATGTGGGATCCCTGTGGTGAAGTTCTACTTCCAGTGCCCATGTCCGGTTGGCGTGAGAGCCAAGCTAGTAGGAGACAAAATAAGACAGTTAGCGTATCTTATGTGTTGTTAGAAGGAAAAGGACATAATTGTGAGATATTAGTGGGAGGGTCAGTAGTAAAGTGTGTAATAGATACAGGGTCACATGTCTCGATCAGGAAGATTATGAGCTCTTGAGATATTTATTTCTCTTATTTACTTTCCCATTTCTCTTTTGAACCCTCCTTATGCAGCACTGGGCCTGAGTGAACAACTTACGCTGTTCAATCACTAATTGATGGTGGTCCTCCTCCATATATTTTTTTCGGGGCTTTAGCAAATCATCTATGGGCAGCACCAAATCTCTCCCTAACAGCAGATAATACAGCGAAAACTCTGTGGCCTCATTTATGGGGAATCTTACCGTCGCTAAAGCCTGTGCTAGTTACAAATCTTAATTCTCAGGATTGTCCCATGCTAACTTTCCCAACAGGTTCCTAGGGTCCTATTGAACGTTTTCACCTATGCATTGCCCTGTGGGTGATAGGGAGTAGTGGTTATATTTTTTATATTCAGGCTGGCTAGGGTCCGTGCCATTATACTATACACAAAATCTGGGACATTATCCATGACCATCTGCAAGGGGGCGCCAAATCTAGGAAATATTTCAGTCGTCCGAAACTCGACCTTGGTCTGGGCCTTCTTATTGGGCACTGCATATGCATCCGGCCAATTCGTTGGCCAGTTTATAAATCTCACTGTATACACATTTTCGCTGTGGGATTTTCATATAGCACAGACACATCCATATTGACTTTTTCAAAAGGAAAATTATGAATATATATTTTTCTTCCAGTGAGGCCATTATTTGCCACCTTCCCTGTGGCTGAAACACCTCGCAACCTCATACATAGTTGGTAAATTCTTTATGCAAACCATGTCTGTACTAAGTTTCTTCATATCAGGTCGCAGGATTTATCGACTCCCATATGACAGGCTTACGGCCATATCACGTTGAATACACCGGCTCTCGCTCGATCACCGAAGTTAAGCAACGTTGAGCCTGGTCAGTACTTAGATGGGTGACCGCTTAGGAATACCAGGTGCCGTAAGCGTACAGTGACGGATGTGCGTTGTGGTGCAGTAGATATCGGCTCGGAAAGAGAAATCGGTGAGCCGAGTTCGAATTCCAGTTGAATACCCTGCATTCACTTAAGCGCTGGTACCCTTGGGAAAGATATTAATACGTCCCTTCCTTCCAGTTATGGGTTACATAACAGGGTAGGACTTGGGGACCCTGACCTTAAAAACATATCCCAATGAATCATGATACTCAAAAAGAAAAAATATTACTAGATACATAACTTATATAAAAAAAAAACAACAATAAATTGTTGAAAGAAAAAGATATTACCAGCAATAAATGAATAAAATTTAGTTGTCAACAAATGTCCCGCCGTGGTTGGTGTACCATAAAAAAAAAACAAAAAACAAACCAACCAACCAACCAACCAACCAACCAACCTATATGACATAAGCAGTCATGCCATTGCCCCTATATTTGTGCTCTTAGCTTTTGAGGTACAAACAATCTGAGCGTCATTTCTTCGTCCTTACCTGAAAGGTAATATAATCATTCATCATGTATCAAACAGCTGGAAGTCTCAACTGCTTCCACCCGAGATCTGATTGCAGTGACTTCACTGCTCTTCCTTTTAATTGGGATCTGATATCACCTGATGGGGGCTCCTCTGCATCAATTTCCCATTCAGGATAGTTTCCTAATCTATTAGAGATTGTCGCCCTTATTTGATTGACCCTATCATCCACTCTTTGTTCCACTTTCACAGACTCGCTTTCCACTTGTTTCGGAACTCTGGAGAGTAAATCAGCACAGACATTCTCTCTCCCACCCAGACATTCATTTTTACAATTGTACCTACTCAATTGTAATGCCCATTCTACTCCTTCAGCTTCTGTTCCCGTACTTCCCGCCTGTGGAACTCGCTTCCTTATTCTTGCTTTCCTGACGGGTACAACCTCAAGGAATTTAAATGCAAGGTCAATTCTCATCTCTTAAGTACTTGACCCTACTTCTTTCCACATTGTTCTGTAGATCCTTCTTTTTTTCTCAACTTTGCAACTGTCATTCCCATCCTTCTTTCGCTCCTTTCTAACTTGTTCGTCCTTCTCCTCATTTTTATTTTACTCTTATGTAGCCCCCTGCACATCAGTCGCGTTCCCGCCTTGCTCGGGGTGATATAATTAAAAAACAAATTATTTTCTTGTTTGTCTACTCAGCCTGGAACAAAAAGAATAAAGGCATATGTCTCTTTCTCTGTGATGGGCCTCCGCTGTTGGGTTGCAGAGTGCTTATGTGACAGAAAATATATCGGGACTTCATCTGGCATTCCTGACACTGGGCCATCTCTCTCTAGACATGGTTGTGTAAGAACTTCTCCTACACATTTTTCACTAGTGTCCGTTTACACGACAGTGTGCTTGCTGAGATCCGGATAGGTCAGCAAGGGGATAGCTGTTGTTTAAGGCAATCAAACGCACACTGGTAGTCCTCTGTCCCTTTGAATCAGGGATGCATTTTTGTTAGAGCTGTCAGGGGCGGGATCAACTTCGAGAATACGTCTCTCTATATATATATATCTTATTCTTCCCATAAAGCCTCTCATCTGCTTTACTCTTTTTCGCTCCGGTATTGCCCTTATGACCTAAACTTTGTCCAAATCTGGTTTAATCCCTTCTCTACTCACCATTATGCTCAAATATTTCGCTAAGAGCGACTAGAGAGAGGGGTATATGGTGGGTCATTATCGCCTACGTCCTGAACGGACATGTCACATGGAATAGTAATGCATATTCATTGTGAATGATGTTGTACTCTACATGTAGCGACACAAAGGAAGAAAGTTTACGTAGGAGTCTGTCCCCGGGTAAAATGGCTACCCCAATCAAGCATGAACAAAAAAGAAATGTATCCAAATCTTTTTATAAGGAATTTTACGTAGGTCGTTCTTTGTCACCATGTTGGGGTTGCGTTGCACATAAACGTTTCTTGACCATTTATTTGCTTTCAAATATCTCAAGGGTGGTGCAGAAATGGAATGATTACAATAAAACTTAACTTTACATATACACAATAAAACAATAAAATGGTGAGTCCTAATTGATAATCTAGTACTGAGCTGAAGTTTCATGCTGTCGAGGTAACAAGTAAAAGAGCTTTTCAAAACAGGTTTTTTTTTGTTTTTTTTTTATAAGCGTTTCACCCCGAGCAAGGCATATCACTGCCACTACTGCGCAGGGGGCTACGTAGAGTGGAGAAAGGATGATTAAATATAGGAAATGTCAGAGGGTGGGTGATAGGCGGGTAAGGATACCGAGAATGAGGGTTGGGTAGATGAGAGTGTTCTGAGAATAATTGGGAGTTAGTGTGATAGGAGGTGTCTATTGACCCTACATTTAAACACCTGGAGATTTTAACTGTCGAGAAAGCAGAGTTGTGGAAGGGAGTTCCACAGGCGGGAAGCGCGAGAAAAGAAGCTGTTGGAGTAGAATTTACGGTTACATCTTATTTGTTTAACTGTAAAAGGGTGGGACCTAGTTGTTAATCTAGTATCACGTGTAAATTCGTGCTTAGGCGGCACCAGTGAACTAAGCTCATCGGAGCAGTAGCCATGAAAGTACTTGTAGAAGAGGCACAGGGAAGCCACATCACGCCGGTGAGAGAGCGGGTGCAGCCGGTCTGCCAAGTTAGTATCAACCACGTTACAGATCCTCCTTTGTATTTTGTCAAGAAGCCCAAGGAGAGCAGCAGGGGCACCCGACCAGATATGGCAGCAATATTCAATACACGGGTGGATGGTAGATTTGTATATGTGCAGAATAGATTCAGGTGGGTTGGCTAATTTAATTCTAGTCATTACTCCCGTACCCGACTCAGCAC
Source organism: Ascarosepion bandense (assembly GCA_037127315.1). NCBI lineage: Eukaryota > Metazoa > Mollusca > Cephalopoda > Sepiida > Sepiidae > Ascarosepion > Ascarosepion bandense. The sequence continues at coordinate 1,155,123 of JBBBDQ010002134.1, read as the reverse complement.
CCGCTCAGTAAAATGCTGCTTCGGTGTCTCTGAAAACAATAATATATCATCTAAATAGGCCACTGCAAAGATATCTAGCCTTCTCAACACTACAGACATGGGCTGCTGAAATTTGCCCGGCAAATCCAAACGGTATAACTCTAAATTTCCTACAAGCCTAAGTGACACGAAAATGCGGCCTTTTCTCTGTCCGCTTCCTCTAAAGCCCCCTGCCAGTACAACAATATCAAATCTAGAGTGGAGAGGCATCTAGCCTTCCCAAACAAGGCTAGTACATCATCAATATGGGATAGGGGCACCGGTAATGGTTTGGCAATTGCTTTCAGTTTTCGTGAAATCTACGCAAAACCGGTGCTCGTAAACTTCTTGTCCACCACTAGTATGGGGAAACTTTCAATTATCCCCGCTTTCAGCATATCTGCAATTGTCTCCTTTACAAATGGTATTTAGTGTGGAAGATCCTATAGGGCTTCACATTATAAGTGGGGTGGTCGGCCGTGACAATTCGCTTCTTGGCTGTATTGGGCTGGTCAAGCTTCCTGTTCGTTTCGGCTACCACATCACTATTATCGTTAAAGAAAACCTGAATTTTGGCCCTGAATTTTTCCAGAATCATTATTTCTTTGGCCCATGCTGGGCCAGCTTGTTTTAAGAATTCTTCAACTCTATGTATTTTTGTTATATATCGACAAACAACAAACACGCATATATATAAAAATATAAGTTATATTTTTATTAATGACGATGAACCGTGTAGAATAGGGAACAGAGAATTGAGAGAGCGCGCTTCTAATGGGTTGACGGGAGTGTAGTCTTATCTGTTGTGTCTCTCTTCACCGGCCGATCTCTGTTGCTCCTCTACTACTGGCGAATCCGTGTGCCGAGGTCTTTTTATAATCTTCCAGAACCGGGACTTTTTCTTCCGGTTTTGCCTCGCCCACGCACGCCCACGTAATTCTCAGAGACACCTGTTCTGTTTGCCTCTGTAGCCATTTCCGCTACTGCCGGAAATAAGGTCAAACGACATTCGTTCCTTTCAACGACCGGAAACACCCTCGCTTGCATCAGCCTTCCTCGGGTGGGGCCAGATTGTTATATTACATTTTTACACGTGATAGTTTATTCAAAGGTTGGACCCTACATAACATTTCTCCGTTTTTCATCATCATAGCCTTATTAGCTCGATTTGCGAGCAATATGGGCACAACTGGTGCAGCCTCTAACACAGCATCACATCAGACTATTTCATTCTCTTCGCAAGAATTCTAATCTCCAAGACTCAACTGGAGGAACCTCCCTGGCCTTTGTTTTTCAAGTCATTGTTAACCTACTCTTCCCCGACACCTCGGTCCTGGTGGGTAGCTTTACATCCTCTTCAAATATGATGGCTCGAGTCTCCTCGGGGTGGTCACTTAATGGTATCATTCTCCCATTTACTAACAAGACTGAAGGATTACAGTTTTGTCCAACTGTTACATAAGAACTCAATATCTAGGCCACATAAATCTTCTAGGGGCTAATTTACTTTCCTATTTTTATCGAGACAGTTACCATCCCTTTATTTAGATTAAATCTCCGCTCTTTTGGGTGACATCTTACGTGATCATGCCAACTTTTGCTGTTTGTTCTCGTCAACTTAGTCGTCATTTGTTCTCGTCGACTTGCTGCCACTTGTTCTCGTTGACTTGCTGCCACTTGTTCTCATCGATTTGTCGTTTTTCTCGCCCACCTGCTGTCGCTTGTTTTCGTCGACTTGTTGTTGTCCACTTTGTTGCTCGTTGTTGCTTTGTTGCTTTGTTGCTTCGTCGCGCAATCTTGTCGACTTGTTCTCACTTATTCTCGCCAATTTTTTGTCGTTTTTCTCGCTGACGTGCTGTCGCTTGCTCCCGTCAACTTGTCGTTTTTTCTCGCTGAACTTCTGTCGATCGATCTTGTAGAGTTGTTGTCATCGACTTTGTTGCTCGTTTTGGCCGGCTTCATTGCGCGTTCTTGTCGACTGGACTTGTTGTCACTTGGTCTCTTCGACGTTAGTTTTTTTTTTTTTTTAATCATTTCACCCCGAGCAAGGCGGAAACGCCACTGATGTGCAGGGGGTTACATAAATGTAAAAAGATTAATTAGAAAAGAGAGAGGAGTACAAGCTAGTTAGAAAGGAACAATAGAAAGCTGAGAAAGAAGGTGCGATGACAGATACATAGGCGGAGAGAAAGGGAAGGCTACACAGGGGAGGGGAGAGAGCTAGAGGCCAGTGGTTAGTAGATGAGTATTAACTTTGCATTTAAATTTCTGGAGGTTGTAGCCGTCAGGAAAGCAAGAATACGGGAGTGAGTTCCACAGGCGGGAAGTGCGAGAGAGGAAGCTGCAGGAGTAGAATTGTCGTCTGCATTTGGCTAACCTGATTGTGAATGGGTGGGACCCAGTTGCCAGTCTGGTTGCACGGGTAAACACCTGTTGAGGAGGCATCAGTGACTTAAGCTCATCCGAGCAGAAGCCATGAAAATATTTATAGAAGAGACAGAGGGAGGCCACATTTCGACGATGGGAAAGTGGCTGCAGTCGAGTCGCCAGATCAGTACCTATCACATTACAGACTCTCCTTTGGAGCTTGTCAAGAACACTGAGGAGAACGGCAGGGGCACCTGACCATAAATGGCAGCAGTACTCCATGCACGGACGGATGGTTGACTTGTATATATGCAGGATGGATTCAGGTGGAAAAAACATCCTGGAACGACATAGTGACCCAACCTTCTTAGCAGTAGATTTTGCTATGGATTCAATATAGTGGTTCCATTTGAGGTCTGAGGACAGGGTAAGTCCGAGGAGGCGTAGTGTATTACTCTCCGGGAGAATCACCTGGTCCATGCTTATGGGAGGCAGAAGAGGTTGCCTGTAATGGTTGAGAGACAAGAGCTTGGTCTTAGAGGAATTGAAGTTGACAAGCCACTTCTTGCCCCAGTTCACCACAGAGTGTAGATCCCGCTCAAGGTCAGCAGCGAGATTATGTCTGTCCGCCAAGACAGATTTCTTACTGGAGCGGGATTATATTGTAGTGTCATCTGCGTAGATGCCTACTTGGGACTTGATCTCATCTGGGAGGTCGTTGATGAAAATAAGGAAGAGCGTCGGGCCCAGGATAGAGCCCTGTGGGACACCAGCATTCGTGCTGTAGGACAAAGAGGCATGCCCATTCAGAACGACCTTCAATTTGCGGTTGTTTAAGAAAGATTGGATTAGGTCAAGCAGGCGACCGGTAATACCATAACCGCGTAGTTTGCATAGGAGACCAGGGTGCCAAACCCTGTCGAAAGCCTTGGAGATATCCAGAGCAACCGCGCGAGCCTCGTCAGACTCATCAAGGGCCTGTAGCATGTACTCCGTTACAGTTGTTAGCAGGTCGGCCGTGGACCTGTCGAAGCGGAATCCATATTGCCTGTCGGAGAACAGTTTGTGGGCGGTGAGATGACGAACTATTTCTGCATTGATTATAGATCGAACCGTAGCCAAAAACAGCACCCAATACAACACGAACCCTGGCTGCGTCCGGCCATCCTTCTTGATCTTTAGTCGATTCCGCCCACGTTCTGTTGTTGATCATGGATTAACCAAACAGGATTGCTTGTTTACGAGCTGATAAATGTATGCGAGATATTGGTAGATAAGAATAACTAAATTTAGACGACAACGACACAGTTTTTAATATATATATATATATATATATTTATCGAATAAATACATGATTTACAATCAAGTCGAAGCTAGAGACACTCACCAGTTAGCTTGTATTATAAAATTACTTTAATAACAATGTTTTCTGAGTTGGAGTTTACTCAATATTTAGCAGCACGTTCGTTTTAGTTCGACCGTATTATTCAAACCGCCATTCAGATCTCTTTCCAACCTTTCATCTCGAATATGGTGCCTAGACTAAACTATTGCCCGGTTCACGCACCATCCACGTCTATTGAACAGGTGAAGAGGTTCATCCCTTGTATCCTCTTTAGGATGCGGTTTCCGATTTTCTCTTTTCCAATCTTCTCACTCTTTTTTTTTTCAATTGGAGTAGATAGACTAAACTGTCGCCCGGTTCACGCTCCATCCACGTCTATTGAACAGGTGAAGAGGTTCATCCCTTGTATCCTCTTTAGGATGCGGTTTCCGATTTTCTCTTTTCCAATCTTCTCACTCTTTTTTTTTTTTCAATTGGAGTAGATAGACTAAACTGTCGCCCGGTTCACGCTCCATCCACGTCTATTGAACAGGTGAAGAGATTCATCCCTTGTATCCTCTTTAGGAAGCGGTTTCCGATTTTCTCTTTTCCAATCTTCTCACTCTTTTTTTTTTTCAATTGGAGTAGATAGACTAAACTGTCGCCCGGTTCACGCTCCATCCACGTCTATTGAACAGGTGAAGAGATTCATCCCTTGTATCCTCTTTAGGATGCGGTTTCCGATTTTCTCTTTTCCAATCTTCTCAATCTTTTTTTTTTTTCAATTGGAGTAGATAGACTAAACTATCGCCCGGTTCACACTCCACCCACGTCTATTGAACAGGTGAAGAGATTCATCCCTTGTATCCTCTTTAGGATGCGGTTTCCGATTTTCTCTTTTCCAATCTTCTCAATTTTTTTTTTCAATTGGAGTAGATAGACTAAACTATCGCCCGGTTCACACTCCACCCTCGTCTATTGAACAGGGGAAGAGGCTCATCCCTTGTTCCCTGTTTAGGATGTGGTTTCCGGCATTCTCTTTTCTAATCTTTTCACTCCTATGTAGCCCCCTGCACATCATATCACCCCTTGCACGGGGTGATATGATTTAAAAAAACAAAAAAACAAAACAAAAAAAAACTAATTTCATCTCACAATCTGGTTTTGTTGAACAAGCACCAAGACAGGGGTGGTGAAGTTAAGTATGAGATTTCTATTTCCCTCACTCTATAACACTTATCAGCTCGAAATAAAAACAATTTAACATTTCAAATTTCAAGGGAAGTAGAAGAAAACCAAATTTGTTATTGTTTGCCTGTTTTTAACATTTGTTTGTCTGTTTGTAATCAGTACACAAGAAAGTATCAAAGCCGTATTTTGACCTCGGGTCATATAATTTCAAAACTCATCCACAGATATTTTGACTAATTTTCTTAAAATTTGCTTGCTTCTCTCAAAAGTAGAATTTTTACTCAGGGATTTTAGTATCTGTATATTCCACGTGATAACTTTTCAAGTACTTTACCAGACAAAAATAATTGTAATTCACAATATCTCGTCTAAACTAGAAAACGAGTTAAAATTAATACCAGACATTCCAAAATAAGTTATATATATATATATATATATATATATATATATATATATAGATGACGCTGTTTATTGTAATAGAAAACGTATACATATATGCAACGCCACTTATATAATGGAAAGCATATATATATATATAGAGAGAGAGAGAAATACAAATGTCTTTACTACAACAGAGAGCATACACACACACACACACACACACACATATATATATATATATATATATATATATATATATATACACAACTGTCTTTACTATAATATATATATGCAGATTTCATTGAAAACGGCAGACAACATTATAATTAATATTTACCATAATTATTCATATATTATAGTTATTTTCATTTCAGAACTCACACGACTTCCAATGGGTTTCGGCTATAAGTCTAGCAATTATCAAAAGCAAATTTTAATTTACGTTCAACTGAATATGGGTAGAGTTTTATGAATATAGTGCCACGTGCATCATAATTGTTTATATATATAATTCTAATTCTTAATCTTATGAATTCCATGGCTATATGATATCCGTAGACATAACATTATTGCATCATTAACTTGTATGAGAAAACTATAAAAAATACTGCAATAACAATCAGTGGCATTGCTAGAGTGGTTGTCAACCGTAAGCTTGCACCCCGCACCCATATATATATATATATATATATATATATATATATATATAACATAGTGATGATGCACGTATACTGTCTTAATATGTATAGGAAAGAATATTAATAAAAAGTTTTGAATTTAAAAATGTACTTTTTTTGGACAGTATTTGTTTATTTTTATTATTGTATTTTATATTTCAGACCGCCCTCGGTCCTTCATCAGAAACAAGTGATTTTTAAATTTGAATTAGAAACGTATTTCTCGAGACCGTCTGTGAATTTTCTGTTTACAACACGTGATGCGTTTGTTTACACCACGTGACGTGTCTGTTGACAGTTTGTTTTACACCAAGTTACGCTGAAAGCGACAAATTTTATTAAAAAAATATGAGTAAACTTATTATATATATATATATATATATATATATATATGTGTGTGTGTATATATATATATATATAGAGAGAGAGAGATAGAAATACAAATGTATGTGTTATCAACGAGCGTTTTTCTCAGATATATATATATATATATATATATATATATATATATGCTCTCTGTTGCAGTAAAGATAAAAAAATCAAGAATTACTGTGATTTTTTGTTGTCTTTCAACGATATCACCATCAAGTATTTCAGACGGTACGAACGGATCCTACACAAAATTAATAGACAAAACTTGTCTATATTATTCAATGAAACCTGCATTAATATATATATATATATATATATATATATATATATACTGATTTTATGGGTACTGAGTGTGGGGTGCAAACTTACGGTTGACACCCACTCTATCAATGCCACTGATTGTTATTGCAGTATTTTGTTCTACAGTTTTCTCATAATAGTGCAATAGTGTTATGTCTACGGATATCATATAGCCATGGAATTCACAAGATTAAGAATTAGAATTCAACACATTCTAAAGAGAAATCTATACTTATGGTCTTCATGTTATGCTGTCTCAGCTTTTGTGCCACTGGGTAATGCCCTAGCCTGTTGAGACGCTAGTTGCCTACATTTGAAATTGTGAATTTAATTGTGAGTGTCATCCGTGGACCGGTCAATAAATACTTGGACTCTGTAAATGATCATTATTAAATAAGAACGAGACGAGATCTCGAGACGTGAACGACGGAACGTAAACAAGTTTCCCCTATAGATTAAGTAAACATGGCGGACTTAATCTTAATGTAAATTACTTATCGGGTGGATATCTTTTACGATGTTTCCATGACACATTGTCCTTCATTCGTTTTATTCCATCGTTGTTATTTTTTTCTCTCTTTTATTTTTTCTCTTTCTTCTCGTTTTACTCTTTTTCTCCCTTCCCTTTTCTCTTTTCCCCTCTCTTTTTCTCTATTCTCTTTCCCCTGTCTTCTCTTTTTTTATAACGAACCCAACGGGAATTGGAACTCAGCATTCTGAATTATGATTCCAGGTCATTAATACACTATCCGAACATCCAATTTATAGCAGAAACAACCCAAAAAAACAAAAAACAAGAAACAGTTTCTCTCCGCAAAATAGTGTGTCGCATTATACATATGATTTTTTTCAAGGTTAAAAATGGAGAATTTTTGGCAAACGGTTAAAATTTTTATTTCTGTGAAGTACTAGCATTCGTTGCATTCACTTACGCGCAACTGTCATTGGGAAAGGTATTAATCCGTCTATATGGGTTAAATAACAGGACAGATTGGGTTCTGTAGTCTTGGTTGGCAAGATTATACTATATTTTTTATATATTATAGATTTTCTGCACTATTGTAAGAACTACAACCTTGAAACTTCTGAATAACATTTCTTATGTCTTTCTCTATGCGTGTATCAAATCTGATTAAGATCTACCGCAGAAAGCAATGGCAACCTACTGCGGGATAATTTTCTGCCTAGCAGTCAGTCATGTTTGTTTCGAGACATGAACGCCCAAGCGTGTATCACGAATTGGCACTTAACCGACTAGCATTATAGGACGGCGTTACCCGGGTGTAATGATAGCTTTAAAACCAATCCATGGTCATGGAGCTTAGACTCAGCATAAAGAATATTTGTGTGAAGTTCGGTGAGATTCGGATAAAAATTGTGGATTTGTATAATGGACATACAGACAGATAAACACACACACACACACACACAAACATCATGCCTTTTATATATATATATATATATATATATATATATATTATAGATTTTCTGCACGATTGTAAGAACTACAACCTTGAAACTTCTGAATAACATTTCTTATGTATTTCTCTATGCGTGTATCAAATTTGATTAAAATCGGACCACTCCTTCTATACCCGATTTTTCGATTATCGAATTTCGATATATATCGGGGGTATCTCGACACAAAACCTAGTTAAGAACACTCGCAGACGCTTATAGTAGAACTGTGTAATTTTTCAAGAAAATCGGTTCAGCCGTTTCGGAGTCTATAGGTAATGGACACACACACACACACAGACACATACACACACACAGACAAAGTTCCATTTATAAATAAGTTTAGATTTGCTGTGTTTTATTGGCGTACATCTTAGATGACGTTTTAAGCTGAATGTAGCAACAAAAATGGGAGACACTTATATTATGGAGGAGACAGACCGACGGTTAAAAGATCTACCCAAGTCAGGAATGAACGAAAAGAAAACTACGGTATCTTAATCTTCGTACAGGTAACATAATTTTAACCATTTCCTTGTAGCTTATTATCGGCACCAGCGTCCATCCTATTTTCGGGATCGTCATCCTCGCTCTTTCATCCAGTTCTATCCTCTGGTGGCGGTGAATGAATTGGCATTTGAAGACCAAGCCTACTCCTGAAGAGACACCACGTCTCCATATTCTTTTTCTCTCTCCTACTGGCTGTCAATAAAATGGCGTTTGAAGACCAAGGCTACAAGTGAAGAGACATCTACCCTCTTTTTTGCCTTTCTATTTTCTTGTGGCGGTGAAATAAATGGTGATTGAAGAATAAGCGTACTCCTGAAAGGTCATACTCTCTTCTGATACCATTTCTAACCTCTGGTGGTGGTGAATGAAAGCCTACTCCTGGAGAGTCATCCTTTCTCATTATTCTGTTTCTATCTTCTGGTGGCGTTGAATGAAATGGTGTTTTAAGACCAAGTCTAGTTTTAAACTCTCATCCCCTCGCAATATTTTCTTTCTATCCTCTTGTGACGGTGAATGAAATGCGATTGAAGACAAAGCCTACTCCTGAAGGGCGATCATCTCTTCTTATTCCCTTTCTATTCTCTGGTAGCGGTAAATGAAATTGTGGTTGAAGACCAAGGCTACTCCTGATGAGATATCCTCTCTACTTATTTCCTTTCTATTATCTAGCAGGCGTGAATGAAATTGTGGTTGAAGACCAAGCTTATTCCTGAAGAGCCATACTCTCTACTTATTTTCTTTTTATTATCTAGTAGCAGTGAATGAAATTGCGGTTGAACACCAAGCCTTCTCCTGATGAGATATCCCATCTCCTTATTCTCTTTCTATCTTCTGATGTCGGTGTATGAAATGGCGTTTGAAGACCAGGCCTACACCTGAAGTGTCATGAGCAGGAATGTGGGTGGTGGACGTGGTTGAGTGGGTCGAACCCTCCTGACAGAGGGTCAGATGAATGCAAATTTGAGACAGAAAGAAATCTATTCTACTCTTCTACTCTTTGGCTGAACTGACATGGCCATGGAAACATTCAAGAATATGAGTAAACTAGATTTCCTTGGAATGTAATGAGGAAAGCTGGACTGAAAAACCTAATACTCACAAGTTTGATAGAAAGCGTGACAAGAAAAAAACATCGCGTATCATACATGGTGGGCTTTAGCATGTGGATAGCAGAGTGTGGTTGGATGAAATAACAGAAGAAATCGTACCAAGAACGACCACAGACAAGGAGAATCGGAGGGTCATGATCGCCTATGGCTTGAATTGGCACATAAAAATTATATATATTGTTTGAATTTATTTGGGATTCACTGGGAATGAAGTTTTATTCTTCATATAGCGACACAAGGGAAGAAAGTTATTCTACGTAGGAGTCTAGCTCCGGGTATAACATGTATCTAAATCTTCTTATCAGAAAGTCGACGGTAGGTCGTTCTTTGTCACCATGTTGGGGTTGCGTTGCAAACAAACGTTTGTTGACCATTTCTCTGCTTTCAGATATGTCCAGGATGATGCGGAAATGAAACGATTACAATAGAACTTAACTTTACATATAAACAATAAAACAGTAAAATGGTGAGACCTGATTGATAATCTAGTACTGAGCTGAAATTTCATGTTGTTACGGTAACTGATATGGACCTGGATGGGGCCATAAATAATGAGTCAACACGGTGGTAGGTCAAGAACATATATTACGTCATCAAGAGATACAAACAAAAGATACAGCAATAAAAGCTTAGCTACAATTGACCGACAGACAGACAGACTAGGCTAGGCTAGGCTGAGCTGAGCTGAGCTCAACTGAAGTCGTACTGGAAACCAGGCTCTGACCTCGAGAGTAATTAACTCTCGGTTAATATAGGCAAAGAAAAGTGCATTATTAAGTGGGTAACTCCCCACAACAGTAACAAGGAGAAAAGTTTATTGAAACAAATGCTCTGAAAATATTTATAGAAAATAAAGGGGGAGTCATGTCACTGTGGTGGGGAAATGACCGAAGTAAAGATGCCAGATCAGGACCCATAACATGACAAACTCTTCTTTTGATTTTGTCGAAAATATTAAATTCCTTGTGTGAGAAGTACGAATAAAGAAAAAAAAATTGAATATAGCTTACATTTCTTGCCCCTTTAACAGTAAAACCTTGACCTCGTTGTCCCTCTAGTCTCAGGTTTTAGATCTTTCAGTCGGGGTACCAGAGAAGAAAGCTTAACGGAACAACTACCATGAAAATATAAATAGAATAGACAGAGGGAAGCGCCTTCACATCAACGAAAAATTTACTGATGTCGAAGTGTCAGTTGATGATCAATTACGTGTCAGGCCTTTTATTGACATTTGTCTATAATTTCAAGATACACAGCATATTATAATCTATTTGTTAAAAATAGTCGAGAATGAAGAGAGAGTAGGTAGATGAACCAAAGAACAGTCGCAATAGACGTGAATAAGTCTCATGCACGAGTACATAATCTAAAGACGATGATGAGAAATTAAACAGAAAATGAAGCATGAAGCGGCGATACTATTAAAAAAACATGATATGTGAAAACACGATATTTCTAAATCGTTGAAACTAACATTTCGCAACTAAACCATAAATCATTTTCCGCTATCATTTTCCTAATAATATGAAAGCACCAGAAATTTCAACTTGCTAATACAATATTGACACTTCAAAGATTTTACTAATTTGCAAAATAAGTCAGCGTAACTGCTAACGTAAAAATAGATATCGTTCGTATTGGACTAGTATCGCAGCTAATACGGATCGAACTCACTCTACATACACGGCAAAACTAGCTAAAGTCGTATTAAACTTTGTGTGCCAATACACCAAACTGCTACCCACTAAATTGATTCCTTGGTCAGAACCGGTGACTTGACTTTAATTTCTCAAAAGATAACCTTAAAAAATAAAAGCATGATCAGACTTTTTATTGTTCCGTTTTGCCTAAAGACCGTGTCTGATTCGGTGGCTCGAGTCGTTCTTTGGAACATCGAGGCGGGTAATTTTAGCGGGGGATTGGAATGCCGTCCTTGACCCTGAGAAGGATCGTATAGGAGAAAGATCGGGTACTAACAACCCGGATGTGAAACCATTTCGGGAATTTATCGACAGGAATGATCTTGTCGATAAATACCGAAATGAACACCCCCGGGAGGTAGTGTGGACTTGGACTAATAGGGGCAGCTCGGATTCGAAGGTACGCACCAGCTACCTCGACCGAGTCCTATTTAGGAAAGTCGACGTAAGGCTCTTAGGTTGTCCAAGTTTCCATTCGATAGTTTACACGGATCATAGGCTCGTCCGGGTTCGCGTAAACTTAGATAAGCCTAAGGTTAAGTTGGCTGGATACTGGAAATTGAACGCGTCATTATTTGATAGCCAAGATTTCCAGGAACAGCTGTTACTAACACTAAAGTGGGAACTGACGGGGGCTGCGGTTGGGAATAAGTGGTGGGATACACTTAAATCCAAAATTAGGTCGTTTGCTGCCGACTTTAGCCGTCTGCTCAACTTATCTAATTTAGCGGCGCAAACGGCGATAGAGAAAAAAGTTGATCGGGCCGTTAAATCCCGTAATAGTGGGGACGTAGCCTTAGCTAGGGCCGAGCTGGCCACCTTGCTTATCAAGAAGGATCAAGCTCTGGTAGTTAGGGCTAGGTTAAAAAGAATGTCTTCTGAGGCAACGAATATGACCGCAGAATTGCGTGCAGAGGAAGCTAGGCAAGCAGTCACTCGGCATATCAAGGACATCACATTGCAGGATGGACGTACCGTGACTACAGACGTGGGTATATGTGGGGCTTTTCGGAATTACTTCCAGGATCTTTTCACCAGGGAGCCCGGTCTGAGCTCTGCTCAGTTCGACACCTATTTGGCTGACTTTCCCCGCCTCGATGCGGCTGAAGCAGCTAGGTGCGAGGGGCTCATAACACAGTCGGAAATCTGAGATGCGCTGAAATTGGTTGGCCGGGACATTGGTTGGATGGTCTTCCCTACGAACTGTAGTTGAGGCAGTCGTCCGTTTTTGTTCCTCTGCTGGCGCTCGTTTATAACAACTGGATGAAGCAGGGGTCTATACCTCGACGTTTCACTAGAGGTGTAATCAAGTTGCTTCGCAAGAGCAAGGGCGGTGGGGGTGGCATGGATAATTATCGGTCTTTAACGATGTTAAATACTGACAAAGATCTTTGCCAATGTCTTGGCCCGCAGTTTGCAGACTGTCCTCCATAGTCTGATTGGCCCCGAGCAGACTTGTGCTGTGAGGGGCAGGACTATTCCAGGTCAACCTTCATTTGGTACTCCTGATCATCGAGAAAACCGACACTGAAGCCGCGCTGATCAATTTGGATCAGTCCAAAGCATTCGATAGGGTTGACCATCGGTTTTTGGAGTCTGTCCTTTCCACCGCCGGTTTCGGGCCGTACTTTCGCTCTTGGATCCGATTGCCGTATGAGTCCCCCGGTGCGCTGGTGGAAGTGAATGGGGTAAGATCGAAGCCCTTCACATTATCTCGCTCCATTCGTCAAGGTTGTCCACTTTCACCTTTGCTCTACGTTCTTGCGTTGGAGCCTTTCCTACGCAAGTTAAAGGCGAATCCGGTCCTTCGCGGAATTTCCATACCTGGTGCCACCACCTCGGCCAGGTACTCCGCCTATGCTGACGACGTTTCGGTTTTTGTGTCGATCAAAGCCGAGATTGACGAAGTTAGCAAAGAAATCAGATGTTATGAGACGGTGACAGGGGCCAAGATCAATCGCGATAAGTCTATTGACTTGCGATTGGGTGCGTGGAAGGGAGTTTCTCTTCCCGGATCTTTCAACTGGACAGACGGGCCGATCAAGATTCTCGGCGTCTTCTTCGGTCCTGATCACCAGTTGGAAATGAATTGGTCGGAGGTTCGAGAGAAGGCCGAGTGCGCAGTTCGTCTGTGGACTCGGAGGAAGCTCTCCTTAAAGGGGAGGGCGGAAGTATGTGCCTCGCACATCTACCCGATTCTCCTTTACCGACTCTCGGTACTTCCTCTCCCGTGTGCCATTCGTTTGGGCTTAATTTAGCTCTTGTTCTCCTTCCTTTGGGGAGTAGGCAAGGCTCCCAAGGTGCGTCGCGAGATCTGTTGCCTTCATCCGTCTGAGGCGGTCTGGGCATGCCTAGCGTTGAGATTCGTCAACACACGCTTCGCATTAGATTCCTGGATCGAATGTGTATGCTGGAGGATGAGAAAAGCGCCCTCGTTAAAGAGGACGTCCATAAAAACTTTGCATCCTTGAGAAGTGTGCATTTGTCGGAGGAGGAGTCCGGCCGTACTCCTCGTGGCGAGTGCTCCTTCTATAAAGAATGTCGTTTGGCTCTCCAGTTTCTCTTGCGGGCTACGGATGGCCTAGACAACGCCCAAGCATTGTCTCTTAGGGCATTATATCGGGTTTTAGTTAGGGGGGCCGTTCAAGATGAACTGATTGGCGAGCTCGGGCTTACGAAGCAGGAGGCTCGCTCCATATGGCCTTGGGCGCCTGGGTTGAAATGTCTCACTAACTATGAGGCATCACTCACCTGGCTGATGATTCGAAAGGCTCTCTGGGTAGGCTTAACTCCGAAATCAACCTGCGTGCGTTGTGGGCTGTCGGCGGAATCCGTCGAGCATGCCTTCTTCCACTGCAGTGTTGTTGCTCCGTTGTGTAAGATTCTTGAAGATCTCATGGTTCGTATGCTGCGTGGAAAGTTCTTTGTCCTTGAGGCTACTTCTGTTTGTAGCAATGTCGTACCTCCGTTATCTATGGCTGAGCACTATGTACTCTTTTGCTTACTAGGTGTTATGCGAGTCGTGATTTGGACGACGCGACAGAAGGAATTCTATGGTGATGAGAAGTTTACCTCTTCCCAACTGATCTTGTTCTTTAAGCATCAGCTTAAAGTCAAGATCAGGACGGAAAGGAGACGACTCACTACATCTGAATTTGGGAAAAGGTGGGTGAGTCTTGGGCGTTTCTGTCGAGTGAAAGGTGCTGACCTGGAGTGGTTGTTTGATGCTGGTTAGGCATCAGGATATTGGGTGTGCTGGGCAGAACATGTGCACCCCTTCCCTGTTAGGTTAGTGTAGGGAATGTTTGATTTTTCTGTTTTTGCTTCCAATGTTAACTTAGCTAGGTTATGATTGCTGATTGGCCCCCTTTTCTTTTTTGTCCCCTGCTTTCCTTTAGTTTAATCTCCCACCCCTCCCCACTTTAGGTGTTCAACAATGTTAGTTCTCCGGTGGATGCGTGGCGTCTTCCGTTATTTTTCAAGTATGCTTTTCGTTTTTTGTTATGGTGTTTAAATGTGTGAGTGATTGCTGATCGGATAAGTGGTATTATTATATTTCTAAAGCCACGCATTATATTTCGTCCGGGGAAGTGATTTTGCTGTCACAATATTAGAGTAGAGGGGGGCTTTTATTACTAATATGATTTTGTTTAGTTTCTTGTACATATCTTATCTTCATTGTATAAAATCATTGGGGTTTTTTAAATGTTGTTATTTTCTGCCCATGCCCTCCACTCAAAATTGTACATATGGGAGTTAAGTAGGCCTACATAGAGAACCTGAGGTATTGTGGTCAACGTGGTAAGAATGGTAAGTAAAAATGTGGTATTATGGTGAAAGGTGTATTGTAAGCCTGTCAGCGTCAACGAAAGTGAATAGCTAAGTTAAATTAGGACAGATGAAGACCAACCTTCCCCATCCCCGTTTTATGCCTTGTGTCACATTTGTACACATCGTACAATAAATAATGAAGACCGCGTCTGACCGATATTTGGACTTAGCTGAGAAAAAGAACTTCATTTTTTTTACTTAAGTTGACTTTTTTCTTTGGTTTATATTATTTGATATTTGGTTGTTTTAATTTTCGTTTTTCTTTTCAGTCTTTTATTTTCTTTTACTTTTTCTTTTTTCTTTTTATTTGGTCAGCTTCGGCCGCCATATTATCTTCTTTGTTAAAGTCGTAAAGTCTTACGTTTTAATTTTGATTCCTTTTGTTTGTTTTTGATATTTTCTTATTTTTCTTGACTTGAAAAGAAAAAAAACAGCGAACGTTTATTTGGAAAAAAAAAGACACTTTCAGTTGACTTTTTAAGAAGTTTATCTTTATTTCTTTCGCGTTTAATTTTTCCTTCTCGGTCTTAGGACGACATTTTAATTTTATTTTTTTCGCCGTTTATTTTCTCAGGCTTTCTTTTTCTGTTTTTCTTGTGTGTTTTTTTTTAATTTTATTGCATATTTTTCTGAATTGACTTTGTTTTGTGTTTGTTTTTAATTGTCTGTTGTTAATCGTCAGCCTTTAATTTTGGACAAACTTTACTTTTTTTTTTTGTCGTTTGTTTAATATTTGTATTTGGCTTTCTTCTAAAGTAAACGTCTAATTTTTTTTTTTTGCGATAATTATCTAATTTTATTTTCGTCTTCGGACGAGACTCTATATATATCGTTGTATTTTGCATTCTTTCTTTATCGTCTTCGGATGGTTGTTTTAATGGATTCGGGCTAAAAGTTTTATTTTTGTATTCCATACTTGGACATATATTTGTGCCCCACGTCATTGTCGTATTTTTGCTGTATTTGCCGCTGTTAATTTTTGTACTTTGCTATGGCAATTCATTTTGTATTTAAGAACAGTTCTCCATTCCTTACCCCCCTTCCCATTATTACTATCTTAGCGTGGAAAATAAAAATAAAAAAATATGTTAGTGTAGTTTAGGAAAAGGAGCCAAAATGGCCGACGGTGGTCGGTCGGTGGAAAAGAAACCTGTTTGGGTTTTCTTCCAAAGTTGACCCAACTGATAAAAAAAAAATGACCACCCAAAAAATAACGACCAAGCCTCCGTCAAGTTGTATTATTAACCTGGAGAGGGCCAAAAGTTACGAACACCTTTTGAAAGAGGACGGGCTTTTGTCTAACCCTCTAGAATTACAAAGGTTTGAACACAGAATGGTGTCAGTCTTTGTAGTCGACAAGCGATCACGCAAAATTTGTCGTTCTACAAAAGACATAGTAATCCGAACATTGCTGTCCTTGGGGATCAAACCCCAACGAGTAATTAAAGGCACGAGATAGTTCCTGTGGGACGTGCTGTTACCCACGACAGAAGACTGTCTGGATATGGCCCGTAAAGAATTGATAACGAAAGATATAATATTAACAGAATATGAAGGACGCCGAAGGACCAAGTATCAGTATACGAGGTCCCTCCTCAGATTGTCGGAGAACATTTAGCCGCCTATTTCTCCCGCTATGGCCAAATCCTGTGGGCCTCCTCTGACAATGTGAACGAGGGATGGAGTTTTGATATTATGATCGATAAGGAAGCCTGCGACTCCATCCCTAAGTGTTTGGAGTTTTGTGGCCGGAAGATACCGGTCATTGTGACTGGTAGAAAACCAAAATGCTGGAAGTGGGGCGAGACTGGCCACCTTGTCTCTTCCTGCCGAGGAATGAAGGCCTCTGGACTTCCGGCAAACTAAAATACCCCTCTGGCCGAAAACGTAAAATCCGCAGCGCCTGTAATGGGCCTAGCAGCGGCTCGGACAGATGTGGTCAAACCTCCGGTTGGGGCAAATCCCCCACACTCCAACTTCTTCCGCAAATGTGGGTCAGGAGAAGGATGAGGGGGAGTGGCAAGTTGTTGCTAGGGGCAGAGGGAAGGTCCGAACAGCGGGGCCTCAGTTCCCTGAAGACCCAAGGACGAAAGACAACTACAGCCCCATTCCCTCCACCATCTCTGGGGGTGACGCCCCAGCGTCTTACGCCAAAACAGCTTCAGATATTCAAACACTGAGCCTTCCTGGCAAAAAATCGAGCAAATAATAAAACTAAAAGAACAGCTTCACAAAGACAGGCAGGTTAAAACCAATTCAGTGGGGGTCTAAATGTCCTTCATCCTCAGTTCCGTCCAGTCCCTCCACGAAAACAATAATGGCCCAACCACCAATGACGAGATCGCTAAACCTCGCCCCATCTAAATTGACCGTCTTAAGGAGTGCCTCCAAAAGGGGTCAGCAACGTGTGGAAAATTGATGGAGGAGGCCAATAGCGCCTTCCCATTAGATCCACCAATGTCATACTGTAAGGATGAAGAAGTTGCGAAGGTAAGACAGTTCCGTGCTGGGAGGCTCCCATTATTTGGTCACCCCTCCCTGTATAGAGCTAACATTTCTCCTGGACGTTGGCGGCTTGTCCTATGATGGATCCATCAAAAGTGACATGGGTACAGGACCAATGGGACAGGCCGTGGGTGTCCTCTCCCCGACTTTGTTCAATATGGAAGCGCAACCTTAATCGGTTCAATCATGACACTTTGGTTAGCTAGTTTGAATGCTCGGGGCCTGAGATGGGAGTCTCGCAGAGCGAAACTCGTTCGTGATCTTCAGTCTCGGGGTGAATGTATGCTGTTTGTAGGAGACCCGGTTTTCAGCTCACTATCATGAGAAGATTCTGTCTAAAGAATTTCATCTTTTTTCAGCATGTTTTGACGGACGTTCGAGAGGTGTTTCCTGGCTGGTACGCAAGTCTTTGGATGCGACGTGTGCCCTTGTTTTCGCAGATCTGGCGAGCAGACTTTACGGTCTGGATGTTACCATAAAAGGTAGGACCCTACGTTTCATTGGGGTTTAGGCGCATAATGTCCATGCAGAGTGGCCTGCTTTGTTTCGGCAGATCGAGCCGTTTTTGACGACATCTCGTTCGGTAGTGTTAGTGGGGGATTGGAACGCCGTCCTTGACTCCGATTTAGGTCGTATAGGTTAAAATACGGGTACTAACAATCCTGACGTGAAGCCGTTACGGGACTTTATCGACAAGTTCGATCTTGTCGATAAGTATCGCAACGAGCATCCGCAGGAAATAGTGTGGACTTGGACAAATAGTGGCGGCTCGGCTTCGGTGGTAAGTTCTAGTTAACTCGACCGAGTTATAGTTAGGAGTCGACGTAGGGGTCGTAGAATGTCCAAGTTTTCATTCGATAGTTTATTCGGATCATAGGCTCGTCCGGGTAAACTTAGATAAGCCTAAGCCTAGGTTGGCTGGATACTGGAAATTGAACGCATCATTGTTTGATGACAAAGATTTTCAGCAGCAGCTGAAACTAATGATACAGCGGGAGTTGACGGGGGCTGTCATTGGGAACAGGTGGTGGGATAAACTAAAATCCAAAATTAGGTCTTTTGCTGCTAACTATAGTCGTCGGCTCAATCTAGCTAGTTTAGCAGAGCAAAAGACAGTAGAAGAAAAAGTTGATCGGGCTGTTAAATCCCGTGTTAGTGGGGACGTAGTCATAGCTATCATGAAGGACCAAGCTCTGGTAAGGGCTAGGTTAAAAAGAATGTCTTGCGAGGCGACGAATATGGCCGCTGAACTGCGGTTGGAGGAAGTCAGGAAAGCTTCCCAACGACATATCGCGTGCGTCACATTGCCGGACAATCGGACCGTGACTACAAACGCGGGCATATGTGAGGCATTTCGTGGTTACTTTCAGGAACTTTTCACCAGGGAGCCCGGTCTGAGCTCTGCTCAGTTCGCCACCTATTTGGCTGACTTTCCCCGCCTTGAGGCGGCTGAAGCGGCTGGGTGCGAGGGGCCCATAACAGAGGATGAAATCTGGGAAGCGCTGAAGCTAGTTGGCCGGGATAAGTCTCCAGGGTTAGATGGTCTTCCCTACGAACTGTACTTGAGGCAGTCGCCCGTGCTTGTCCCTCTGCTGGAACTGATTTTCAACAACTGGATGAAGCAGTGGTCTATACCTCAAAGCTTCACCAGGGGTGTGATCAAGTTACTACGTAAGGATAAGAACGGATGGGATGGCATAGATAATTTTCGGCCCTTAACTATGTTAAATACAGTTAAAGATTTTGGCCAGGATCTTAGCTCGCCGTTTGCAGCCTAGTCTGATTGGATCGGAACAGACTTGTGCTGTGAAGGGCAGGACAATCCAGGACAACCTTCATATAGTACGCTTGATCATTGAGCAAGTCGACAGTGAAACCGCGCTGATCAATTTAGATCAGTCCAAGGCATTCGATAAGGTTGACCATCGATTTCTGGAGTCTGTCCTTTCAGCCGCTGGTTTCGGGCCTTACTTTCGCTCCTGGATTCGCCTCTTGTATGAAACTCCCGGTGCGCTGGTGGAAGTGAATGGGGTAAGATCCAAGCCTTTCGTATTGTCTCGCTCCATTCGTCAAGGTTGTCCGTTATCGCCTTTGCTCTACATGCTTGCGTTGGAAACATTCCTTCGTAAGTTAAAGACAAATCCGGTCCTGCGGGGAATCTCACTACCTGGTGCTACCACCTCGGCCAGGTATTCCGCCTATGCTGACGACGTTTAGGTTCTGGTGTCGAGTAAGGCCGAGATTGACGAAGTCGGTAAAGATATCAGAGGGTACGAAACGGCGACAGGGGCCAAGATCAACCGTGATAACTCTGTTGGCTGGCAGTTGGGTGCGTGGAAGGGAGTTTCTCTTCTCGCACCTTTCCTCTGGCCGGACGGGCCGATCAAGATATTCGGAGTCTGGTTCGGTCCTGATCTCCAGTTGGAGATGAATTGGTCGGCGGTGCAGGAGAAGGCCGAGGCCGCAATTTTATTGTGGTCCCGGTGGAATCTTTCCTTAAAGGGGAGGCGGAAGTATGTGACTCGCACATCTACCCCATTCTCGTTTACCATCTTTGTGTGCTGTCTCACCCGTGTGCCTTGCTAAAAGATTTAGTTAGGATCTTGTTCTTCCTTTTGTGGTTGAGCAAGTCCTCTAAGGTGTCTCGCGAGATCTGTTACCTGCACCCTTCTGAGGGTGGTCTAAATATGCCTAGCGTTGAGATTCGTCAACACACGCTTCGCATCGCATTCCTAGATCGAATGTGTCAGCAAACAGATGGGGAGGGCAAATTCTGGAAGGAAGACGCCCATAAGAACTTCCCATCCCTGAGAAGTGTGCACTCGTCTGAAGAAGAGGCCAGCCGTTTTCTACGTGGCGAGTGCGCCTTCTATCGTGAATGTCGGATAGCTCTGAAACGACTCCAACGGGCGACGGATTGTCTCTTCGACGTCCAGGCGTTGTCGAGTAAGGCATTATATAAAATGTTAGTTCGGAAAGCTGCTCGGGATGATTTGATTGGCGACCTCGGTCTTACGAAGCAGGAGGCTCGTTCATTATGGCCTTGGGCGCCCGGGTTTAAATGTCTCACTAATATTGACTCATCACTCACCTGGTTGGTCATACGTAAGGCCCTCTGGGTCGGCAAGAGGCTTTGTGCAGCGGGCTTGGAGAAGTCTCCAATCTGCGTGCAATGTACTGGGAAGGTGGAGTCCGTGGACCACGCCTTCTTTCAGTGCAGAGCCGTAGTACTGCTGTGCAAGTTTTTTGAAGGCATCATGGTTAGCATTCTGCGCGGACAGTCCTTTGTCCTCGAGGCCAGCTCTATCTGTAGTAATGTGCTACCGCCACTGACGAAGGCTGAGCAGTATGTGTTCTTTTGCTTGCTAGGAGTTATGAGAGTCGTGATATGGAGGAAGCGTCAGAAGGAGCTCTATGGTTTTATAGTTTATTCTTAGCTAGGATTTGATTGCTCATCTGCCCCTTTTATTTCTGTCCCCATTTTTATTTTAACTCCCCTTCTCTTCCCTTGTTTAGGTGACATATCGTCAGTTCTCTGGTGGGTGCAGGACGCTTTTCGTATTTCGGGTATGAGTTTCCTATTTGTTTTTGCGTTTGGATGTGTGCATACATATGTGCGTGGTTGGAGGAATAAATGGTTTGAACTATTTATAGTCCTGCATCGATTTCGTCCAGTTAAGGGATATATCTCTCACAGGTTAGAATATGTTGGTGGGGGGGTTCGTTACTAACACAGTTTTGTTTAGTTTCTTGTATATAATTTTTGTCTTGCGTATATTCATTGGGTTTTTTATATTGTTATTCCCCTTCCCCCGCCACAGACAAACATTTTACATATTGGGTTCTTAGGTAGGACTTCATGGAAACACTGTGGTATTATGGTGAACGTGGAAAGAAAGGTAAGTAAGAAAGCGTTGTTTGTTTTGGTGAAAAGAATACTGTATTGTGCTTGGGTCAGTGATTGCGACTAGCTAAGTTTAACGTTAAGACTAGATGATGACCTGCCTTCCCCCATCCCCGTATTCGGCCTTGTGCCACATTTTTTTGTAGCGATACAAAAATAAATATAGTTCCGTTTTGGCTGGAGGAAAAAAATCATTTTATTTTAAATTCTTTTTCAGTTACATTGTTTTAAAGCTGAATATATATATATTTTATCTTTACCTTATCCTCGTTTTTAAAATTTTGAAGTATTTGTACAGCAACTGATTTTATGTTTATCAAGAAAACAAATAGAAATATTAAATATGGCTGTAGGTAAGTTTCTCTTTCTATATATATATATATATATATATATATATATGTGTGTGTGTATGGGGGCAGAAAATAATTTTCTAAACATATACTTTTAAATAAAACACCCAATGAATGGCTGCTTCTTGTTTTCATATGGATAGCCTCAAGATTCTGGTAGAAGTAGGGACTGATGTTAACAACCGGAGTAAGTATGGCATTGTTGTAGGTTGTCCGCAGTGAACCTCACCGTGACGGTTGTCTTTGATTTGTGTTCCGTAGTCTATTATTTAAACTAATCTCTTAAAAAATTTACCTGTGCCATGAAAATATTTGATTAAAATCTCCAGTAAATATATAGGTTTTAGTTGGCTACGTTCCTCTCCCGTCTCTACAGAACTAAAGTTTCATGGCATGCCAGCGGTTAAGTGCCTTACATAATCTTGGTCAATCATATTTCAGTCCCTGATTGATTTGCAAACCAAGGCTATGGGGCCTCTCTCATATTTAAACAATTGCCGAGGTCGCAAATCTATTACATTTCCAACGGTATTAAATATATTTTTGCATTTTGTATAGTTAGATATCCTTGTTGTGGGTTTCGTTCCCAGTTTTCTAGGTTATATGTTTACAAAATTCTCTGATGTCGACATCGTCCATAGAGATATGAACGCATTCACCGCTATTGACGAGCCCGCTTCTTGCTTTCATATGGTCAGTTTCAAGATTGAGGTAGAAGCCGGGGCTGATGTTAACATCCGGAGTAAAGATGGCAGAACTATGATAATTTTTTCCGTAGTGACACTCGACCTGCCGGTTGTCTTACTTTTGTGTTTCGTAATCTAGTATTTAAAGAAACTGTTCAAACATTTACCAGTGCCATGAAAATATTTCATTAAAAAACTACAGTAAATATACAGTTTTTAGCTGGCTTCGTGCCCCTCTCCTCTACACAAAACGTAATCTGTACAGCAAATTATCATGACTACCAGCCGTTAACTGCCTTACGTAATCTTGGTCAATCATCTTTCAGTTTCTCACTGATTTGCCAACCAAGGCTATGGGGGTCAGTCACTCATATTTAAACAGTTGCCGGGGCTTTAGATCGATTACTATTCCAACGATATTAAATATATTTTTGTGTGTAGTAAAATAGCTTTGTTTCGTTTCCGGTTTTTAGGTTCCCCTGTGAATATTTGGTATTATGGTATATGTAGGAATGTAAGATGAGTTTTGTGGGAAATGTGTAAATTAAAAGTGACTAGGTTGTGAATATGATTGTCTAGGCATAGTATAGACAGTGTCGACAAGCCTCAACTCACCAACGGTTCGAGCTTGTGCCTCATTTATTGTATGTCTTACAAAAATAAATATCCTTACTCTTCCAACGGTATTTGAACTCGAGTGACTAAAACCAAATCCCCTCGAACTTTTCTCTCTGATTTCTCATGGCAAACATTTTGTCCATTTCAAAACCTGACGTGTCACTTCAATGAGTTTCCCGTTTTTATTCATATTTGTGCAATTGTGCTCTCATTAATTAAAATGAAGGTTTGGCACGTTTCAGTCTTTCAGACGGTTTTATAACTGCTTCTGATTTTAATATTTGATTAAGAACTAGATTAAAATAACCAGCTCATAAACAGTAGCCACTCTAGCGTGTACGCATCGCTCATTCAGTAAGAATGAAATTTGAGCACGCTAGCTATTGGGCGCGTAATATGATATGCGCTAAAAAGACTGCCTTCTTCCACCGAACGCCCCGTGGCCCAATCGGTCGGGTTTCGAGCCTGGGTTGTGTAGCAATCGGAGTCAACCGTACTGATGAGCTGTGATACAGCGAAACAGATCTGGCTGCGGATGACAATATACATATATACACGATTTGTTGTAGATTCCTTTCCGTCTAGTAAAATTCTGAAGGCTTGTATTTCCCAAAGAAATGTTCTACCGTCTTCAATTAGAACTGCTAGCATAGAAAGTACGTTTTATTTATGATTTTCTTTTGTTTTGTCTTTAATTCTATACTTTGTGTCGGTAAAAGGAGTCCTTATCGCTAATTTAGCAGTCACTTAAATTTGTTTGGTTTCTAACGACAAAAGTTTTTTCAGTTGGTTTGACTAACTATCAATTTATCCTTCATTTGAATCTTTCCTGATAGCATAACTTAAAATGGCTATAAATTCTCGTTTCAGCATATGAAAATATACCGTTGACCAAGAGATCTGCACCATTCTTCGTCAAACATATATTTAGCTTCATACAGAGAAACAAATTGGATTCTATTAAGCAGTTTCTCGGTAAATTTGAATTTGACAAATGCACTATTATCTTAAATTCTGCAGTGAATGGCTGTACCACTCTTGTCTACGTCATCAAGCTAAACCGAATCGTGGTCGCCCGATATCTCTTGGAAATCTCCCTCCGTCAAGGACGCCGATAAATGAATGAATCCTGGAAAAAATTATCATCATTTAGTCGCTGCCATAGACGACAGGAATATGGAATTGACTGAGCTTATCTCAGAGCACGTAGACAATATCAACAACTATTTCTTCGGTTCCATTACTTTACCAGTGACAGCTGTTTTGCATAGTGATGTCACCTTTGTTCAGTTGTTGGTGAATTTAAGTACTGACGTAAATCTTCCTTGCTTTCCGAGTAGCAGCCCTTTAATGGCGTCAACTTTTAACAACGAAATTTGCCAATTCCTTTTCAGCACTGATGTCGACATCAACCATCGAGATACCGACGGATTCACAGCTCTTCACGTGGCGGCTTGATATGCGTTTGGACAGTCTCAAGACTCTGGTAGAAGCCGGTGCTGATAATATACGGTGTAATGAAGGAAGGACACCGTTAATGTTGTCCGGCGAACCTTCACTTGGGGTCTTTTTCAATTTTCTTAGATCAGCCCATGTGCAATGAGGTTGATAAAAAAGATGCTATGGAACCTTTGAACGCAAGCTCTGTTCTTGCGGGAAACTCGAGTTTAACTTCTTGGATTCGCGCTTTACATATGAGGAAAAGCAGATTTCCTAAGCGTAGACCGTCTGTAATTCATGAAGCGTTAGATTGCGTTCAAGAATTCAGCACAGAGTGTGAACTGTTGAGATTTCAAGACAATCCTTTGCAGCTTGCTTTTCAGGCAGTCTTAACTCTCGAAAGGGTCTTAGGACCAACTAACAGCAACTACATTGACTCATTGCTGCAAACGGCTTTTATCGCCAAACAGCGAAACAACTGGGAGAAATTTCGGCAGCTCATTGACCATGTTCAAAAATCTTGCCGTTCTGTTTCCGTCTGTAATGTTAAAAATTGTACGGGCACATTCCGAAATGTGTTCAGTAATGTAATCGCTGATGGCAATCCGGAGAACCTTTTTGAAAATGGATCATTTGCAATATTTAAACTGATAGCATGGATCACCAGAGAAACATGGATTCTTAGGAAAGGCGAGTGCTCTACTTCGCCTTATATTAGATATGTTCATTACGAGAGAACGATGGATACCTTCCTATATATAACGTATATGATCAGAAAACTCAAACTTTGCGATGCGCATGTGGTTACAATTATTGATGAGGTGGTCACTCTTGTGGAAATAGATCCCCGCACCGATAAACACAAATCTTTATTGCATTAAATAAGATACTTGGATGGGGTTCACTAAAGCTTATCTACCTCTTCATCAAATCCGGTGCCGATGTCAACTCTAAGGGCTATTTGCGTCGAACCCCTCTCATGTACGCCCTGAAGCACGCCCCCGATAATATTCTCCAGGATGTTGTCCAGATTCTTTTGGAATATGGAGCTCACGAAGATAGTCGGAGTTGTGAAGGAATTTCTGCTACGGACCGTTTCTTTTGGAATAACCGGGCGATTAATCCGAATGAGCCGCTGAAATTGAAGTGTCAAGCGGTGCACGTGATCTAAAAAAACAGCCAAATAACTTATGAGGGCGTCGTGCCGAAAATGCTGAAAAATTTTCTGGACTTGCACCATTAAAGCTAAACGGCTATTCTTATTGTCTCTCTCTCTCTCAAAATGATGATTTTGAATTTTAATTCCTAACCAAAATTCGAAGAGTATTTTGCATATTCGTTTCCTTCTTACGTAGCCATTTTATTTATTAATTTTTTTTCGTTGGACACATTGTTTCTTTGAGATTAAGCTTGTCTTGGATTCCATCGTTGGATTTGCGTCGATCAAAAGTATATGCAATAACCGTTTTATTTTTTATTCTTTTATTTTATTTTATTTTTTTTTTCGTTTTTTCGTATGGTCTAGCGGATGTGACATCATCTTAATTCCGCAACTTGTTTTTTCACCTAAACCGTGATATGCTCGATTGTTAACACGTTACTTATTTCTTAAGGCTTTTTTATTTTTTATTTTTTTTGTCTATTTGTACATCAAATGTGTCAGGGATACTTTAGTATCCATAGTAAATAGGCTTCCACTTATCTATTGAACCCCATAAATATAGATAAACACACAGACTATTATCTAATCAATATTTATTCATGTAAAAATACATGCAATGCGGCAAAAGGCCAAAAAAATGTTTGGCTAAGTGTGGTCTTCAATAGCTA
Source organism: Ascarosepion bandense (assembly GCA_037127315.1). Classification (NCBI taxonomy): domain Eukaryota; kingdom Metazoa; phylum Mollusca; class Cephalopoda; order Sepiida; family Sepiidae; genus Ascarosepion; species Ascarosepion bandense. The sequence goes on along the minus strand of JBBBDQ010002134.1, from coordinate 1,128,552 downwards.
TCCTATCCCTAGCTAATGCCATTCATCACCCTATCATGCTCAACATTTTCTTCAATAACCACAAGAACTTGTCCATCGTCTTACAATCCTTAAAACATAATACCACAACCTCACAGAAGAGCCTGAAAAAGGGCTAGCAGCTCTGAAAAAAAATTAACAAATATTAATTTTATAAAAAATATAAATACATGATAGAAAAATCAGAGGGGGGCATGATAAATTACCTAGAAAACGTAAATTACCTAGAAAATTTAAACCAAATATCAAATGTTAAATAAACCGCTTTTATTACGTCCCTTCTACCCAACGAAAATCTAGAATGGCTACTGTATTCCAACAATGGGCGAAATCAAGCAGTACCCCCGCTAAACGGGATGGAAAGGATAAAATAATGGAATGGGGAAAATCAAAAATTGTCCCAGTCAAGATGAAAATTGCAGCCAAGAAAAAATCTGGGTAAGTTTGGGATCTCGACATGGATGATAACAAAAGAGAAAGCCTGGAACAAACTACGAACAACAACCATTCACATTGACTAGGTACACTAGTCTAATTTAACTAGGGGGAGGGTTTGCAGGAAACCGCATTGATGTGACGTAAGTTATTTGAAAAAAGGAAATCAAGATTGGCATCTTTGACTCGAACCAGACTTGCTACTTTTACTCGCCTTTCGCTGATGAAGGAAGCCATTGAGTGAAAAGTGGTCATGGTCCTGCAACACACAACTTTGGCCCTTATCTAGGCTAGACGGGCAGTCAGAAATGCCCGATCTGATCAATCGGCTAGTTCTGACAAGATCTAGTACTATTCCACTCTCCAAAATACAACCTACAAAAAATTCCACTCATTAACTAAATATAAATCAAATACAATGCCGACTGCACCTATGCAGATAGATAAGAACATCACACCTTAACGAGACTACCTGTTTTCCGTGAGGTCTTAGGATGAAATCCTAATAGTTAGCATACTGAATTCTCTTTATGCCCATATTGAATAGACGAGCGTTTTATCTACATAATCGGCTAGTCATGTTAAGATCTAGTTTAATTCCCCTCAGCAAAAACACAAACTACAAAATATTCCACACACCAACCAAATGTAAAGTAATATTTATTAGAAGCCGGTGGCCAGTAACAATCAGGTAATAATAAACATTTCTCATCAAAATGAAAACTTGTAATTAACGGAAGAATGGCCATGAATAAAGCAATAAATTAAGTCCAAACAATATAAATACTATATCATTTTAGTAGTATGGAACAAGCAATTCAGTATATTATACAACTACAACGCATCACAATTGTGTGGAAAACGATTTATTTTCACACACCAACTAAATATAATCAAATACAATGCCGACTGCACATATGCAGATGGATAAGAACATCACATCTTAACGAGACTACCTATTTTCCGTAATGACTTAAGATGTAATCCCAGTAGTTAGATAAAATACCGAATTCTCTTAAAGCCCTTAGACGAGCCGTCTGATAAGCCCTGTTTAATAAGCCTGATCTGATCAATCGGCTACTCATGTCAAGATCTTTGGCACTTATCTGGTCTAGACGGATGATCAGAGAGGCCCGATCCAATCAATCGGCTAGTTCTAACAATATCTAGTACTATTCCACTAACCAAAAATCACAACCTACAAAACTTCCGCACACCAACTAAATAGAATCAAATATAATGCCAACTACACCTATTCAGATGAATAAGAACGTCACACCTTAAAGAAACTACCTGTTTTCTGTGTTGCGTTAGGTTGAAATTTTGATAGTGAGAATACCGAATTCTCTTTTAGCTTTTATTGAATAGACGAGCCGTCTTATAAGCACGATCTGATCAATCGGATAGTCATGTCAAGATCTAGTTTAATCCCACTCACCAAAAAACACAGCCTACAAAAAATTCCACACACCACCCAAATGTAAACTAATATCTGTTAGAAGGCAGTGCCCTGTAACTATCAGGTTATGATAAAAATGTCTCATCAAAATAAATGCTTTACCTTAATATATAGTAATAAAGCCAATTAAAACCTCTTTTACAAAGTTATCATCAGAAGAAAGCCTGCTAAGATCGACTGGAGAGAGGGGAATGTGGTGTGTCATTATCGTTTACGTCGTGAAGGGACGTGGCACATGGAATAATAATGTATATTCATTGTGAATGATGTTTTAGCGACACAAAGTATGACAGTCTACGTAGGTAGGATATTAATATAACATGACATAGTTAAATAGGATGGAACGAAAATGACACACTCCACTGATTGAAATGGAGGGTTCTGTTCGAAATGTGAAGTAACTGAAGAAGGCCGGAGAGTATAATGGCCAAAAGTTCGTGAATAAATTAATAAATTAAGTCCAAACAATATAAATACAATATCATTTTAGTAGGAGAGAACAAGAAATACAACTACAACGCAACGCAAGTGTGAGGAAAATGATCTAATCAATCGGCTAGTTCTGAAAATATCTAGTACTATTCCACTTACCAAAAAAAAAAAAAACAACCTACAAAATTTCCACACAACAACTAAATATAATCAAATACAATGCCGACTGCACCTATGCAGATAGATAAGAACATCACACCTTAACGAGACTACCTGTTTTCCGTGAGGTCTTAGGATGAAATTCTGGTAGTTAGAATACTGAATTCTCCTTATGCCCTTATTGAATAGACGAGCGTTTTATCTACATAATCGGCTAGTCATGTCAAGATCTAGTTTAATTCCTCTACAAAATATTCCACACACCAACCAAATGTAAAGTAATATTTATTAGAAGCCGGTGGCCAGTAACAATCAGGTAATAATAAACATTTCTCATCAAAATGAAAACTTGTAATTAACGGAAGAATGGCCATGAATAAAGCAATAAATTAAGTCCAAACAATATAGATACTATATCATTTTAGTAGTATGGAACAAGCAATTCAGTATATTATACAACTACAACGCATCACAATTGTGTGGAAAACGATTTATTTTCACACACCAACTAAATATAATCAAATACAATGCCGACTGTACATATGCAGATGGAAAAGAACTTCACACCTTAACGAGACCACCTGTTTTCCGTGAGGCCTTAGGATGAAATTCTGGTAGTTAGAATACTGAATTCTCCTTCAGACCTTATTGAATAGACGAGCGGTCTGATAAGCCCGACCTGATCAATCGGCTAGTCATGTCAAGATCTAGTTTAATTCCACTCACCAAAAACCAAATGTAAACGATTATCTATTAGAAGGCGGTGGCAATTGAAAAGCAGCTTATAATAAAAATCTCATCGAAATGAAAACTTCGGAGGGGAAGATGATGCAGGTAACTTTTTGAAGATTACTTATATATATATGTATATCATACATGTATCTCTGAGATGCTTTGGAGAATGAGATTCTCCTACACCATCTCCATATTAAATGATTTTAGGCAACAAACTTGGCAACGACGAAACTGAAAAATCCCTATCTGAGCAAAATTGTGATAACAAATCAGAATTGCATAATTCCTTACCTCAATATATAGTAATAAAGACAATTAAAACCCCTTTTAAAAAACTCAATAAAATTTCAAGTATGAAAAGGTTGTATGCAGAAAAAAAATAAAGTGGTCAACATTGTAGAAATTTGAAAGCAACACCTATCCACTCGAAAGTCTAAACCTATCTGGAGGTCTAATTAAACGTCCAAACGTGGCAGTTTTCTCCATAAAAGAAATAAGTTAACCAAATAACAAAAGAAAAAAATGACCAAACTATAAACACTAATATTAAAATTAAAAACAACAAATGTATTAAGAGAGATCTCACAAAAGGAGAAATTTGTTTTCCCCGACAGTTACGATGTCATAACTTTCAAAGATTTGGCCATCATAAATACAGATGTACTAGAATTCTGTTATATCAAAATTCCGTATTGCAAATCAAGAAAATAAGTGCATAATTGATATGCAATAAATTAATCATAACGTGAAACAAACTTGGCATAAAGGAATAAGTGAGATCAAATTTACGAGACATAGAACTTTACTTAAATCCAGAAACATTTCTAAAAATCAAAGATATACGAGAGTTATTTACCTTGTTTCACCTGTTCTAATTTTTGTTCATTTTCAAGAGGTATCGACCGCTGTAAGTTTTGTACTTCTTCTAAACATCGTGAATAGTTCGAATAATGTAAATACTACATCATATAAGAAGTAGAGATAAATATTAAGTCTTTCATAAAGTTTCTGAAAAGGAATTATTTTTATGAGATGCAGTGTAATTCTTCGCTTTTTTACCTGAATCCAGCCTATTTTGATCACTCAATGACACATAAACCGGTAGATAAAAGCGTTGGTTAGATCCAGAGACTTCAGCTAAACAGTTGGGGTTTCAATTCCTGACTAAAGCAGTGGTGAACAAATAAATTAGTATAGTTAAAGGAAGAGAAAATATCATGACATCGTTAAATAGGATGGGACGAAAATGGCACACCCCAGGGATTGGAATGGAGGGTTCGGTTCGATATTCCAAGCAACTAAAAAAGGCCGGAGCGTACAACGGCTGAAAGTTCGTGAATAAATTAAGTCCAAACAATATAAATACTATATCTTTTTAGTAGTATGGAACAAGCAATTCAGTATATTATACAGCTACAACGCAGCAAAATTTTGAGGAAAATGATTTCTGTGAAATAACATTAATCTAAGATCAAAAGAAATTAATTGAAATAATTAAATAGGAAGAACACGTTTTATACCGCGTCTCATTAAACCAGATATATCCATTCAAAAGAAAGCAAATTCTGTTAATGATAAATAAACCCAATAATCATGTCATGATTATTTATGAAGATATTACTTACTTATAAACCAAAGAGGAAGATCTCCACCAAAGCAAGCATACAAAAACACAAAACAATTTTAAAAAAACGCAATATAAAAAAATTGTGATTAAAGACAGTCGATTCTTGAAGAGACGTGCATGTCTTTATTTCTTTCTATCCTTCTGCGGCGTTGAATAAAATTACGATAGAACATCAAGCCTACACCTGAAGTGTCATGAGCAGGAATGTGGGTGGTGGACGTGGTTGAGTGGGTCGAACCCTCCAGACAGAGGGGTGAGATGAATGCAAATTTGAGACAAAGAAATCCATTCTACTCTTTGGGTGAATGGACATGCTTGCATTCGAGAATGTGAGTAGAGAAAACTTCCTGGGACTATTAATGAGGGAAGAGGGATTGGAAAACCTAATACTCACAGGTCTGATAGACAAGGAAAAGCATCTCCTATTTTACATGATCGGTTTCTGCATGTGTATGGCTGAGTTGGGTTTGGTGGAATAACAGAATAAAGCCTGCTAAGAGAGACTAGAGAGAGAGGCATATGGTGGGTCATTATCGCCTACATCGTGAACGGACATGTCACATGGAATAGTAATGCATATTCATTATGAATGATGTTTTACTCTACATGTAGCGACACAAAGGAAGAAAGTTTACGTAGGAGTCTGTCCCCGGTTAAGATGGCTACCCCAATCAAGCATGAACAAAAAAGAAATGTATCCAAATCTTCTTATAAGGAATTTTACGTAGGTCGTTCTTTGTCACCATATTGGGGTTGCGTTGCACATAAAAGTTCCTTGACCATTTATTTGCTTTCAAATATCTCAAGGGTGGTGCAGAATTGAAATGATTACAATAAAACTTAACTTTACATATACACAATAAAACAATAAAATGGTGAGTCCTAATTGATAATCTAGTACTGAGCTGAAGTTTCATGCTGTCGAGGTAACAAGTAAAAGAGCTTTTCAAGACAGGTTTTTTTTTGTTTTTTTTTCTTAATAAGCGTTTCACCCCGAGCAAGGCATGTCACTGCCACTACTGCGCAGGGGGCTACAAAGAGTGGAGAAAGGATGATTAAATATAGGAAATGTCAGAGGGTGGGTGATAGGCGGGTAAGGATACCGAGAATGAGGGTTGGGTAGATAAGAGTGTTCTGAGAATAACTCGGAGTTAGTGTGATAGGAGATGTCTATTGACCCTACATTTAAACACCTGGACTTTGAAGCTGTCGAGAAAGCAGACTTGTGGAAGGGAATTCCACAGGCGGGAAGCGCAAGAAAAGAAGCTGTTGGAGTAGAAATTACGGTTATATCTTATCTGTCTAACTGTAAAAGGGTGGGACCTAGTTGCCAATATAGTATCTCGTGTAAATTCGTGCTTAGGCGGCACCAGTGATCTAAGTTCATCGGAGAAGAAGCCATGAAAGTACTTGTAAAAGAGGCACAGGGAAGCCACATCACGCCGGTGAGAGAATGGTTGCAGACGGTCTGCCAAGTCAGTATCAACCACGTTACAGATCCTCCTTTGTATTTTGTCAAGAAGCCCAAGGAGAGCAGCACGGGCACCTGACCAGATATGGCAGCAGTATTCAATACACGAGAGGATGGTCGATTTGTATATGTGCAGGATAGATTCAGGTGGGAAAAACTTCCGGGTCCTGCACAGAGAGCCGATTTGCTCTGAAAGTATTTATAGAAAATAAAGTGGGAGTCACGTCATTGTGGTGTGTAAGTGGCCGAAATCAAGATGTCAGATCAGGACCCATAACATTACAGACTCTTCTTTTAATTTTGCCGAAAATATCAAATTCTGTTTGTGAGGATTACGAATAAAGAAAAAAATTGAATGTAGCTTACATTTCTTGCCCATTTAACAGTAAAACGACGAGACCTCTTTGCCTATCTAGTTTCAGGTTTTAGTTCATTCAGCCTGAGTATCAAAGAAGAAAGTTTATCGGAACAACTACCATGAAAATATAAATAGAAAAGACAGAGGGAAGCCACTTCACATAAACGAAAAATGACTGATGTCGAAGTGTCAGGTGATGATAGATTACGTGACAAACTTTTTATTGAGATTTGTCTATAATTTAAAGGTACACAGCATGTTATAATGTATTTGTTCAAATGAGAATGAGGAGGGATGTAGTTAGAAAAAAAGTATTGAAGTAACTGAGGACTAGGTAGATGAACCAAAGAAGAACAGTAAATTTTCGCATTTTGTCGAGATTTTCAAAATTCTTTTGGGATAATTACGAATAAAGGAAAAAGAACAGGTAATCATATGCAGCCAAAATTTTTTATTTCGTTTGATGCATTAAAGGTAGAAATTTATTCAGTGTGTACTTTTTCAAACCTTCAAATATTATATCTAAATGAAGAAGTGAAAGTCATGTAAAATTGGCATCATAAATAAGGGTAGCCTTAGTTGTATATGCTTCCGTATTCAGGCATGAATTTAGGCTGTTGTATTTCGCCCCCGGCTGGCTCTCTGCCCTTGGTCAGGAACCTGTTGTGATGATAATGACCGGAACTTAAGTTAGGGTTAATGTTGTTGAAACGGCATCAATTACCACGAGCCTCTCGTGTCACTTATCGTGATGATGGCCTCGTAACAGTAGCTGGTCTCCAAGACTTCTATTCAACGGTGAACCTACCTGCCCTTTCTGTGTTATTTGATCTCATGAAAGACACGTTTAATCGTTTCTCTACCACCTCTAAGCAGACCGGACACAGGTGTACATTCATGCTGAAAAAAAGTAAACACAGCACCAGAAAAATTAATGATTAAATAAATAAATACATAAAATGAATGAATAAATGAATAAGTTCCAAGACGCCTGGATGAGTTACGGAAAAACTCTTTATATATATATATATATAAAATGATTAACCATAAATGCAAAATATACAATCGTCGAATTCAATGTTCACAACAGAGCGAAAGATTGGTATAAATAATCAGAGCTTTCAATTTTCCCAATTACTTTTAAAACAAAAAGTACTTGATTGCAACTCAAAAACAACTCAAAACTAAACTTTTCTCAATGGGGTCTTGATTTTTATACTCGTCTCCAATTCGCTTGGGGGATGAATGACGAACATTTGGTATCTATGCAAATCAAAACTCTGACCAATGAGATTTCTTCCACCTATACAATTCAAGGTAGAGGTATCCTCCAACGAATGAGGCAACAACACCTGATATGACGTAATTTTCTTTTCGTCATCTTTTTCTTACATCATTTTAGGTTTTCAAATCCTTTACCAGCAAATGAGGACAGTAAGGATTTAACCTTAACCTAACCCCATTAGAAGTCCTGACAGCCTTGTTTTCACCATCTTTGTTTTCCGGCCCCCAAAATTTTAACTTCTAAATGACAATGGGAAAAATTTATTTTTGCTTTTTCCATAATTTTCAGCTAATTTTCTTTTTTCGGATTTTACAAGCAAATAAGCACTAAATATTTTAAGCAGAGCTCACATCGCGATTTGCAATAAACTGCAAAATCAGCAACACAACTAATAATAATTTCCTTTGCGTCCTCTTCTTAATTTTAGATTTTCTAAGGCATCTTTCATTGTCTCTACGGAAACGTCATACGTGGGGCGTTCTGGTGATGATAATAGATTTGTCTTGCCTCCTTCGCTCGGCAAAAATCTCTTTTGACGAAACCGCATCATTTATGACAACGCTCCCGGGTCCCTAATCGTGATGGCCTCTCAAATGGCTATTCATCGTTGAACTTTTCTGCCCAAGCTGTGTTCTTTGATCTCAGGAAAGACACGTTGAAACGTTTCACTATCATCTCAAACCAGACCGTACAAACGTGTACACTTGTCTGGAAAAATAGTAAATATGGCAACAACAAAAATATAAATAAATAAATCAGTTCGAAGACGCCTGGATGAGTTTCGGAAAAAAAATTTATATATATATGAAAAAAAACAAAACAATAAAAGCAAAATATACAATCGTCGAGTTCAATGTTCACAACAGAGCGAAAGATTTGTTTAAATAAACGTAACTTTCACTTTCCCCAATTACTTTTCAATAAAAACTTCTTTCACGGCTTTTAATCGAAGTATTACGGAAATAGCCGAAGTAGAGTGAATGGTAGCGACGGCGGTAGTAGGGTGGTTTGGACTCTGTCGCTCGGCAGCTCTGAAACTTTAACTTGAACTCTATACCGATTCTTTACGGAAACGTCATAAGTGGGGCGTTCTGGTGGTGATAGATTTGTCTCTTTTCAGCTTGTTTAACTCTTACACGGCTCATTCTGTTTCTATACATCTTTATCTAGGACTCTATAGAAGGCGCAAATAAGTTGATCGGCGGCCGGATTTTCCACGTTTCTTTATATCTTCAGCCTTGAGTTCTACGGAAGGCGACTGTCATTTTCTCTACGGCTGGCACCCAATCGGCATGGCTTCCGGTTTGGATCTCTTTTCCTTCAGTCATTACATTTCGACTGCAACTCAAATACTACTGAAAACTAAATTTTTCTCACTAGGGTCTTGAATTTATACTTGTCCCCAATTCTCTTGGTTGATGATTGACGGACACTGGGTATCTATGCAAATGAAAGCATTGTCCAATGAGATTTCTTTCATCTTTCCAATTCAAAGTGGCGTTATGGTCCAACGAATGAGGCAACAACACGTCATGTAACGTAATTTTCTTTTCGTCCTCTTCTTAATTACATCATTTTAGGTTTTCAAATTTTCAAATCTTTTCCCAGTAAATGAAAAAAGTAAGGATCTGATCTTATCTTAACCCCATCAAAAGTCCTGACAGCCTTGTTTTGACTATCTTTGTTTTCCAATTTTCTGTATTAAAAAAATTCATTCATGAATAACACAGGGGAAAATATATTTTTCCTTTTTCCGCAATTTTTAGCTACTTTTCTATTTTTCGGATTTTACAAGCACATAAGTACTAAATTTGGAGTAGATAAACTAAACTATCGCCCGGTTCACACTCCACCCAGGTCTACTGAACAGTTGTAGAGGCTCATCCCTTGTTCCCTGTTTAAGATGTGATTTCCGGCTTTCTCTTTTCCAATCTTTTCACTCCTTTATTTATTTATTTATTTTTTCAATTGGAGTAGGTAGATCTATCTATCGCGCGGTTCACACTCCACCCACGTCTATTGAACAGGTGAAGAGGCTCATCCCTTGTTCCCTGTTTAGGATGTGGTTCCCGGCTTTCTCTTTTCCAATCTTTTCACTGTTACGTAGCCCCCTGCGAATCAGTGGCTTTACCGCCTTGCTCGAGGTGATACGATTAAAAAAGATATATTTCTTAGCAGAGCCCACATCGCGATTTGCAATAAACTTCAAAATCAACAACACAATTTATAACTATTTATTCGCTCCGTCGTATTAAACTAAGAATTACATTGTTTTAATGTGGAAATAGGGTTACAAGGTTATATTGGGACAGGCCCTGACTAAAGAGGCTTCGTTAGTCAGCCATGACCTCAGGTACATAAAAGCCAGGCCAAGCATAAAAAGCTACTGAAATCAGGCATGAACTTAGGCTACATAGAGGTCAGGCCGTGGGTGAAAGGGCTACTGAAATTAGGTAGGGATTTAGGCTATATAGGGTACAAGCTCTGTGTAATAGAGCTGCCGTAGCCAGGCATGAACCGGAATTAAATTTTGGTATCGAAAGCTTCCTATCAGAGATTTTACTGTAAGTTGTGTTACAAGGCTATATTGTTACAGGCCCTGTTTAAAGAGGCTTCTTTAGTCAGACATGACCTTAGGCTACATAAAAGCCAGTTCAAGCGTAAAAGAGCTACTGAAATCAGGCATGAACTTGGGCTACATAGATGTCAGGATTTGGGTAAAGGAGCATCCAAAGTCAGGCAGGAATTTAGGCTATATAGGGGACAATCTCTGCGTAAAACAGCTATTATAGCCAGGCATAAACCAGAACTAAATTTGGTATAGAAAGCTTCCTATCAGAAATTTAAATTTAAGTTGCGTTTCTCACCATTTTGAGTGGTTGGTTTGTTAGTTGGCTAACTATGTCTTCACTTTTCTGGGTGGTCGGTTAGTTGGTTAGATTGTTGGGGGGTTGGTTATATTTAACAGCATATCAATCTTTATGGGTTATTTCATACTGAAATCTAAATATCTTATTCGCAATTTTATTTATATTTTAAACAATAATTATGAGGTATCGTTACAAATCTTACTAATTAACCCATAACTGGGAGAAGTGAAGGATTCCTAGCTTACCCAGTAGTATTTGTGCATAAATAAATATAACGAACCCAACTAGAATTTGAATTCCTATCTCCGATTAAACAAATCATTGTACAACACGCATATCCGATAATATTTGGATTAGCTTTTTTCAAAAATAAATTAAAACACTTTATTGGCTATAAAAAATGTCTCGGATAATGCCATAACTGTAATGTCTCACTAATGTATGCACACAGGTATTCACTAGGAGCTGGGATCATATTATACACGTAGTATATGAAAAAAAAATCAAGGTTTTTGAAAACAAAATTCAGCGGTCGTAATAGAAGTAAATAAGATTTATGCACGAGTATATAATTCAAAGACGAAGATGAGAAATTAAACAGAACTGATGCAAGAAGAGGCGATACTATTAAAGATATATATGATGTGTGAAGACACGATATTTGTAAATGGTTGAAACTAACATTTCACAACTAGACCATAAATCATTTCCTGCGATCATTTTCCTAATTATATTAAAGGACAAGAAATGTCCATCTTGCTGATATAATTTTGACGCTTCTAAGATTTTATTCATTTGCAAAATAAGTCATCGTATCTGATAACCTAAAAATAGAAATCGTTCGTATTGGACTATTATCTCGGCTAATACGGATCGAACTCATTTACCATACACAGCAAAACTTGTTGATGACTTATTAAACTTTGTGTGCCAATACACCAACCTGCTGCCCCTAAATTGATTTCTTGGTCTGAACCGGTGAATTGATTTTAATTTCTCAAAAGATACCCTTTAAAAATAAAAGTACATTCAGTCTTTTTTAATGTTTCGTTTTAGTTGGTGGGAAAAAAAAGAAAAAAAAAAGAAAAAAAAAAGAAGAATGATTTTATTTTAAATTCTTCTTAAGTTACATTGTTTTTAAAGCTAAATATTTATATTTCATCTTGACCTTATCCTCGATTTTGAAATTTTAAAATATACGTCCAGCAACTGATTTTATATTTATCAAAAGACAAATAGAGATATTAAACATGGAGGAAGGTAAGTTTGTTTTCCTTTGTGTGTATATATATATATATATATATATAGTGTATGGAGGCAGAATAATTTTTTCTAAAAACATACAGTTAAATATAACACACAATGAATGTCTATTACGTTTAATCATAAGCAGTTCAAAACATTGTAATTTGTCTTTAATCTCAGCTAAAAAAATAGACAAATGTCTAACATTTGATATTTTTTATCGTGCTGGTTCTAAGCTTTCGCTTCAAATAAAACATCGTCTTATATACTGCAGGGTAATTCATTGAATTTTTTTCTGTTGGGATCATTTAATGCTGCGTTATCCTGTAATTTAAGAATATATCTTTAGAGAATCCACTGAAGTCTATATCAGCCATAGTCATGAATGCATTCACACCCCTAGGCGTGCCTGCTTTTTGCTTTCATATGGACAGTCTCAAGATTCTGGTAGAAGTAGGGGCTGATTTTAACATCCAGAGTTAAGATGTCATAATATCAATGTTGACCGCAGTGAACCTCAACGTGCCAGCTGTCTTACATTTGTGTTCCGTAATCTATTTAAAGAATCCTTTTACAATTTTACCAGTGCCATGACAATAATTCATTAAAAACTACAGTAAATATACAGGTTATAGATGGCTTCGTGCTCCTCCCCTCTATACAAAAAGTATCTGTGCAGCAAATGTTCATGATTGCCAGCGGTTAAATGCCTTACGTAATCTTGGTCAATCATCTTTCATGTTCTCACAGATTTGCAAACCAAGGCAATCGGACCAGTCAATCTTATTTAAACCGTTTCTGAGGCCTTAGATCGATTACTATTCCAACGATATTAAATATATTTTTGTGAGTAGTAAAATAGCTTTGTTTCGTTTTTAGTTTCCCCTGTGAATATGTGGTATTATGGTATATGTAGGAATGTGAGATCAGTTTTGTGGGGAAATGTGTAACTTAAAAGTGACTAGGTCGAAAATGATTGTCTAGCCTCAACCCACCAACGGTTCGAGCTTGTGCCTCAATTATTGTATGTTTTACAAAAATAAATATCCTTACTCTTCCAACGGTATTTGAACTCGAGTGACTAAAACCAAATCCCCTCGAACTTTTCTCTCTGATTTCTCATGGCAAACCTTTTGTCCATTTCAATACCTGACGTGTCACTTCAATGAGTTCCCCGTTTTTATTCATATTTGTGCAATTGTGCTCTCATAAATTAAAATGAAGGTTTGGCACGTTTCAGTCTTTCAGACGGTTTTATAACTGCTTCTGATTTTAATATTTGATTAAGAACTAGATTAAAATAACCAGCTCATAAACAGTAGCCACTCTAGCGTGTACGCATCGCTCATTCAGTAAAAATGAATTTGAGCACGCTAGCTATTGGGCGCGTAATATGATATGCGCTAAAAAGACTGCCTTCTTCCACCGAACGCCCCGTGGCCCAGGGGTAGAGTCGCCGACTGACGCCTAATCGGTCGGGTTTCGAGCCTGGGTTGTGTAGCAATCGGTGTCAACCGTACTGATGAGCTGTGATACAGCGAAACAAATCTGTCTGCGGATGACAATATATATATATATATATATACACGAATTTTTGCAGATTCCTTTCCGTCTAGTAAAATTCTGAAGGCTTGTATACCAGCTTTTTATTTTAATATTTAAAAACTAGATTAAAATAACCAGTTCGTGTATATATATATATATATATATATATATATATGAGATATTTTGTAGATTTCCTTCCGTCTTGTAAAATTGTAAAGGCTTGTATTTCCCGTATGAAATGTTCTACCTTCAGTTAGAACTGCTAGCATAGGAAGTACGTTTTACTGATGATTTTCTGTTTGTTTTTCTTTTGTTTTGTCTTTAATTCTATACGTTGCATCTGTAAAGCTAATCCTTAACGCTAATCTAGCACTCGCTTAAATTTGTTGAGTTTCTAACTAGAAAAGTTTTGTTCAGTTGGTTTCACTAACTATTAATTTATCCTTCATTTGAATCTTTCCTGATAGCATAACTTTAAATGGCTATAAATTCTCGTTTCAGCATATGAGACTAGACCATTGACCAAGAGATCTGCAGCATTCTTCGTCCAACATATATTTAACTTCATACAGAGAAACAAATTGGATTCTATTAAGCAGTTTCTCAGTAACTTTGAATTTGACAAATGCACTATTATCTTAAATTCTGCAGTGAAAGGCTGTACCCCGCTTGTCTACGCCATCAAGCTAAACCGAGTCGTGATCGCCCAATATCTCTTGCAAATCTCCCTCCGCCAAGGACGACGAGAAATGAATGAATCCTGGAAAAAAAATTATCACCCTTTAGTCGCTGCCATAGAAGAGAGGAATATGGAATTGACTGAGCTTATCTCACAGCACGTAGACAATATCAACGACTATTTCTTCGGTTCCGTTACTCCACTAATGACAGCTGTTTTGCGGAGTAATGTCACCTTCGTTCGGATGTTGGTAAATTTGGGGGCTGACGTAAATCTTCCTTGCTTTCAGGGTAACAGTCCTTTGATGGCGTCAACTTTTAACAACGAAATTTGCCGATTCCTTCTCAGCACTGATGTCGACATCAACCATCGAGATACCGACGGATTCACAGCTCTTCACGTAGCCGCTACTGATATGCGTTTGGACAGTCTCAAGGCTCTGGTAGAAGCCGGTGCTGATGTTAATATCCGGTGTAATGAAGGAAGGACACCGTTGATGTTGTCCGCGGTGAACCTCAACTTGGGGTCTTTCGCATTTTTCTTAGATCTGCCCATGTGCAATGAGGTTGATAAAATAGAGGCCATGGAAACTTTGAACGCCAGCTCTGTTCTTGCGGGAAACTCGGGTATAACTTATTGGCTTCGCGCTTTACATATGAGGAAAAGCAGATTTCCTAAGCGTAGACCGTCTGTAATTCATGAAGCGTTAGATTGCGTTCAAGAATTCAGCACAGACAGTGAGCTGTTGAGATTTCAAGACAATCCTTTGCAGCTTGCTTTTCAGGCAGTCTTAACTCTCGAAAGGGTCTTAGGACCTACTAACAGCAACTACATTGACTCATTGCTGCAAACGGCTTTTATCGCCAAACAGCGAAACAACTGGGAGAAATTTCGGCAGCTCATTGACCATGTCCAAAAATCTCGCATTTCAGTTTCCGTCGGTAATCTTAATAAGTGTACAGATACGTTCCGTAATGTGTTCAGTAATATAATCGCTGATAGCAATCCGGAGAACCTTTTCGAATATGGAGCATTTGCAATTTTTAAAATGATAGCGTGGGTCACCGGAGAAACATGGATTCTCAAAAAAGACGAGTACTCTACTTCGCCTTATAGTAAATACGGTCATTACGACAAAACAATAGATACCTTCCTATATATGGCGTATAAGATCAGAAAACTCAAACTTTGCGATGCGCATGTGGATAAATTTACTGATGTGGTGGTCAAAATTGTGGAAATAGATCCCCGCGCCGATAAGCATCAATCTCTCTTGCATTGTGCTATTAAAGCGAGTAAGAAAAATGTACGTGCTTCACTAGCCCTTATCAACCTCTTAATCAAGTCCGGTGCCGATGTCAACTCCAAGGACTATTTCCGTCGAACACCGCTAATGTACGCCCTGAAGTACGCCCCCGATAATATTCTCCAGGATGTTGTCCAGATTCTCTTGGAGTCAGGAGCTCACGAAGATTGTCGGAATAGTGAAGGAATTTCTGCTACGGACCGTTTCTTTTGGAATAACCGGGCGATTAATCCGAATGAGCCGCTGAAATTGAAGTGTCAAGCGGCGCACGTGATCCTAAACAGCCAAGTAATTGATGGGGGCGTCGTGCCGAAAACGCTGAAAGATTTTGTGGTCTTGCACCAGTAAAGTTAAACAATCATTGTCTTAATATCTCAATGATGATTTTTCAATTATAATTCCTCACCAAAATCCGAAGAGTGTTTTACATAGTCGTTCACACTTACATCGCCATTTTTTTTTATTGTTAGACACATTGATAGTTTGAGATTAAGCATATCTTGGATTCCATAGTCGGAGTTGCGTCATTCACAAGTATATAGGATAGCCGTTTTTTTGTTAATTTTTAAATTTTTTCTTGTTCCGCTTTTTCGTATGGTGTAGCCTATGTGACATAATCTTCATTTCACAATTTTTTTTCCGGCTACATCATGAAATGCGAGATTTTTAACGCAGTTCTTTCCTGACGCTAATGTTTTTTTTTTTTTTTTTTTTTTTTCGGATATAAGATTTGAAAATATCTGTGCACATAAAATGTGTGGATACTTTTGTATCCATAGTGAAAAAGAATAGTTACTTACGAAGCCCATAAACATTGATACCCACACAGACTAATATCTAATCAATATCTATTCATGTAAAAATACATGAAATGCGGCACGAGGCCAAAAATGGAGTTGGCAAAGTTTAGTCTTCAATAGCTATCTTATACTTAGCTAATCGTATTCATCACCCAATCAGGTTTAGCATTTTCTCCATTTTCCGCAAGAACTCATCCATCTTCTTAGAATCCTATAAGCACCATAATACTTCACAGGGGTGCGTGAAAAACGAGTAGCATCTCTGAAATAAAAAAAAACATTTACAAATATGAATTTTATAAAAAATGTAAATAGAATTATAGAGAAATCAGAGGGGCCAGGATAAATTACCTAGAAAACGAACTAAAATTTAAAATATCAAAATAAAATAAACAGATGTTAGTACGACACTTCCACCCAACAAAAATCCAGAGTGGCTACTGTGTTCCACCAAACGGCGAAATTAAGCAGCATACCCGCTAAAGGGGGAGGAAAGGATAAAATAGTGGAATGGGGAAAATCAAAGATTGTCCCAGTCAAGATGAAAATTGCAGCCAAGAAAGAACCTTGCTAAGTAGGGGAACTCGACATGCATCATAACAAAAGAGAAAGCCTGGAACAAACTACGAATAAGAACCATTCACATAAACTGGATACACTAGTCTGATTTAACTAGGGTAAGTGCTTAGAAGAAAACGCATCGATGTGACTTAAAGGCTTTTAAAAATGAACACCAAGATTGGCTCTTTGACACGAACCAGAATTGATACATTTACCCGACTTTCGCTGAAATCCTGTAGAACTTCATTTTGAACCGATGCTCAACGAGTATAATCAGATGCTGATAAGAATAACGCTCACATCGCAAGATCCCTACATTGCCGGGTCGTTCACATCACCATTCTAGATAGGGCCAGGCATGTAAGTAACCATTTCCTTTTCATTTCAGAAAACGGGGCTGAAACATCACACGTGTACGAGATCGATGGGCAAAGCATTCAACTTACCCAGACGGTATCAAAAATGCTCACCTGAGGACAATGGTCGTAGGCGTACGCAGCTGTTTCTTCTAAACCAAGTTGGAAACATCCGCCCTGCCATGCCCTGCCCTGCCCTATGTGAAGGCCCTGTCAAGGAAAACTAACGGTTGCTGATGTAATTCGCAGCTAGCACCTAACAACAAATCGATCGTGACTGTCGACATGCCGAGCCAATCTGATCCTGTAGAAGTTCCTTTGTCACCACCTCTTCCACTAATAAACGATACAAGTGGTTCCGTGCCCGAGAAAAGTCAGTAATCGAGGAATGGCCAGCAAGGCTCTTCGATTATGGAGTAAGAATTCCGATTGATTTCAAGGCGTATGCCGGCGTTCAGCCTGCGAAACGTGAGAAAATATAGTAAGGCAAGGGAAGGCATCTCGAACACACTTCTCCAAAATCGGTTTCTCTGTAGGAAGGCATACGTCGAGTTTATGATTCACCACCTGTGGCATTCTCATGCAACCTTGTTCCAGAGGTTTGGAAAAGAATTTTCTGTTGATCCGATGCTTGCGTCCACATAAGAGTGGATAATAAGCCGTCTTTACAGAGAGGAATTATCGACAACCGGTAAAGAATGAGTGAAAACATGCAAGTAACACGCCTCCGGCCTCCTTATTTACGGACAACCGCCATCGAAACCAAGTGTGGACAGACGATTTCGCCTTTGCCAATACCTCCGATCAGTTCTTTCACAGCTGGAGATCTGACCCGAAAAACACTACAAAAAAGTGTCAGTCCAAATGAGGGGACCCGGAGGTGCAACGCTCTTCCAGGCACCTAATCGCAAGCCGGAAGACTTGTCCCAGTTAATTTCGTTCTTTGTCAACTTCTATTGTTCAAGCGATTTCTGGACAATCTTAATATCATTTCAGGATCGCATGAAAATTTATACGTCGTCTGCGTACCTAGAAAACTTGGCTCGAGCCCCAAAATAAACGCGTAGGGCTGGACTATACGCCTTGTCCTTCAGCCGGCGAAGGAGAGACTCTAACGATGAAGCATAAAGTCGGTGTGACAGCGTGCAACATTGGCAAGCCGACCGAGACAGGGCAAAAAACGCCCGACCACTTTCCGTTCACATTTCTCACAGTACTGGGGGAGTTACAGCAGGCTGATTCACTTGGAGAAATCGACTTTGTATAGGTGGCCTGCAGGACAACTGCTAGATGTTGTGGACTGATCAAAATTGATCTGCGCGGATTGTGCGTCATCATTTACATCTTCTAGGATAATGCGAATCAAGTGCAGGTTGCGCTGAACTTTTCGTACCTTCACAGCACAAGTCTTGCACGTATCGCAGTTGACCTCAGAATAGTCCGTCCGGATTTTTGACATCGCGAATAAATTTATAGCCATCTCTAAGGACCTTGTTCTTGCACAATTGTGCCCCATGCTCACGACTTCGTTAGACACGGTGCTTAATCTATGCCTAATTACTTAACCCCAGTACCGGTTGCTAGCCATGTAATTTTCCTGCATATCCCGGTAATAGGCTGACATTTCTTAGAGCTGTTTTACTAGACACAAACAACGCAGGTGTAACCGTCATTTAATGGTCAAAACAGACGGCTGTGGAAACAGAAATAGTCTAAAATCACGTAATTACAAAAACGTAGCAAATAGCACTATGAAGAATAACCTAGACACGATTCCTCTGGAAATCCAGTCTTGAAGACTAACATCCAATCTATCAATATTTTAGGTGACGGCAAGTGTCATTAAAATGTAATTTTCTGTTTTATGTATGATGGATTTTCCTGTTTTGTAAAAAAATAATGTTAAAAGGGAGTCCGTAATGCATACAGCCCTATCGGTTGTGATTTCAGAATATGACCTCTGCACAAATACAGACGGGTAAGAACGCCCCACTCTCAACGACACTACCTGTTTTCCGTGGTTTCTTGAGGACGGGATCCTGGTACTTCTGAACTCTACTTAAGCCCATAGTTGGGATAGAGGACAGGTCAGTGTCCCCATCTGATCAATCGGCTACTCATATCTCAGGTCTACTGCTGATATGCTAACGACCATCACCGAGTACATATACCAGGCACTCGACAGGAATGGCGAAGCCCGAACCGTTGCATTGGATATGTCTAAGGCGTTCGACAGAGTTTGGCATGCTGGCCTTCTATGTAAACTGCGGAGCTATGGTATAACTGGACATTTGTTTGAACTAATCCAGTCATTCCTGTCTAACCGCAGGTGGTATTAAACGGACATGCCTCTCAGAACTACCATACAAACTCAGGTGTCCCCCAAGGCTCCATCTTATGTCCCACACTCTTCCTGATATACACTAATGATCTCCCTGATTCCATAAGAGCCCAAATAGGTTTGTACGCCGATGACACCACAGTTTACTCTCGCCTCCGACAAAAATCTGGTGTAGGCGTCAAAGCTAACCTCGCAGCCGAGATTGAAAAAGACCTCCAATCCATATTGGACTGGGGTAAGAAATGGCTAGTAAATTTTAATGCTTCTAAAACGAAGCTACTCTCAATTAACCATCATCGACAATCTCACAAAAAATTCCACACACAAACCAAATCTAAATTAATATCTACTAGAAGGCGGTGGCCAATAACAATCAGGTTATAATAAAAAATGTCTCATCAAAATGAAAGCTTATAATTAACGGCCGAATGTTCGTGAATAAAAATAAAATAAGTCCAAACAATATAAATACGATATCATTTTAGTAGTATGGAACAAGCAATTCAGTATATTATACAACTACAACGCTACACAATTGTGAGGAAAATGATTTCTTTGAATTAACATTAATCTAAGATCAAAAGAAATTAATGGAAATAATGAAATAGGAAGAAATGAACGTTTTCCACCGCGTCCCATTAAACCAGTTTTCTCCAAGCAAAAGTAGGAAGATTCTAACTAGTTAATTTTACAGATAAATAAAGCAAAATTCATCATGTCATGCTTAGCTATCAAGAGACTGGTGATTGAGCAGGTCATTGAGTGCAAAGAGGTCATGGTCCTGCAACACATAACTTTGGCATTTATCTGGTCTAGACGGATGGTCAGAGAGGCCCGATCCAATCAATCGGCTAGATCTAACAATATCTAGTACTATTCCACTAACCAAAAACACAACCTACAAAACTTCCGCACACCAACTAAATAGAATCAAATAGAATGCCAACTACACCTATGCAAATGGATAAGAACATCACACCTTAAAGAAACTAGCTGTTTTCTGTGTTGCGTTAGGTTGAAATTTTGATAGTTAGAATACTGAATTCTCTTTTAGCTTTTATTGAATAGACGAGACGTCTTATAAGCCCGATCTGATCAACGCAACACAATTGTGAGGAATATGATTTCTGTGAATTAACATTAATCTAAGATCAAATAATTTGACGGAAATAATTAAACTGGAAGAAAACTGCGTTTCACACCGAGCCCCATAAAATCAAGTTCTTCCAATCAAAAGAAGGGAAATTCTAACAAGTTAATATTGGAGATAAATGAACGCAAAAATTATCATGTCATGCTTATTTATCAAGAGATTTCTTACTTATAAAACAAAGAGGAAGATCTCCATCCAAAGAAGAACAATTAATTTTGTCGGGAATTTCAGAAGTCTTTTAGGATAAGTACGAATAAAGGAAAAAGAACAGGTAATCATATGTAGCCAAAATTCTTTTCTTTCGTTTGATGCATTAAAAGCAGAAATAAATTCACTATGTGTAGCTTTTAAAATTTTCAAATATCATATATAGATGAATTGACAGACATGTACTTAGGTTAAATAAGGGTCAGCTTTGATTACATATGCTTCCGTATTCAGGCATGGACTTCGGCTGTGACACTTTGCAACCGGCTGGCTCGCTGCCTTTTGTCCGGAACCTGCTCTGATGATGATGATGACTGGAACCTAAATCAGTGTTTATGTTGACGAAACCGCATCATTTATGACAACGCTCCCGGGTCCCTAATCGTGATGGCCTCTCAAATGGCTATTCATCGTTGAACTTTTCTGCCCAAGCTGTGTTCTTTGATCTCAGGAAAGACACGTTGAAACATTTCACTATCACCTCAAACCAGACCGTACAAACGTGTACACTTGTCTGGAAAAACAGTAAATATGCCAACAACAAAAATATAAATAAATAAATCAGTTCGAAGACGCCTGGTTGAGTTTCGGAAAAACTATATATATATATATATATATATATATATATATATGAAAAAAAAATAATAAAAGCAAAATATACAATCGTCGAATTCAATGTTCACAACAGAGCGAAAGAAAATAAACATAACTTTCACTTTCCCCAATTACTTTTCAATAAAAATTCTTTCACGGCTTTTAATCGAAGTATTACGGAAATAGCCGGAGTAGAGTGAATGGTAGCGACGGCGGTAGTAGGGTGGTTTGGTCTCTGTCGCTCGGCAGCTCTGAAACTTTAACTTGACTCTATACCGAATCTTTACGGAAACGTCATAAGTGGGGCGTTCTGGTGGGGATAGTAGATTTGTCTCTTTTCAGCTTGTTTAACTCTTACACGGCTGATTCTGTTTCTATACATCTTTATCTAGGACTCTATAGGAGGCGCAAATAAGTTGATCGGCGGCCGGATTTTCCACGTTTCTTTATATCTTCAGCCTTGAGTTCTAAGGAAGGCGACTGTCATTTTCTCTACGGCTGGCACCCAATCGGCATGGCTCTCGGTTTGGAACTCTTTTCCTTCAGTCATTACATTTCGACTGCAACTCAAATACTACTGAAAACTAAATTTTTCTCACTGGGGTCTTGAATTTATACTTGTCCCCTATTCTTTTAGTTGATGAATGACGGACACTGGGTGTCTATGCAAATCAAAGCATTGCCCAATGAGATTTCTTCCGCCTATACAATTCAAGGTGGAATTATTGTCTAATGAATGAGGCAACAACACCACATGTCACTAATTTTCTTTTCGTCCTCTTCGTAATTACATCATTTAAGGTTTTCAAATTTTCAATTCCTTTCCCAGCAAATGAGTAAATAAGGATCTGACCTTACCCTAACCGCATCAAAAGTTTTGACAGTATTGTTTTGACTCTTTGTTTTCCACTTTACTGGACAAAACAGGTCATTCCTGAAAGATAACTGGAAAAATACTTTTTTATTTTTTCACAAATTTTTAACAAACTTTCTATTTTCCGAATGTTACTAGCACATCATTCTAAGCAGAGCGCAAATCGCGGTTTGTAATAAACTGCAAAATCAACACCACAACTAATGTTTCGCTCCGTCGTATTAAACTAAGAATTACATTGTTTTAATGTGGAAATAGGGTTACAAGGTTATATTGGGACAGACTGACTAAAGAGGATTGTTTAGTCAGCCATGACTTCAGGTACATAAAAGCCAGGCCAAGCATAAAAAGCTACTGAAATCAGGCATGAACTTAGGCTACATTGAGGTCAGGCCGTGGGTTAAAGGGCTACTGAAATTAGGTAGGGATTTAGGCTATATAGGGTACAAGCTCTGCATAATAGAGCTGCCGTAGCCAGGCATGAACCAGAATTAAATTTTGGTATCGAAAGCTTCCTATCGGAGATTTTACTGTAAGTTGTGTTACTCACCATTTCGGTTGGTTGGTTTGTTAGTTGGCGAGTTATATTTTCAGTTTTCTGGGTGGTCGGGTAGTTGCTTGGGTTGTTGGGTGGTTGGATATATTTAACATCATATCAATCTTTATGGTTTAGTTCATACTGAAATCTAAACATTTCATACACAATTTTATTTATTTTGTATACAATTATACTGAATTAATCGATACAAATCTTACTAATTAACCCATAACTGGGGGAAGGTAAGTATTCATAGCTTAACCAGTAGTATTTGAGCATAAATAAATATAACGAACCGAACTAGAATTGGAATTCGCATCTCCGATTAAACATATCATTGTACAACTCACACATCTGATTATATTAGGATTAGCTTTTTTTAAAAAATAAATGACACTTCATTTGCTGTAACAAGTCTAGGTTGATGACAACTTCTGCAATATCTCACTACTGTAGGCATACAGTTATTCACTAAAATCTGGGGGTCATATTAAACACGTGGTATGTGAAAAAAATCAAGTTTTTCAAAAGCAATTTTTCGTTGTTTCAATGTACGTGAATAAGTCTTATGGACGAGGATATAATTTAAAGACGTTGATGAGAAATTAAAAGGAAACTGAAGCATGGATAGGCGATACTATTAAAGATATACATAAGGGAAGACACGATATTTCTTAGTTTGAAACTAACATTTCACAACTAAACAATAAATCTGCTGCTATGAAGGTCGGCTCCCTGTGCAGGGCCCGGAAATTTTTCCCACCTGAATCTATTCTGCACATATACAAATCTACCATCCGCCCGTGTATTGAATATTGCTGCCATATCTGGTCGGGTGCCCCTGCTGCTCTCCTTGGGCTTCTTGACAAAATACAAAGGAGGATCTGTAACGTGGTTGATACTGACTTGGCAGACCGGCTGCAGCCGCTCTCACACCGACGTGATGTAGCTTCCCTGTGCCTCTTCTACAAGTACTTTCATGGCTTCTGCTCCGATGAGCTTAGATCACTGGTGCCGCCTGGATTAGCAACTAGGTCCCACCCTTTTACAGTTAAACAAATAAGATGTAACCGTAAATTCTACTCCAACAGCTTCTTTTCTCGCGCTTCCCGCCTGTGGAACTCCCTTCCACAAGTCTGCTTTCCCGACAGTTACAATCTCCAGGTGTTTAAATGTAGGGTCAATAGACACCTCCTATCACACTAACTCCCAACTATTCTCACAACACTCTCATCTACCCAACCCTCATTCTCGGTATCCTCACCCGCCTATCACCCACCCTTTGTTATTTCCTATATTTAATCAGCCTTTCTCCACTCTACGTAGCCCCCTGCACAGTAGTGGCAGTGACATGCCTTGCTCAGGGTGAAACTCTTATAAAAAAAAATCATTTCCCGCGATTATATTAATATTAAAGAAGAAATTTCAACCCTGCTTATACTATATTGTCACTTTTAACATTTTACTAACTTACAAAATAATTCAGCGTAACTGCTAACGTAAAAATAGAAATCGTTCGTATTGGACTAGTATCTCAGCTAATACGGATAGAAATCACTCACCATACACGGCAAACCTAATTTAAGACTTATTAAACTTCGTGTGCCAAAACACCAACCTGCTGCTCCCTAAATTGATTGCTTGGTCAGAAGCGGTGACTTGACTTTACTTTCTCAAAAAATAACCTTTAAAAATAAAAGCAGAGTTTTTTTATTGTTTCGTTTTGGATGGAGGAAAAATAGGAATCATTGTATTTTAAATTCTTTTTGAGTAACATTGTTTTTAAACCTAAATATTTATATTTTATTTTTAAAATATCCTCATTTTTGAAATTTTAAACTAATTCTCCAGCAAGTGGCTTTATATTTATCAAGACAAGAAGAAATATTAAATATGGCGGAAGATACGTTTGTTATATATATATATATATATATATATATATATATATATATATAAATGTACATGTATATATTTAGTGTATCGAGGCAGCAGATAATTTTTGTATATATACTGTTAAATATAACAGTGAATGTTTATTATGTTTAATCATGAGCAGTTCTATACATGGTAATTTGGCTTTAGTTTCAGGTAAGAAATAGACAAAAATTGTCCGACATTTGATGTTTTTTTCATGATGCTGCTTTTAAGATTTCGGCTCAAATAAGCCATGTTCACAGAGATTATAGATTGAATTGTTTTGTGTTGGGATCACTGCGTCATCCTGTAAATAAACAGCATGTGTTTAGAAAATTCACTGATGTCAATATCAGCCATAAAGATATGGATGCATTCACAGCCCTAGACGTGCCTGCTTCTTGCTTTCATATGGGCAGTCTCAAGATGCTGGTTGAAGCCGGGGCTGATGTTAACATCCGGTGTTAAGATGGCATAACACCGATAAGGTTGTCAGCATTGAACCTCAATGTGCCGGTTGTCTTACTTTTGTGTTTCATAGTCTATTATTTAAAGAAATTTTTTACAAATTTACCAGTGACATGAAAAATATTTGATTAAAAGCTGCAGTAAATATACAGATTTTAGATGGCTTCGTGCTCCTCCCCTCTACACAAAACGTATCTGTACAGCAAATTATCACGTCTTGCCAGCGGTTAAGTGCCTTACGTAATATTGGTCAATCATCTTACAGTTCCTGACTGATTTGAAAATCAAGGCTATGGGAGCCAGTCACTCATATTGCAACCATTGCCGAATTCTCAAATCTATTACTATTCAAACGGTATTAAATATATTAACGCATTTTGTATAGTAAAATCTTTGTCATGGGTTTTGTTCCCAGTTTTTTAGATTACATGTTTACAAAATTCACTGATGTCGACATTGTGCATAGAGATATAAAACGCATTCACGGCTATTGACGGGCTTGCTATTTGCTTTCATATATGTAGACTCTGGTTGAAGCCGGGGCAGATATTATCCGGAGTAAAGATGTCATAACACCAATAATTAGGAGACTACGTAACATCTCCCTGATGATGAAAGCCTGAATAACTTGCACAAAATTTAATCAACCCCTTGTCGAGAAGAGTTCAATGTACTTTTAGGGGAACGGTAATAATAGCCCAAGTGAGAACATAAAAACAAGTGTAAAAAGCTAGATGTAAATATCATAAAACTCAAAAATACGTCGACTTTTAATATTAACCTAAACTTAAATTTCTAATCACAGGAATGTTGAGTTTTACTTCTCGTTCTGATCATTGTCAAGTAAACGACAATGATCTCAGTGGCTCTTCTACCACAACCTTATGGCAATCAAAAAAGAATATGTTTGGCTTTGTTACAACATGAGTTTCAGTTATTAAATTTTAAGTGTTATAAAACGGTGTGCTCATGTCTAAGCATATTATTTCCTTTTTTGTAGGTGGTTGGGTTGGTCGTTAGGTCTCCAATATTTTGACGGTATGAGTACACTTCTAATAGCATAAGAATAGAAATATAGGATAACGTCGCACTCCGTTAACTGTAGTTACATAATCCGCTACCCAAAACATATATATTCAGCTAATGTCAAGCTAATTTGTCTGACACCTTTCGTATTCTGTAGTCTCTTATTTGAACAAAAATCTAACAAATCTACCAGTTCCATAAAAATACTGCATTAAAATTTGCAATAAAGATACGTATTTGACTGGCTTTGCGCTCTTCAGCCCTTACCCAAAACTTACCAATTCAGCAAAAGACAAATCAAATTTTCATGACTTGCTATCTGTTAAATGCTTAAGGTTATACAAACTTGGTCAGTTATCTTTCAGTTCGTGACTGATTTGCAAACCAAAGCTGTCGGGACAGTCACTGTGATTTAAACCATTGCTGAGGCCTCAGGTCTATTACTATTCCAACGGTATTAAATATATTTTTGTGTGTAGCAAAGTAACTTTGTGTTTCGTTTTCAGCTTCTAGGTTCCCCTCTGAATATGTGGTATTATGGTATATGTAGGAATGTAAGGTGACTTTGAGAAATGTGGGAATTAAAAGTGCCTAGGTCGTGAATACGATCGGCTAGGCATAGGATAGACAGTATTGACCAGCCTCTACCCACCAAACTTTCGCTCATGTGCCACATTTATTGTGTAATTTTACTATAGTAAGTATTCGTACTGTTCCAACGGTTTTTGAACCAAGGCCATCGGACCCGTCACTCATATTTGACATTGCCGAGTCCTCACATCTATTACTATTTCAACGGTATTAAATATATTTTTGCATTTTTGTGTATAGTAAAGTAACTTTGTCTTTCGTTTACCGTTTTTAGGTTCCCCAGTGAATATGTACGTTGTGGTGCAGTGGATATCGACTCGGAACGCGAAATCGGGGAGCCGAGTTCGAAATCCAGTTGAATTTATTGCATTCATTTATGCGCAAATACCTTAGGAAAGGTATTAATCCGTCTCTTCATTCCAGTTATGGGATAAATAACAGGACAGATTGGGTTCTGTAGCCTTGGCTGGAAACCGCAGTAAGCAATGGCAACCTACTGCGGGATAATCTTCTGCCCAGTCTGTCATGTCGCTTTCGAGACATGATCGCCCAAGCGTGTTTCACGTATGGCACTTAACTGACTGAGTGAATATGTGGTATTATGGTATATGTAGCAATGTAAGGTGACTTTTTTGGGAAATGTGGAAATTAAGTTCCTAGGTTGTCAATATGATTGTCTAGGCATCGAATAGACCAGCTTCAACCCACCAAATTTTCGTTCACGTGACACATTTATAATTTTACTACAATAAATATCCTTACTGTTCCAACGGTATTTGAACTCTAGTGACTAAATAATCTCTAAATTGCTCTCTGATTTCTCATGGCAAACCTTTTCTCAGTTTCAATACCTGACGATTAACTTTAATGAGTTCGCGGTTTTACCCCAAGCAAGGCATTCCTCAGCCACGATAGTACAGGGGGTTACATAGGGGAAGGTGCTGTGAAAGCGATTAGATATAGGAAATGTCAGATGGAGGGTGATAGACGAGTAAGGAGGTACATAGGAATAGTGTTGAGAATGGGTGCAAGATAGTGTGTTAGGAGGTGTTTATTGACCTTACATTTAAACTCCTGGAGATTGTAGCTGTCTGGGAAGCAGGTATGCGGAAGGGTATTCCACAGGGGGTAAGTGCGAGGAAAGAAGCTGTTGGAGTAGAAATTGCGGTTACATTTTATCGGTTTCACTGTAAAAGGGGGAGACCTAGTTGCTAATCTACTTTCTCGTGCAAATTCGTACCTAGAGGGTACCAGTGATCTAAGTTCATCGGAGCAGAAGCCGTGAAAGTATTTATAGAAGAGGCACGGGGAAGCCACGTCACACCGGTGAGAGAGTGATTGCAGGCGGTCAACCAAGTCGGTATCGATCACATTACAGATTATCCGTTGTATTTTGTCAAGAACCTCGAGGAGAATAGCAGGGGAACCGGACTAGATGTGACAGCAGTATTCAATACACGGGCGGATGGTAGATTGGTATATGTGAAGGAAAATCGACTTTCATAGCAGCGGATTTAGCAATGGATTCGAGAATAGTAGAGGAACCGGAATATTTGTGCCATTTTGCTCTTAGAATAATGTTAAAAGGTTAGGCACGATTTTAAAATGATTTTAAAAAAATGTATATATATACATGATTTTCTTTTCTTATAATAGAGAATTATTTACTACGTAGTGATATAATTATTGCAAAACATTAAATATAAGATAGACGTTTTAATAAAGATAAAATAAGCGGCAAGTGATTTCGTAACTGGTAGTAAATTGAATTCTCTTAAATATCTAGATAAATTCAGTGGATAGTATTAAAATAAATATACGCTGTGTATATGATACGAATAGTCAGTTCCTATGTTTTTAATTAGAACAAAGGGATCAAATTTCTGTTCATTTCGTTTTAGAAATGACATCTTAAAAATAGTGGCATCTTTTTTTGTGTTCTTTCAGGACGTAGGTGATCATGACTCCTTATCACTAGTGGTTCATAATATGCTTTCTGCTGTAACATCATGCCTCATGATCAGGCCCTTCATGTATATTTTCCGCTGCCCTCCCCTGTCGCTTTTACCTACAATCTGGAATGTTAGTATCAGATTCTCCAAGCCCTCCTTCTTTATTGCATGTCCCATGAACTTTCACTTTTCGAGGTTTCAAACTAATCTTTTTCGTTTACATCTTTTCCAAAACTTCATAATTGCCCACATGTTAGTCCATAATATCCGCAGCATCCTTCTGTATTACCACGTTTTAGTTGCTGCAAGTTATTCCTTCATCACAGAGCAGTCTAGTACTTTCTTTTTTTCTAGCTAAAGTTTCCTCTCTCTTCATTCTTTACTTTGCTACTAGAATACATTTTTCGCAATACCAATACTTCTGCGGTTCTCTTTGTCGCACTTTGCACCTGTTAAAACACTTCCCAGGGACTTAAATTTTTGTACCTGCTTGATTTTAGTATCCCACTCCTGTGTTTGGCATTTTGAGCTGCTCTTTTTTGCTGATGACCATGCATTCGGTTTCTTACAGATTATTTTCATTTGGTTTTGTCACTCTGATCATCTGCTTTCTATAGATCATGTAGATTCCTTTCCCTCTAGTAAAATTCTAAACGCTTGTATTTCACGGAAGTTCAAGGTATTCTGGTTGTGTTTAAGTGCTAAACTTATTGACCCTGAAAGAGTGCATTAGCATCTGAATATCAAAATTGCCAAAAAAAAACCAGAAGATAGAAATTTTCTTCCTTCTAGAATTACAAATGCTAGCATAGAAAGTACGTTTTATTTAATGATTTGTTGTTTTTTTTAATTCTATACTTTGCATTTGTAAAAGGAGTCTTTAAGGTAAACCTAGTACTCGCTTAAAGTAGTTTGGCTTCTAACGAAGTTTTTTCAGTTGGTTTGACGACCTTTTAATTTATCCTTCATTTGGTTTTTTCTGATAGCACAACTTAAAATGGCCATAAATTCTCGTTTCAGCATATAAAAATATACCATTGACCAAGAGATCTGCAGCATTCTTCGTCAAACATATATTTAACTTCATACACAGAAACAAATTGGATTCTCTTGAGCAGTTTCTCGGTACTTTTGAATTTGACAAATGCACTATCATCTTAAATTCTACAGTAAATGGCTGTACCCCTCTTGTTTACGCCATCAAACTAAACCGAGTTGTGATCGCCCAATATCTCTTGGAAATCTCCCTTCGCCAAGGTTGTCATGAACTAAATGAATCCTGGAAAAAAATGATCACCCTTTAATTGCTGCCATAGAAGACGGTAATATGGAATTGACTGAGCTTATCTCACAGCACGTAGACAATATCAACGACTATTTCTTCGGTTCCATTACTTTACTAGTGAAAGCTCTTGTGCATAGTGATGTCACCTTCGTTCGGATGTTGGTAAATTTGGGGGCTGACGTAAATCTCCCTTGCTTTTAGGGTAGCAGCCTTTTGATGGCGTCAACACCTAACAGCGAAATTTGCCGTTTCCTTCTCAGCAATGATGTCGACATCGACTATAGAGATATGGATGGATTCACAGCTCTTCACGTGGCAGCTCATGACGTGCGTATGGACAGTCTCAAGGTTCTGTTAGAAGCCGGTGCTGATGTTAATATCCAGTGTAATGAAGGAATGACACCGTTAATGTTGTCCGCGGTGAAACGTAAATTAGTCTTTCTTATATTTCTTAGAACAGCCCATGTGCAATGAGGTTGATAAATTAGAGGCTATGGAAGCTTTGAACGCAAGCTCTGTTCTTGAGGGATATTCGGATATAACTTATTGGATTATCGCTTTACATATGAGGAAAAAAGGATTTCCTAAGCGTAGACCGTCTGTAATTCATGAAGCGTTAGATTGCCTTCTAGAATTCAGCACAGAGTGAACTGTTGAGATTTCAAGAAAATCATTTGCAGCTTGGTTTTCAGACAGTCTTGACTCTCGAAAAGGTCTTAGGGCCAAATAAAAGCAACTACATTGACTCATTGCTGCAAACTGCTTTAATCGCCAAACAGCAAAACAACTGGGAGAAATTTCGGCAGCTCATCGACTATGTCCAAAAATCTTGCCTTTCTGTTTCCATCCGTAATGTTACAAAGTGTACGGGCACATTCCGAAATGTGTTCAGTAATGTAATCGCTGATGGCAATCCGGAGAACCTTTTCGAAAATGGAGCATTTGCAATATTTAAACTGTTTGAGTGGGTCACCAAAGAAACATGGATTCTCAGAAAAGCCGAGTACTCTTCTTCGCCTTATAGTAAATACGGTCATTACAAGAGAACGATGGATACCTTCCTATATATGGCGTACACGATCAGAAAACTCAAACTTTGCGATGCGCATGTGGATAAATTTATTAATGAGGTTGCCAAACTTGTGGGAACAGATCCTCGCGCTTATAAACATCAATCTCTCTTGCATCGTGCTATTAAAGCGAGTAAGAAATATAAACGTGAGTCAGTAGAACTTATCCAACTGTTGATGAACTCAGGTGCCGATGTCAATTCCAAGGACTCTTTTCGTCGAACACCGCTCATGTACGCTCTGAAGCACGCCCCCAATAATATTCTCCAGGATGTTGTCCAGATTCTTTTGGAATCTGGAGCTCACGAAGATTGTCGGGATAGTGAAGGAATTTCTGCTATGGACCGTTTCTTTTGGAATAACCGGGCGATTAATCCGAATGAGCCGCTGAAATTGAAGTGTCAAGCGGCGCACGTGATCTTAAACAACCAAATAATTTGATGGTATCCTGACGAAAATGCTGAACGGTTTTCTGGACTTGCATCACTAATGTTATCTCAATGATGACTTTTTAATTTATTTCCTCACCAAAATCCGGCGAGTGTTTTGCATATTCATTCACACTTACATAGGCTTTTTTTCCGCTAGGCACATTGATTCTCTGAGATTAAGCTTATGTTAGATTCCATCGTTGTCATTGAGTCATTCACAAGCATATAGAATAACCGTTTTCTTTGTTTTTTGTTCTTTTCTTATTTTTTTGGTTTCGCCTTTTCGTATGGTGTAGCAGATGTAACATAATCTTCATTCCGCATTTTTTAATTTTTTTAATTTTTTTCGGTTAAACCCTGAAATGCCCGATTTTAAACACGCTAGTTCATTCTTGACGCTTTTTTTTTTTTTTTTTTTTTTTTTTTTTGTGAAAATGTGTGTGTCTATATATACATAAAATGTGTCAGGGATACTTCTGTATCCATATAAAAATAAGCTTCCACTTACCTATTGAAACCCATAAACATAGATACACAGACATACTAATATCTAATCCATATTTATTCATATAAAAATACATTAAATGCGGCACAAGAACAAAAAAAGCTATCCTATATATAGCAAATCGCATTTATCACCTAACCAGACTTAGTATTTTGTACATTTACCACAAGAACCCGTCCATCGTCTTACACTCCTACAACACCATAATACTACAAATTCAGACGGGTGCCTGAAAAACTGTTAGCAGCTTTGAAATAAAAATTATTTGCAAATATTAATTAAAAAAAAAATATATATAAATACAATTATAGAAAAATCGGAGCCGGGCGGGATAAATTAACCAGGAAGCAAACAAAGATTTAAAGAAAATATTAAATCCGGCGGCCTGCAGGACAGCTGCTAGATGCCTTGGACTGATTGAAATTGATCTGCTCGGCTTTTTCGTCGTCGTTTACATCTTCTAGGATCGGGTGGATCAAGTGCAGGTTGCTCTGAACTTTTTGGACCTTCACAGCATAATTCTTGCACGTTTCGTCCGTTGACCTCAGGTTCTCCACTTCCGGTTTTTTGACCCTTCGAATAAATTGATCGCCATCTCGATAGACCTTATGCGCCGATGCTCATGGTTCCGTTAGACACGCTGTTTAACCCATGCCTAATTACTTCACACCAGTACCACTTGCTAGCCGTGTAATTTTCCTGCATTTCCCGATAATAGGCAATTTTTTTCTTTTTGTGCTGTTTTACTAGACAAAAACAACGAAGGTGTAACCGTCATGAAATAGTCAAAACAGATTTCTGCGGAGGCAGAACCATAATAGTCTTCTCCGTCCCGAAACAGAACATTTTTAAAACAATAATTAACAAAAATAGCGACAATAGACGAATAGCAACAATAGAACATAAACTAACACCATAATGCCACAAATTCAGAGGGATGCTCTGAACTTTTCGGACCTTCACAGCACAAATCTTCCACGTTTCGTCAGTTGACCTCAGAATACGCCCCTCCGGATTTTTTTACCTTTCGAATAAATTGATCGCCATCTCGACGGATGTTATTATGCGCCCATGATTTGGTTAGACCTGCTTTTAATACATGCCTAATTACTTAATCCCAGTACCGCTTGCTAGCCGTATAATTTTCCTGCATTTCCTGATAATAGGCAAGGTTTTTTGTTTTTGTTTTTTTTTGTGGTGTTTTACTAGACATAGACAACGAAGATGTAACCGTCATGAAATTGTCAAAACAGATAGCTGCGGAGACAGAACCATAATAGTCTTCGCTGTCCCGTAACACACAAAAGTCAAAAAAAGATTAATTTACAAAATTCCAAAAAATAAAGACGAATAGAAACAATAGAGCATATACTAAAATCATTTAATCACAAAAACGGTTCTGACTTCAGAATATGCCCACTGCAAATATGCAGACGGGCAAGAACGCCCCACCATCAACGACACTATTTTCCATGGTTGCTGAGGACGGGATCCTGGTACTTCTGAATTCTACTTAAGCCCATAGTTGGGATAGTGCAGTTCACTGTCCCCCATCTGATCAATTGGCTACTTGTGTGAAGCTCTAGTACCATTCCACTCATCAATAACACCAAACAAATATCAAAATTCTACTAAAATGCAGTGGCCAGTAACAGTAAGGTTATAACTAAAAGATCTCATTACAATGAAAACCCGGCCCGTTTGCAGAGCATCAAAGACGCCAATTGCTCACCTGCAGAGAGCAAAGATCTCTCAATTAGGCCTCCTGTTGGCCGTGGGTGGCGACCTATGTTGTCTGGGGACGGATCCTGGTGATTAAGCAGACAATTGAGTGAAAAGTTGTCATGGTCCTGCAACACATAACTTAGGTTGGATACACAGGCGGTCAGAGAGGCCCGATCTGATCAATCGGATAGTTCTGACAACATCTAGTACAATTCCACTGAGCTTATAAAACATTCCACACACCAACTAAATATAATCACATACAAAGCCGACTGCACCTATGCAGATGGATAAGAACGTCACACCTTAAGGACACTACCTGTTTTCTGTGATGCGTTAGGCTGAACTCCTGATAGTTAGAATACTGAATTCTTTTTCAGCCCTTATTGAATAGACGAGCGGTCTGATAAGACCGATCTCATTAATTGGTTAGTCATGTCCAGATCTAGTTTAATTCCTCTCAGCAAAAACACAACGTACGAAAAATTCCACCCACCAACCAAATGTAAACTAATATTTATTAGAAGACAGTGGCCACTAGCAATAATGTTATAATAAAAATTTCTCATCAAAATAAAAATTTACAGTTAAACCTTATTCCTCCACTTGGGACTCGTTTGTCTGTTTGGCTGCTATTGGCCACAGGAACGACTACTTCCGACTATTCCGGAGACAGTAATCTGATTTCAATAGGCGCCTGTTCACGTCTGATCGTAATGAGTACAAGAGAATCCTGAATGACGAAAAGCTGTTGTCTGCCAAGAGAATGAGACAACGCATAGCTGACCGCAAGTTCGTCTCCAAGGACTATTGGCGGTTACGCAAACGATTGCTGAACAATAGCAAATCCTATGTCCCTACTTTAATCAATGAATTTGAGGTCGTCACTTTATCAGCGGACAAGGCTGAGTGATTTGCTCGCAGATTCTCATCCAACTCCACATTTGACTCATCTGGAGTACCCTTACCCGACTTCCCTAGTAGAACTGAGGCTAAATTGTACGATGTATATATTAACACGACAATAGTATCCCGAGAAATTTAAAAACTTGACAGCCATAAGGCGAGCGGTGGCGATGGAATCCCGGTGATTGTCCTTAAGAAATGTGTCCCCTGAACTCTCCCCTATCCTCTCTAAACTGTATAACTACTGCCTTTCTGCATGATGAAAGTCCTCTTCTGTCGTTCCTGTATTTAGGAACTGTTGCGAACCCTCGGACCCATCTAATTATTGCCTTATCAGCCTTTTACCAATTTTCGGGAAACTCTTCGAGGTCATAAATAATGCTGAAATAGTTCAACATCTTACTGTTCATAAACTCTTCTCTGACAGGCAGTATGGCTTCCACTTTGCCAGGTCCATGGCCGACATGCTAACGACCGTTACGGAGTACATGTTCCAAGCCCTTGAGGAGTCCGGCGAGGCTCGTGATTTGCTCTGCACATCTCCAGGCTTTTAACAGGGTTTGGCAATCTGGCCTTCTATGCCAGCTACGTGGTTACGGTATTACCGGAATCTTGCTTGATCTGATCCAATCTTTTATAAATAACCGCAAAAATGAAGTTCGTTTTGAATAGGCATGCATCTACATCCTGTGGTACAACGCTGGTGTCCCTCAGGTCTTTACCCTGGGCCCGACGCTCTTCCTTATTTTCATAAATTAGCTCAGAGTCAAGATCAAGAGCCAAGTAGGCATCTACGCAGATAACACCACAATTAACTCCGCATCAGTAAGAAACCCGGCGTGGCGAAAAAACATATTGCTGCTGACCTTGAGAGAGATCTACATTCTTTGGTGAATTATGTTAATAAGTGACGAAGACCAAGCAATGCGCTGCGCCTTTTCGGCCTTACCCTCTCTTCTGATCTCAAGTGGAACCAATACATTGAATCAATAGCTAAATCCACTGCTTAGAAGTTTGGGTAACTGCGTCGGGCCAGGATGTTTTTCCCGCTTGTATACATCCTGCATTTATACAAATCAACCATTTGACCGTGCATGGAATACGGATGCCATATATGGTCAGGTGCTTTTGCTATTCATCTCAGTGTTCTTCAAAGGAAAATTAGTAATGTGATAGGTACCGACTTGATGGCTCGAATCCAGCGCCTTTCCCAAGGAAAGATGTGGCTTTCCTTTGTCTGTTCTATAAATATTTTCATGGCTTCTGCTCCAACGAATTTAAGTCACTGGTGTCGCTGCAACAGGTGTTTTACTAAGTCCCACTCATTTAAAGTTACGTCAACCAAATGAAGACGACTATTCTACACCTGCATCTTCTTTTCTCGCAATTCCTGCCTGTGGAACTCGCTTCCATATTCTTGCTTTCCTGACGCCAACAACCTCCAGGAAATTAAATGCAATGACAATACTCATCTCTTAATCACTTGACTCTAGTTCTTTCTTCACCGCCCTATATATCCTTTACTTTCTCCCCACATTTGCAACTGTCATCACACCTGTACTCCCATCTTTCTCTTCCTCCATTCTAATTGGTTCGTGTTCCTCTTCATTTTCTTCTACTTAATCATTTTACTCTTATGTAGCAACTTGCATATCAGTGGCGTTACCGCCTTACTTGGGATGATAGGATTAAAAAAAAAATCGGAGGGGAAGATGTTGGAGGTAAATCTTAGATGACTAGTTAGAAATACTTTAGCTCAGTATAACATATATGTATCCATGAGATGCTAAGGCGAATAAGATTCGCCCACACCGTCACCATAATAAATGTTTATAAGCAACAAACATGGCAACGAAGAAACTGAAAAAAAACTATCTGAAGCAAGTTGTGATAATAATGCCTTACCTCAATATATAGTAATAAAGCCAATTAAAATTGAAATTACACCAATGACTTTAAAAAACATCAACAAAAAAGCAAGCATACAAAAAGACAAAACATTTTAAAAATTGTGATATAAAAAACATTGTGATTAAAGACAGAGCCGACTCTTGAAACGTTTTACACCGCGTCCCATAAAACCAGGTTCATCCAATCAAAAGTAAGAAAATTCAAACTAGTTACTTTTACAGATAAATAAATAAAAAAGTCATCATGTCATGCTTATTTATCAAGAGATTTCGTACTGATAAAACAAAGAGGAAGATCTCCAACAAAGCAAGCATACAAAACGACAAAACACTTAAAACACCTCGATATAAAAAAAATTGTGATTAAAGACAGAGCCGACTCTTGAAGAGACATCAAATGTCCTTATTTTTTTCTATCCTTCTGTGGCGGTAAAAGAAATGGCGATTGAAGATCTAGCCTAGACCGGAAGTGTCATGAGCAGGAATGTGGGTGGTGGGCGTGGTTGAGTGGGTCAAACTCTCCTGACCGAGGGTCAGATGAATGCAAAGTTGATACAGTAAGAAATCTATTCCACTCTTTGGGTGAATTGACATCGATATGGTTGCATTCAAGCATTTGAGTAGAGTAGATCCTCTGCAACATGTAATGAGGAAAGCGGGATTGGAAAACGTAATACTCACAGGTCTGATAGACAAGGAAAAGCATCGCGTATCATATATGATTGGCTCTAGCATGAGGATGGCTGAGTGTTGTTGGGTGGAATAACAGAAGAAAACCTGCTATGATCGACGAGAGAGGGGCATGTGGTGCTTCATTATCACCTACGACGTGAAAGGGGCACGGCACATGAAATAGTAATATATATTCTTTGATTTTAAGTGCGATTCATTGTAAATGATGATTTACTCATAATGTAAGGACACAAATGAAGACAGTCTAAGTAGATGTCTATCCCCGTATAAAGGTGCTACCCGAATCAGGCATGAACAAAAAGAAATTTATTCAAATCTTCTCATCAGAAATTTTACGGTAGGTCGTTATTTGTCACCATGTTGTTTTTGCGTTGCACATAAACGTTTGATGACCATTTATTTGCTTTCAAATATGTCAAGGGTGATGCGGAAATGAAATGATTACGATTAAACTTATCTTTCCATATAAACAGTTGAACAGTAAAATGGTGAGACCTAATTGATAATCTAGTACTGAGCTGAAATTTCATGCTGTTGAGCTAACAAGTAACAGAGATTTTCAAAACAAGTGCTCTGAAAATAAAGTGGGAGTCACGTCATTGTGTTGGGTAAGTGACCGAAATCAACAAGCCGGATCAGAACCCATAACATTGCAGGCTCTTTTTTTGATTTTGTCGAAAATAGCAAATTCCCGTTGTGAGAAGTACGAATAAAGAAAAAAATTGAATATAGCTTACATTCCTTGCCCATTTAACAGTAAAACTATGAGACCTAGTTGCCCATCTAGTCTCAGGCTTTAGTTCATTCAGCCGGGGTAACAAAGAAGAAAGTTTATCGGAACAACTACCATGAAAATATAAATAGAAAAGACACAGGAAAGCCACTTCACCTCAACGAAAAATGACTGACGTCGAAGTGTCAGGTGAGGATCGATTACGTGACAGGCTTTTTATTGACATTTGTCTATAATTTGAAGATACACCGCGTGTTATAATGTATTTGTTCAAATGAGCCGAGAATGAGCAGGGATGTAGTTAGAAAGAGTATTGAAGTAACTGAGGACTAGGTAGATGGAACCAAGAAGAAAAGTTTATCTTTGGATTTTGTCGAGAATTTCCAAACTTTTTGGAATAAGAACGAATAAAGGAAAAAGAACAGGTAATCATATGTAGCCGAAATTGTTTATTTCGGTTGATGCATTAAAAGCAGAAACTTATTAAGTGTACCTTTTACACTCTTCAAATATCTTATATAAATGAAGAATTGATAGGCATGAACTTAGGCTAAAATAAGGGTCAGGCTTGGTTGAATATGCTTCCGTATTCAGGTATGAACTTAGGCTACATTGGGACAGGCTCTGACCTCAAAGACTTCTCCAGTTAGGCATGAACTTTGGCTACATAGGAGTCAGGCTAAGCCTAAAAGAGCTACCGAAATCAGGCATGAACTTAGGCTATATAAGTGTCATGCCTTTGGTAAAATGAGCATCAGTAGTCAGGCATGAACTTAGGCTATGTAGTGGTTAAATCTTAGGTAAAAGGGCTACCGTAGTCAGATATGTACCAGAACTAGATTTTGGTATCTAAAGCTTCCTATAAGAGATTTTACTGTAAGTTGTATTTCTCACCATTTTGGGTTGTTTTTAGTTAGGTAGTTATATTTTCACCTTTCTGGGTGCTCGGTTAGTTGCTTACCTCGTTGGATGGTTGGTTATGTTTAAGTACGTTTTATTTATGATTTTCTGTTTTTTCTTTGTTTGTTTGCTTGTTTGATTTTTGTTTTTAATTCTATAATTTGCATATGTAAAAAGAGTCCTTAACGCCATTCTAGCACTCGCTTAAATTACAGTTTGGCTTCTAACGAGAAGTGTTTTATAGTTGATTTGACTAGCTATTAAATTATCCCTCATTTGAATTTTTTCTGATAGCATAACTTAAAATGGCTAGAAATTCTCGTTTTAGCATCTGAAAATATACCGTTGACCAAGAAATCTGCACCATTCTTCGTCAAACATATATTTAGCTTCATACAGAGAAACAAATTCGATTCTATTAAGCAGTTTCTTGGTAACTTTGGATTTGACAAATGCACTATTATCTTAAATTCTACAGTGAATGGATGTAACCCTCTTGTCTACGTTACCAAGCTACACCGACTCATGATCGCCCGATATCTATTGGAAATCTCCCTCCGCCAAGGTCGCCGTGAACTGAACTGAACTGAATTCTGGAAAAAAATTATCACCCTTTAGTCACTGCCATAAAATACGGTAATATGGAATTGACTGAGCTTATCTCACAGCACATAGACAATATCAACGACTATTTCTTCGGTTCCGTTACTCTACTCATGACATCTGTTTTGCATAGTGATGTCACCTTCGTTCGGATGTTGGTAAATTTGGGGGCTGGCGTAAATCTTCTTTGCTTTCAGGGTTGCAGCCCTTTGATGGCGTCAACTTTTAATGGTGTAATTTGCCGTTTCCTTCTCAGCACTGATGTCGACATCGACCAGAGAGATATAGACGGATTCACAGCTCTTCACCTGGCCGCTTCTAACATGTTGATGGACAGTGTCAATGCTCTAGTAGAAGCCGGAGCTGATATTAATATACAGTGTGATGAAGGAAGGACACCGTTAATGTTGTCCGCGCTGAACCTTAACTTGGTGTCCTTCTCATTTTTCTTAGAACAGCCCATGTGTAATGTGGTTAATAAAATAGAGGCTATGGAAGCTTTCAACGCCAGCTCTGTTCTTACGGGAAAGTCGAGTACATCTTATTGGATTCGCGCTTTACAAATGAGGAGAGGCGGATTTCCTAAGCGTCGAACATCGGTACCAGATTTGATTCCGAGTTGGACATGCTCGGGTGAGGAACATTCATGACTTACATGCCATAATAGCGCAATTCAAAAGAGATTGGTGTTCGGCGATGCAGGGTTCTATTTCGACAATTTTAACCACCACAGCAATAAATTTATCCACATGCGCATCGCAGAGTTTGAGTCTTCTGATCTTATCCGCCATATATAGGAAGGTATCCATCGTTCTGTCCTGATGACCGTATTTAATATAAGGCGAAGTAGAATATTCGTCTCTTTCGAGAATCCATGTTTCTCCGGTGACTCACGCTAGCATTTTAAAAATTGCAAATAGTCCATTTTTGAAAAGGGTATCCGGATTACTATCAGCAATTATATTACTGAACACATTTTGGAACATCACAGACGGAAACAGAATGGCAAGGATTTTGGAAACAAAATATTAAAAGTAAAATAAACAGATCTTAGTACGACCCTTCCACCCAACAACAATCCAGAGTGGAAACTGTATTCTACCAATAGGCGAAATCAACCAGCACTTCTGCTAAAAGAGAGGGAGAAGATAAAATAGTGGAATGGGGAAAATCAAAGATTATCCTAGTCAAGAGGAAAATTGCCGCCAAGAAAAAACCTGGGTAAGTGTGGGATCTCAACAAAGAGAAAGCCAGGAACAAAGTCCGAACAACATTCACATTAACTAGGTACGCTAGTCTAATTTAACTAAGGGGAGGGTTTGCAGGTAACCGCATCGATGTGACGTAAGAGATTTAAAAAAAAGAAAATCAAGATTGGCTCCTTTGACACGAACCAGACTTGCTACTTTTACCCGCCATTCACTGGGATCTGTCGATCTTCATGTTCAGCCGATGCTCAACGAGTCTAATCAGATGCTGTTAAGAATAACGCTCATATCGAAGGATTGCCTTCTGCCGCGCGTTCAGATCATTCTATCTAGGGCCATCAATTTAAATTAAACCCCTTCTTTTTCATTTCACAGGGAGCTTTGAAAAAGGGATAGCAACTCTGAAATAAGAATTGTTTACAAATATTAATTCTATAAAATATAGAAATACAATGATACAAAAATCAGAGGGTGACGGTATGAATTACCTAGAAAACAAACTGAAATTTGAACAAAATATTAAATATAAAATAAACAGATCTTAGTACGACCCTTCCACCCAACAAAGATCCAGCGTGGCTAATGTATTCCACCAAAGGGCGAAATCAAGCAGCACCGCCGCTAAAAGAGAGGGGGAGGATAAAATAGTGAAACAACCTGGATAAGTTGGGAATCTCAACATGGACATAACAAAAGAGAAAGCCGGGAAAAAACTACGAACAACAAACATTCCCATTAACTAGGTACACCAAAGCCTTAACTAGGGAAGAGTTTGCAGGAAACAGCTCCGTTGTGACGTAAGGGACTTTAAAAAAAACATCAAGCCTGGCCCCTTTCACACGAACCAGACGTGCTACTTTTTCCCACCTTTCGCTGAAATCTGTCGATATCTAACGCTTTCTATAAGATCTGATCTTCATGCTGAGCTGATGCTTAACCAATCTGATCAGATGCTGATAAGAATAACGCTCATATCGCAAGATTAGCTCTTGCCGCGTCGCCCAGATCATCATTCTAGTTAAGCCAGCAACGTGAGAAACACAATCCGTTTCATTTCAGAATGTAGGGGTGACATATTAATGCACGCTCACAACAAGATCTGGAGCGTTCGGAGTCTTCAGATTGCCGGGACGGTCTCAAAAGGTGCGCACCTGAAGACAATGATAGAAGGCATGCGCAACAGTTTCTTCTAAAACCAAGGTCATACTGACAGTCGGGTATATCCGCCCCGCCCCATTTGAATGCCCTGTCAATGAGACCTCAAGTTCCAAATCAGTCGCCAGCTAAGCGAAAACTGGTAGATGCTGATATAATTAGCCACTGGTGCCCAAGACCAAAACGAGCTTGAATCGGTCGCCGACAAGCCGAGCCAATCTAAATCTTCGTCACCACCTACTCCACTAATAATCAATACAAATGTTTCCGTGCAAAGAAGGAAGAAAGGTCAGTGACCTTGTAATGGCCCGCAAGGCACTTCGACACTCGTGTAAGAATTCCGATTGAATTCCTGGCGTGAGTCGGCGTTCAGCCTGCGAAAAGAGAGGAAAAATAGCTAGTTAATGTATCCCGATACACTCCTCTTAAGTAGGATTCTCTCTCAATATAGACTTTTGAAGGAAAAATATTACCAACAAGACATGTTTGATAAAAAATTATTATCATACCAAATTTTTAAAGAAAAAAATTATTCTCAGCAAAACTCTTTTGAATAAAAAAAATTAGAAGATATTTTCAGTTTTCTAAATTAAAAAATAAAAACAAAAATCTGACTAAATCAACTTTCTCACTATAACAGAACATTAAAAAAAATACCGTAAAACCTCACCTATTTGACATTAAATTACCCACAGAGGTGTTGATATGCCGTTGAACAAAACTCAAACTCAAGCCATTGACCGAAGGTTTAGAACAGACCTCTCTTTTGATCTGATACTTGCGTTCACATAAGGGTGGACAACAAGCGGTCCCTACAGAGAGGAATTATCGACAACTAGTAAAATAATGAGGGGGAAAGACATCTCAGGACTCCCTTTTACGGACAACCGCCATCTATGCTAAGTGTAAACCGACGCTCCGGCCTTTGCCAGTACCTCCGACCAATTTTTCTACAGCTGAAGATCCGACCCGAAACACACTCCTAAAATGCGGACATGTCCGTCAGTTCAAATGAAGGGACCCGGGAGTGCAACGCTTTTCCAGGAACCTCATAGCAAGCCAGAAGACTTGCCGCGGTATATTTTTGCCTCTGTCAACTTCTCGTCCCTTTCAAGCGCTTTCTGTACGACCTCAATATCATCCCGGGAAGGCAGGAAAATGGGTACGTCATCAGCGTACGAAGAAACCCTGCCTTGAGCCAAAACAGGGAGAGGAATTCCGCCGTGGGCCGGACTGCACGCCCTGTTATTAAGAAGAATAAGCTCCAGTGACAAAGCATAATGTAGAGGTGACAGCGAGTAACCCTAACAAACCGACCGAGACAGCGTAATAACGCACGACCGCTTTCCGCTTACCTTTATCACAGCACTAGGGAAGCGTTAAAGCAGCCTGATGAATCCGGCGGCCTGCAGGACAGCTGCTAGATGCCTTGTACTGATCGAAATTGATGAACGCGGTTTGCTCGTCGTCTTTTACACTAGGTTCGTGCGGATTAAGTGCAGGTTGCACTGAACTGTTCGGCCCTTCACAGCACAAGTGTCGCATATATCGTAAGTCAATCTCAGAGTACGCCTCTCGCCTTTTTTACCTCGAATATATCGACCGCCACCTCATCAGACCTCTTCTTTGCGTAATTCTGTGCCCATGCTCAAGGCTTCATTAGTCATGCTGTTTAACATAAGCCTAATTAACTAACCCCGGTTCGTCTTGCTAGCCAACCGATATAAGGCCTGCCTAGGTAATGCTATCTCTAGGGAATGGACTATCTTTAAATGTCTTCACATTGTTAGCCTTATCCAGGGCGAGCCGACGGCTATAGTCAGCGGTGAAAGAC
Source organism: Ascarosepion bandense (assembly GCA_037127315.1). Taxonomy (NCBI): domain Eukaryota; kingdom Metazoa; phylum Mollusca; class Cephalopoda; order Sepiida; family Sepiidae; genus Ascarosepion; species Ascarosepion bandense. The sequence continues at coordinate 1,084,595 of JBBBDQ010002134.1, read as the reverse complement.
CTAATGCTATCCTTAAGCCTCTCTCACTATTTATTCCCGATGACCACCCAACAAATTCCCGCTGCACTAATCTTTTAGCTGTTGTCGGAAGTCCAGCAGTTTAAATAAAAGACTTAAGAGGGCCTTCCTCTGTAAGTAAATGTCTCTCTAAGGTTAATCTGTCCATTTTATAGACATTTTCCTCTCTACGGGTTTTCTCTATATTTCGACTCTATTTTTTTTCTGATTTGAGGGATGGCTGATCAGCTCTAGAGGAGGGTGTTTCTGGTCCGAAGGAGGGTGTAGGGGAAGGTGAAGAAATATATCTTACTTTTGAGGCAGCTTGACAACTCCCCTTTATATACTCAGTTCTCACAGGTGATGCAAGGACGGATTGGGTTTGACGGCAGCCATGACCTGTTCTGCGCTACGGCGTTCTGCTACCTTCGTTTTCCCAGTTTTTTTTTTTTTCAAAATCCTTCTCTTCTCGCTCTCTTTTTAGAAATTAAGCTCTTGGGAAAGGCATATTCATATCCTGTTCTTTTGGCTGGATTATTATTTGTTGTTCTATCTGCTGTTGTGTCTTCAGCTGTGGCTCTTTTTGCCGGTCATTGTGGATTATCTGTTGGTGTCCTGCTGAAGAAGAAAGGAAGCCGCCTTCTTTCCCCTCTGACAAATTCCATCTACTCGCCAGGTGTTGGATTTTGGCCTGCCTTCTTTTGTTCTTCGAATACTGCTTTTTTTTTCCACTGGCGGTGATGCCGATGGTAACTGTCCCAATTCCTTTGCTTTGTACCGGTATAGTCTCCAGCCCCCCACAACCATAAACAGTTTTCTGACCCGACAAATCAATATCTCGGGGGACTTTAATAAAGTTTTGCCGGTCAAGTGTGACATTTAAATAAACGTCCTTTGTATGGACGCCGGCGTTAGACGCGATGCGACATACATATTCCACGGATCCGTACAGGGAGAAAAAACCGCCCACATGATCACTGGATATTTCAATCGGTACTCTGTGTATCATAATTCTTGTTCTAAGGCTCCCTAAGTATTCCGTTTTCAACCTGATTCCTTTTGTCGTCAAAGTATCTCCGGTCAACATTTTGCCCGGGACTGTCTAGTCGAAATTTCTGTTACAAAAAATAAATACTCCGCAGTGGACCAAGTAAAAATTCACTATGAATTAAAATAAAATGAATTATTTATTTGAAATGCATACTCAGATTTCGAAAGGATATATTGAACAGGTAATAGTTGCAGTTTCTGGGGAAAAAGCTACCGTAATTCTAATTCCAAAGCCTATAAAATCCTTCAATCTATCATATAATCGCATTTACGAGTTTCTTATGCAAAACGTTTGAAAGAATTGTTAATAATCTGTTTATTCGGTTTTGTTGTATTTAATAAAATTACAGATTTCCAATCTACCTTCAGAAAAAATACAATCGATTACCTGGTTCAAATAGAGCTATTTATCAGTAAAAATTATTTTTAATGAAATTCTTTCATTAAAAAAGAACATAGAAAATGCTCATGAAGGTTTGGTACTTTGAACGGCTTAAATGAAATTTTTCGTAAAGGAAGGTTACAAATTCTTATCAATGAGATCTTCACAGAACAAACTTTTAATTTTTGTACCGGTCTTAAACACGCAGACCCTCATGTGAAAGAAATTGATAATGATTTTCTAATGTTGAACTGAGCGGCAAATCCAGAGTTGCTGCAAAGAAGTGGGCCGCAGAAAATGAATCCAGATTCTTCAGACCAAAAATCTAAGTCGGTATTTTATGCCAACTTATAAAGTTGGCCCATAATCCTGAATGAAGACCAGACGGTACTGATGTGCCCGTAGAAGATCAATACAAACATCTAGAAATAGAACTTTGACAAGAGAATAACGTTCATGTCACATATAAAATATTTTTGTAAGAAATGCAATAAAGAAATTCGACTAATTAGTCATCTCTTATTAAAAGTTTACTTAGATCACTGGTGCCCCCTAAATACGAATTTGAACGAGATACTAGATTATCAACTAGATCCCACCCTTTTACAGTGAAACCGATAAAATGCAACCGTAACTTCTACTCCAACAGTTTCTTTCCCCGCACTTCCCGACTGTGGAGTTCCCTTCCACACGATTGCTTCCCCGACGGCTACAATCTCCAGGAGTTTAAATGTAAGGTCAATAGACACCTCCTAACACACTAACCTGCTCCTATTCTTTCAAACACTCTTCCCATCTGCCCAACCCTCATCCTCGGTATCCTTACTCATCTGTCACCTTCCTCCTGACATTCCCTATGTCTAACCACTCCTTCTCTTTACCTTCCCCTATGTAGCCCCATGCGCAATAGTGGAATGCCTTGCTTGGGGTGAGATGATTAAAAAAGTAAAAAATCTCTCATAAAATAGCTAATAGACATATCCTACTGAAAATCTGTTGGGCACTGGTTAGATCCAAACATAATTATAGATGATTTATCTATGTTGCAGCAAGAACGTCATCAGTGAAAGAACTTAATACCTTCCATCATCACTGTCAGTAACTCGTTCTGCAAGCCTATAAGGCATCTCCAATTGAAAGCATATCCACGAACAATTAAACATTGGCTTTAAAACAACATAAGTTAATATTACAGTATTTCATGAAACGTTGTTCATGCCCAAGTAATTCAGCAGAAATCAATGTTCGTATAACTCAATATAATGAGTTATATAATTTAATGAAAAATGCAATTAAATATTTTCATATTTACATAGAAAACATTCAACGATCGCAAAATAAACACTTCTTTTTTAAAACATAAGAATTCTTTAAATAACAGATTCAGATTTAATACCTAAATCTATTCTTTAATGAAATTCTTCCTGATCAGTAGAACAGACCACTAATATTAAGTTTGGCAAAACACTTCGAACGAACATCTGTATTCATTAAAGAAATTTATAGTTTCTTACAAAAGCATGAAAATTTTAAGCCTATAAACAATGACGTCTATAAGATATTGGATGTGAAGCTACATTGAATGAAAGCATATTTCAAAAACACTCACCTAACAAATCCTTAGTATTTAATTCAAAATTTAAAACAGATAAATCCCTGATATAACATAGAGTTCTATTAAAAAAAAAAACTCAGAACAATTTTGATGGCAGAAAATTTGAGAAGATAACTGAGCCATCATATTGTTTAACGAAATAATAAAAAAATACTAAATGAAAGAACAGAAATAATATCCAGATATAATCACTCAACAAAATATATCTTAAAATCATACAACTCTAAATAAAAGTAGTTCAAGATACTTATTGTCTTTGCAAAATTTGCACGCACCCCACACCCACATTTGCTGACATCTGCCGAGAGCAAACGCTTTTTATCAGTTCTGATCTTCATCCTGAACTGATGCCCAAAGAATGGAATGACATCCGGATGAGAATGGTGTTCACCGCGTAACCATCCCATAAACCGCATCACCAACTTTACCATTCTTGCCACGGCTAGCTGTATATAAAAATCCATGAGATTCACACACCAGACTAAGGAGCTGATACATTATCTTCCACGTAACCGAAATCGATGGACACGATACTCGAGATGGATACGATCCATCAAAACGACATTATCTCAGAATTGGCACAATAGAAGAATTTTAGGTCATGAGTTTGTCTTCCTTTATCAGGTTCCTCCGTGAATATGCGACATTGTGGTGTACGGAGAATTGGGAGGTGTGGATGGGTTTTTGTTGTGAATGAGCAAATTGTTAATGAGTGATTGGTTGGAGAATGTGATTATCTAGGTATAGGATAGTAAATGAGTACCAACCTCTTCCCCTCTGCCTTTAGGCCTTGTGCCACAGTTACTGTATTTTCAGTAATGAATACAATCTAGGGAGATTAAGTGTCGGGACAAGGATCAAAACAAAAATGCCGGAAACGAGAGTTACAACCGATAATTCAGTGAACAATAGGAGCCTTGATTCCTAAAGGATGGGATCTTCCTCATTGTGTCTGGAAGGATCTAAAAATCTAATTTGGAAATCCATGCACGCAACTGGCTTGTACTTTTGATTAAATCTGCCGAGAGCAAATGATTTTTGTCAGTTGTGATCTTCATTTTCAACTAATACCCAAAGAATTGAATGACATCCGGTTGAGAATGGTGTTCGCCCTGTAACATTCTCATAATCCCCGTGACTAACATCACTATTCTTGCCACGGCTATCAGTGTATGAAAAACCATGAGATTCACACATCACACCCCAGACTAAAGAGCTGACATACAAACAAAACCTATGGACACGTTATTCGAGATGGATAAGAACAGTCAACACGATATGATCCCAGAACTGGCACAATACAAGAAGGTGTGTTCTGCTGTATTTTAAGCCATAATCACACGGATGACAAATGTATATTTCTACCAAACTCGTTCTTAAACCCACGTTATTCACTAACAAATGAGCCCACCTCGTCATAAGTGAATGCAAAATATCAATATCGATATACGCTCTAAAATGACGACAGCATATATATATATATATATATATATATATATACAACGGCCTTTATTATGGTAGGGAGAATAGCGCGTTCCGGATCAATCGTCAGGTAAGCGAAAACTCAGGATGGGGGAAGTAATCCGCTGATATCACCTAGAACCAGAAAGAAAACAACTGTGGCGCATACCAGTCGAGCTGAGCCGACCAGAGAGCTGATTCGATGACCACCACTATTCCTCGGATAAATTGCCTTCCTTACTCCTCAATACACTGTAAAAAATAACAGGTTGTTTGAAACCATCGTTAGCAATGCATATTGGAATCCATTGATTTAAGAGCTGGTAGACCATGTCTCTTCACAGTCTCCTGTCTTTTTTTAAATTCTAAAGAACGTTTTCCAGTGTAAAATTTTTTGACCACACTCCAAGAATGCGGACCGGACCGTCCGTCCAGTCGAAGGGCACCGGGAGAGGAACACCCTTCCAGGCACCTAAACGCAAGCCGGACGATTTGTCGCGTTTAATCATGGCCCCTGTCACCTATTCGTAGCGTTCAAGCGTCTTCTGTCCCGCTCTTATATCCCTGCTGGATGACACAAAAGTCCTTACGTCATCGGCGTATGTGGAAACCCTTGCTCGAGCCCCATCAGGGACAGCGATTCCACGTAGGGCCGGACTGCACGTCCTGTCGGTTAGACGGCGAAGGAGGGGCTCGAACGCCAAGACAAAAATAAGGACGACAACTTTCCGTTCACCTGTAGCACAGCCGTGGGGGAGCGATACAGGAGATTAATCCAGCGGTAGAAGTCGGGTGTGAATCCAGCTGCCTGCGGGAGAGCCGCCAGTTAACCATGGTCAACCCTATCAAATGCCATGGACTTATCTCAATTGATCAGCGCAGATTCATCGTCGTCTTTTACACCCTCTAGGATCGTGAGGATCAAGTGCAGGTTGCTCTCAATTGTTCGGCCCTTCACAGCGCATGTCTGATCAGATCCCAACAGAGACTCGGCAACTAGCTGCAAGTGATTCGTCAGGATCTTGGCTAAAATCTTTAACTCTGTGTTTAGCAGGGTTATGGGCCTGTAACTATCTAATTCCCTCTCAACATTCTTGCCTTTTCTCAAAAGCGTGACCACACCCCTGGTGAACCGGTTGAGGATGAACCCCTACCGGAACCAGCTGTTGAACACGACAGTCAAGATCGGGACAAAAATGTGCGACAGCCTCAAGTACATTTTATAGGGCAAACCATCCAAATCTGGCGACTTGCCACTGCCGACCTTCTTCAAAGCCGCGTAGACTTCGTGCTCCGTAATCTTTCCCTCGAAACTAGCCGCATCAGCTGACACGAGCCGGGAGAAGTCAGCCAAATAGTTGCGAAACTCTGCTTCGCAGGACCAGGCTCCTTGGTAAACCGGCGTTCGAAATGCCGCCGAAAGGCATCGCACTTGTCAGTCGATCGCAGGATATGTCCCTCCGGTTCTCGTACCTCTCGAATATAGCGATCGCCTCCGCGGCGAATGTCTTCCCTGCGCAGCTTCGCGCTCATTTTCACAGCTTCGGAAGACATCTTGCTTAACTTAAGTCTAATTACATGACCCATGTAACGGTCGCTAGTCGACCGCTCAAGGGCCTCCTTAGCTAAAGCTATCTCTTGGGGATCCCCACCAGCCCCCGCCCGGAAATAATTAAATCTAAGTGTCTTCGCTTTGTCAGCCTTATCTAGTTTGAGCCGTACTCTGTTCTCACACCACTTATTCCCAATACCTCCCCAAATTAACCCCGCTGCACTAAGTTGGCTCCTAAAATCCCACCCGTCCAGTAAGGACTGATTGAACTTCCAATAACCAGCCAGTCTAGCCCTAAATTCTAACGCCACACGGGCACAAACGAGTTTGTGGTCCGTGTAGCCTAACCAGTTGAACGTTGGACATTCTACGAAGTCTATTTCGGCTTCTCTCACTAACACTCTATCCACGTACGAAGATACCTTGGTAGAGGGCCAACTATGCGTACACGTCCACATTTTCCCACTCAGATGATCGACCCGCTATCTATCGACGAGACCAAAATCGTCAATGAGATCAACCAGGTTACGAACACTACTCCACCCACTAGAAACCCCTCCCTCTATCCCATGTGGGGTTCAGGATGACATTCCTGTCCCCAACTAGGATTAGTCGCTTGGAATCCACCAGAAAGGGCTCGAATAGCCGAAAAAAGTCGACACGCTCACCTTCTTCGTTGGGCGCATAAACCACCAGTCAACCGGAACGAGTTGTTTTTCACTGCAATATCGGCCACGATCAACCGGCCCTCGGCAACGATATGGACAAGGTCCACCTTCGTGTCCAGGGTACGCTTGACCAGCAAAGAAACACCTCTGGCTTGCCGGTTGCCATATGCTGAATAGACGACAAAGTCGTTAGACAGCACACAAGAATCGACGTCGCAAACAAAGTGAGTCCCTGGATCGCGGCCACATCCACGCCTAACGACATGATGTCGCGAAGCAGGCGGGCTGCCTTACCCCGATCCCTCAGGCCATTTGCATTCAGGCTGGCTATCTTAATAGACATCCTTTAGATCTGAAAAATAGAAAAAAGAGAATTACATTAGTCAAATACCGGATAGAAATCTCTGGTGTCAGGAAACCCGACTGATTGTCCAAGGGAACCCGTCCCTACGTCAGACGTAATCCGTCCGTCTTGGACAATCCCGCCAACGTCCGAAGGGTAGGTTAGTTTGACTACCCTATATAAGCAGAGGTAGAGTAATACGGGGAACCTCCCTGCACATAATTTTGTCATTTTTTTAAGTTTCCGAGTATTACTCCGGAACATTACAATGTTCGGATACAGCTTCTCCACTTGAGTTATATGGTCGCAGACCCACAGATTACCCCCTGTACAACGTATGAGGGTAATAACACCTGGGACCTGGAGGAAGTTATTGGGGTCTTCTGTAGACATATTGACCACAGAAGTTAATTTTAATAGCGCCCTCAATAAATTGCGCCTTTGCGCAGACCACTCCTTGGATACGACCTCCCCAACTTTCAAGAGATCTTCTCCCTGTGGAAGCCCTTTCTTCTTTTTCGAACGGGTGAGGTAGGAGTGGGAGTGGGCGTCGGAGACGGGGTGGGAGTGGGAGTTACAGCTGTCAGCGAGGTCATAATAAAGGTTGGGGACTGGGAAGGTTTATGAGGGGACGCGGGAAGACTCATTGCCTTTTCCGCATATGAAGGTGTTTCCAGCGATACTGGTAAAGATGCACATTTTGCCTTTGTAGATACCGCTTTCTCGCTGCTCCTGCATTTCCTTAAGCTTTTGGGATTTTCCTGCTGCCGTTCTTCCTCCTCTCTGCTGCACTTGAGGGATGAGGATCGCTGTGTCTCCATGTCTTCCCCCTACCTCTCCTCCACAGACTTTCGCGTTTTCTGAGGGGATTTCCTTGTCTTCCCCTGTGAGACATCCTGCTTGGGAGGCGATTTTGGCAGCGGAACTGATTTTGGCGGCGAAGAATACTTTCCGGGTGGTGGAGGCGTTATCGTTTTCTTCTTTCCCGTTGTCTGCCATTCTTCTTCTTTTTCTTTTGTGGGCACTTCTGATGGCACTACAGATGGCACCGCTGCTATCCCTGTTGTTTTGGCTTCTGGCAGTTGTACTGGCTGGGTCTTTGGGGCTGAATTCTTTGTCGGACACGCTTTGGCAACGTGATCCTACGCCCCACAGACTCAACAAAATGATCTCCTGCCTTCCACCACCGCATATATTGAGCGGACCCTGCAGGTGAGGATATTCGGGATGTCGGTGAACTCTTTCCGAGTCACCGTTACCTGCAGGGTCATGCCCCCGGACATGAAGCCTGCCTTGGAAAGTACTGATGACACCTTCGCCACCTCTCCATATTTAATGAAGAAGGCGCGTACGTGATTTTCGGAGATGTCCATGGGAATCCCCTGCAATGTTATTTTAGTCTTGCGCGTTCCCATGTACTCCGTTTGTAGCCGGAGCGTTTTAGTTGAAATGGATACTCGAGATGGATACGATCCATCAAAACGACTATATCTCAGAATTGGCACAATAGAAGAATTTTAGGTCATGAGTTTGTGTTCCTTTATCAGGTTCCTCCGTGAATATGCGATATTGTGGTGTACGGAGAATTGGGAGGTGTGGATGGGTTTTTGTTGTGAATGAGCAAATTGTTAATGAGTGATTGGTTGGAGAATGTGATTATCTAGGTATAGGATAGTAAATGAGTACCAACCTCTTCCCATCTCCCTTTAGGCCTTGTGCCACAGTTACTGTATTTTCAGTAATGAATACAATCTAGGGAGATTAAGTGTCGGGACAAGGATCAAAACAAAAATGCCGGAAACGAGAGTTACAACCGATAATTCACTGAACAATAGGAGCCTTGATTCCTAAAGGATGGGATCTTCCCCATTGTGTCTGGAAGGAACTAAAAATCTAATTTGGAAAGCCATGCACGCAACCGGCTTGCACTTTTGATGAAATCTGCCGAGAGCAAATGATTTTTGTCATTTGTGATCTTCATTTTCAACTGATACCCAAAGAATTGAATGACATCCGGTTGAGAATGGTGTTCGCCCTGTAACATTCCCATAATCCCCGTGACTAACATCACTATTCTTGCCACGGCTATCAGTGTATGAAAAACTATGACATTCACACATCACACCCCAGACTAAAGAGCTGACATACAAACAAAACCTATGGACACGTTATTCGAGATGGATAAGAACAGTCAACACGATATGATCCCAGAACTGGCACAATACAAGAAGGTGTGTTCTGCTGTATTTTAAGCCATAATCACACGGATGACAAATGTATATTTCTACCAAACTCGTTCTTAAACCCACGTTATTCACTAACAAATGAGCCCACCTCGTCATAAGTGAATGCAAAATATCAATATCGATATACGCTCTAAAATGACGACAGTATATATATATATATATATACATATGTATATATATATATATATATATATATATATATACAACGGCCTTTATTATGGTAGGGAGAATAGCGCGTTCCGGATCAATCGTCAGGTAAGCGAAAACTCAGGATGGGGGAAGTAATCCGCTGATATCACCTAGAACCAGAAAGAAAACAACTGTGGCGCATACCAGTCGAGCTGAGCCGACCAGAGAGCTGATTCGATGACCACCACTATTCCTCGGATAAATTGCCTTCCTTACTCCTCAATACACTGTAAAAATAACAGGTTGTTTGAAACCATCGTTAGCAATGCATATTGGAATCCATTGATTTAAGAGCTGGTAGACCATGTCTCTTCACAGTCACCTGTCTTTTTTTAAATTCTAAAGAACGTTTTCCAGTGTAAAATTTTTTGACCACACTCCAAGAATGCGGACCGGACCGTCCGTCCAGTCGAAGGGCACCGGGAGAGGAACACCCTTCCAGGCACCTAAACGCAAGCCGGACGATTTGTCGCGTTTAATCATGGCCCCTGTCACCTATTCGTAGCGTTCAAGCGTCTTCTGTCCCGCTCTTATATCCCTGCTGGATGACACAAAAGTCCTTACGTCATCGGCGTATGTGGAAACCCTTGCTCGAGCCCCATCAGGGACAGCGATTCCACGTAGGGCCGGACTGCACGTCCTGTCGGTTAGACGGCGAAGGAGGGGCTCGAACGCCAAGACAAAAATAAGGACGACCTAGACAGCGCAAAAGCGCTTGACAACTTTCCGTTCACCTGTAGCACAGCCGTGGGGGAGCGTTACAGGAGATTAACCCAGCGGTAGAAGTCGGGTGTGAATCCAGCTGCCTGCGTGAGAGCCGCCAGTTAACCATGGTCAACCCTATCAAATGCCATGGACTTATCTCAATTGATCAGCGCAGATTCATCGTCGTCTTTTACACCCTCTAGGATCGTGAGGATCAAGTGCAGGTTGCTCTCAATTGTTCGGCCCTTCACAGCGCATGTCTGATCAGATCCCAACAGAGACTCGGCAACTAGCTGCAAGTGATTCGTCAGGATCTTGGCTAAAATCTTTAACTCTGTGTTTAGCAGGGTTATGGGCCTGTAACCATCTAATTCCCTCTCAACATTCTTGCCTTTTCTCAAAAGCGTGACCACACCCCTGGTTAACCAGTTGAGGATGAACCCCTGCCGGAACCAGCTGTTGAACACGACAGTCAAGATCGGGACAAAAATGTGCGACAGCCTCAAGTACATTTCATAGGGCAAACCATCCAAATCTGGCGACTTGCCATTGCCGACCTTCTTCAAAGCCGCGTAGACTTCGTCCTCCGTAATCTTTCCCTCGCAACTAGCCGCATCAGCTGGCACGAGCCGGGAGAAGTCAGCCAAATAGTTGCGAACCTCTGCTTCGCAGGACCAGGCTCCTTGGTAAACCGGCGTTCGAAATGCCGCCGAAAGGCATCGCACTTGTCAGTCGATCGCAGGAGATGTCCCTCCGGTTCTCGAACCTCTCGAATGTAGCGATCGCCTCTGCGGCGAATGTCTACCCTGCGCAGCTTCGCGCTCATTCACACATTTCCCCACCAGCCTCCGCCCGGAAATAATTAAATCTAAGTGTCTTCGCTTTGTCAGCCTTATCTAGTTTGAGCCGTACTCTGTTCTCACACCACTTATTCCCAATACCTCCCCAAGTTAACCCCGCTGCACTAAGTTGGCTCCTAAAATCCCACCCGTCCAGTAAGGACTGATTGAACTTCCAATAACCAGCCATTCTAGCCCTAAATTATAACGCCACACGGGCACAAACGAGTTTGTGGAACGTTGGACATTCTACGAAGTCTATTTCGGCTTCTCTCACTAACACTCTATCCACGTACGAAGATACCTTGGTAGAGGGCCAATTATGCATCCACGTCCACATTTTCCCACTCAGATGATCGACCCGCTATCTATCGACGAGATCAAAATCGTCAATGAGATCAACCAGGTTACGAACACTACTCCACCCAATAGAAACCTCTCCCTCTATCCCATGTGGGGTTCAGGATGACATTCCTGTCCCCAACTAGGATTAGTCGCTTGGAACCCACCAGAAAGGGCTCGAATAGCCGAAAAAAGTCGACACGCTCACCTTCATCGTTGGGCGCATAAACCGCAGTCAACCGGAACGAGCTGTTTTTCACTGCAATATCGGCCACGATCAACCGGCCCTGAAAAATAGAAAAAAGAGAATTACATTAATCAAATACCGGATAGAAATCTCTGGTGTCAGGAAACCCGACTGATTGTCCAAGGGAACCCGTCCCTACGTCAGACGTAATCCGTCCGTCTTGGACAATCCCGCCAACGTCCGAAGGGTAGGTTAGTTTGACTACCCTATATAAGCAGAGGTAGAGTAATACGGGGAACCTCCCTGCACATAATTTTGTCATTTTTTTAAGTTTCCGAGTATTACTCCGGAACATTACAATGTTCGGATACAGCTTCTCCACTTGAGTTATATGGTCGCAGACCCACAGATTAACCCCTGTACAACGTATGAGAGTAATAACACCTGGGACCTGGAGGAAGTTATTGGGGTCTTCTGTAGACATATTGACCACAGAAGTTAATTTTAATAGCGCCCTCAATAAATTGCGCCTTTGCGCAGACCACTCCTTGGATACGACCTCCCCAACTTTCAAGAGATCTTCTCCCTGTGGAAGCCCTTTCTTCTTTTTCGAACGGGTGAGGTAGGAGTGGGAGTGGGCGTCGGAGACGGGGTGGGAGTTACAGCTGTCAGCGAGGTCATAATAAAGGTTGGGGAGTGGGAAGGTTTATGAGGGGACGCGGGAAGACTCATTGCCTTTTCCGGATATGAAGGTGTTTCCAGCGATACTGGTAAAGATGCACATTTTGCCTTTGTAGATACCGCTTTCTCGCTGCTCCTGCTTTTCCTTAAGCTTTTGGGATTTTCCTGCTGCCGTTCTTCCTCCTCTCTGCTGCACTTGAGGGATGAGGATCGCTGTGTCTCCATGTCTTCCCCCTACCTCTCCTCCACAGACTTTCGCGTTTTCTGAGGGGATTTCCTTGTCTTCCCCTGTGAGACATCCTGCTTGGGAGGCGATTTTGGCAGCGGAACTGATTTTGGCGGCGAAGAATACTTTCCGGGTGGTGGAGGCGTTATCGTTTTCTTCTTTCCCGTTGTCTGCCATTCTTCTTCTTTTTCTTTTGTGGGCACTTCTGATGGCACTACAGATGGCACCGCTGCTATCCCTGTTGTTTTGGCTTCTGGCAGTTTTACTGGCTGGGTCTTTGGGGCTGAATTCTTTGTCGAACACGCTTTGGCAACGTGATCCTACGCCCCACAGACTCAACAAAATGATCTCCTGCCTTCCACCACCGCATATATTGAGCGGACCCTGCAGGTGAGGATATTCGGGATGTCGGTGAACTCTTTCCGAGTCACCGCTACCTGCAGGGTCATGCCCCCGGACATGAAGCCTGCCTTGGAAAGTACTGATGACACATTCGCCACCTTTCCATATTTAGTGAAGAAGGCGCGTACGTGATTTTCGGAGATGTCCATGGGAACCCCCTGCAATGTTATTTTAGTCTTGCGCGTTCCCATATACTCCGTTTGTAGCCGGAGCGTTTTAGTTGAAATGGTTGCTCCGGCTAACTGCTTGGCTTCTTCCGCCGTGCCAAGCAGGACGTCCAATATGGCGTGGCTCCTCCTTGCCACCGCCTTGGATTTAATCTTCAGGGTCTCGATCGCCCCCACGATATTCTCCCTACTGACTCCCACAAACTTGTGGGTTTTTGGGTCTTTAGTCAGCAGGGAGATGGTTCTTGGCTCTATAGCTGCGATACTCTCCGTGACCGACAATAGTTCCGTGCCGGAAATGTATTCGGCGTACTTTGTTTGGAGCTTTTGCAAATACGCCTCGCCCTGTCTCACGTTCCCTCCCTCCGTTCTAATCAGAGGTGGAAGGGATAGGCGATTCAGGCTTATTAGCAGCCTGCGAAACGATGCTACTGAACCTCTCTTTTCCATTTCCGACATTTGCGACACGACCGAACTTTACGAGAGTGGTGTTTGCCACTCATTTTCCTTACCATCCCACGCCGAGGTGGAAGGAACTGGCGAACTAGGTCTTTCGGAGGTCTCCGACATAGTGCTCCTGCCGACGGAGGCTTTCCTTGTAACTCTCACCGATCACCCGAGACGAACACCGATTAACCGATACGGACACTTTCCGAACACTTCGAAAACACAAGTACCACAAACCCGATAGCTGTGGAAAGGTTCGTCAGCACAGTTAAGAACAAAAAAGTGCACACAAATTACACTTTGATCCTGGGGTTTCCAGGGATTCGTTTTATTTAACACTGATGTACAATATTTTTGGCACAAGGTCGAAAGGAAATGGTTTGGGGAACAAAACTCGGGTTGGTCTTTCATTATCTACCTTATACCTAGCTAATCCGAATCATGACCCAGACATACGATACAATTTTACTCAATCACCATACAAATCACCATAAAAACATATCCATTACCACTCAATCCACCATACACCAAAATACCGCAAGCATTCTGGGGACCTAAAAACAACCCAAATGGGGTTTCCAGGGAATCCTTTCAATGTATTGTTTTGTTCCATTTTTATCGTTCCATGTGCACCCACTAACACTGGTACTATACTTGTTTTCAATTTCCATATTTTTTCTATTTCAATTTCCAGGTTTATATATTTTGACAGTTTTTCGAATTCCTTGGTTGCTATGTTACAATCCGCTGGACAAGCCATACTACTACTACTATTACTACTACTACTGTTATTATTATTATTATTATTATTGCATGCGGCAACTCCAAAGCTATTAAATTTTGAGTATTCAATACACCATCATCTGGTAATCAAATATGGTTAATTTACTTGGCCACATACATGTATTGATAAGGAAATTAAAAAAAAATTAAAAGGCAATCATATTAGATGATTACAGTGGGGTGGAATTTTATATTTGAAGGAATTGTGTGAATAAGCATAAAGATTGGGGCAAAGTGTAGCAATAGCAGTGTCAAAAATAATACATTCATTCTTAAACTACATTAACTACTGTTTTATTTCTGTTCCTTTTAAACGCTATTTGTCAACTGTTACGTTTGAAGCAAAATAGAAATTTACAGTAATTCATAGGGAGACAGATTTGCGGTGATTTGTTTTTGTTTCCACAACTTACACCTCTGAAGATGATCTCGGGAGTAGATTGAAAGTATTTGGGAACACAGATAAATAGATAATAAAATCAACTGCAAATGTTACGGTGCCTTTTTTACATCTTTCAATTATGATGCACGAAAAATTATCCATGAATTTGAAAGGATTATCTTAAAAATAACACTAACACACACACACACACACACACACACACACACACACACACATATATATATATATATATATATATACATGCATACATACACACACAAATGAAGATATTTGCATGTGGCTTTTGATTATCTGCATTATAACGAACGCTATTCCTCCGAAACCAAATGCCCGATCTCAACAAAACTGGGTCGACTGTCGATCACATTATTAATCTTTTATGTACGTGAATAAGTTTTCGTTTCGATTATCGTTGTAATTCCAATCGCCAGTCTTTATTATTATTATTATTATTATTATTATTATTACATGCTGCGACTCAAAAGCTATTAAATTTTGAATGTTCAATACACCATCATCTGGCAATCAAATATGGTTAATTTACGGATCGATCTCATACATCATATACGGCAAAACTAGCTGAAGACTTATTAAACGTTGTGTCCCAATGCAGCAACCTGCTGTCCCCTAAATTATTGGTCTGGACCGGCATGCTGACTTTAATTTCTCAAAACAAATAAAAGACAAAATAAATAAAAGCAAAAATAACCTTTAAAAAGAAATTCACAGGCAGAGTTTCTCTTCATTCGTTTGGGCTGGAGGAAATGAAGAGGATTTTTTAAAATAATTTTTAATCGGCATTGTTTTTAAAGCTAAATATTGACATTTTCTTTGAACCTTGTGCTCGTTTTTGAAAGTTTTAAAAACATCTAGTATGTGGTCAAAAGACAAAAAGAAATTAAATATGTCTGAAGGTAAGTTTGTTTTCATATATATATATATATATATATATATATATATATGGTACGTCATTAGTATCTTCGATATCTAACTTTAAACAGATTTTTGAAAATAAAGTTCTTCTTGAAGCTCTTGTTTTAGATTTAACTGAAAGCTAAATTATTAACTTTATTTCCAGTGAGCAAAATACTCTGCTTTATTTTAAATAGGAATGATATTGATTGTAATAATAAATTTTAGATTTTTCTTTAAATTTTTAATTTTGCGGCCATTTTTGAGTGCTGGACACACTAAACAAAAGTAAACTCACGGTTTTAGAAATATAGCAAGACAAATATATTTTTGTGACTTAATTCTGGAAAAATAGCAAATCGAATTTAAAATTTGATTTGAAAAAACAATGTTATGTTTACGGCATAGAATCAAAAAATATTACTTAGTTACGGAGATGAATATTTATGAATTGCTAATTGACAAGTTGACAGCCTGATGACTGACAGGCTATGTATTGTCCAACAGTGTTGACATAATTTGAATGAACATAACCATTTTTAAGAACCCTTAAATCACGTGACCCTTGATGTCCAGCTAGTAATTTAACAGCACTAACATTCAGCAATATATCTTAATGAATTTTAGTTACATTAGCTAACGTTTGAATATAGTTTCTGAAAAATTATTTGCAAATACTGTAAACTTTTCTTAAATTTAAATATTTCTTTAAATGTAATACTAAGGTATCTTAATTCCTGGCATGTTATATTTTTCATTTTATTCTTTATTAATACGAATTGTTTGTATGAGTGTTATAAGTAATTTATTAAATTTTTTAAATTGCTTTTTATTTTAATATTTGCACAAATCAACATAATAAAAATGAACATTTTAAAATTATTTCAAAAATATCAAGGTAAAACGATTTTTAATCTTTTCAATATTCGATAAGCAATGTAATCAATTAACTAAAATCTGATGGGTATAAATCTTTGAAAATTTTAAAAATATTTTGAAATTTTATAAATTATTTTAACAACACAAATTCTTTTCAAGTCTTATTAGTAATCGAAAAAAATTTCTTAAAACTAAAATGTCTTTAATTTTATTTATTCAAGCAATTCAAAAGTTATCAAATGAAATATCAGATTATTTTGTTTTATTATTAGAAGCAGATTTTCTGATACAGAGGCAAAATAAAAAAATATATATATTCCCCTGAGTCTTGCGCTAAACTAATAAAACTATAGACGGGTACAAATAAAAAAATTATGTATTTACATGGAAGAGGGTTGTAACAGGCAAAAATATTTTTACCAAATTTAAAAAAAAATAACATTTTCAAAAAATAATCATTTGTTTCAGAATGAGTACTGAAAGTCTCATGAAAATCCAACAATTATTTAATTTTTGCGAGAATTTCCAGATTAATGTGTTTGTCAGCCGGAAAAAAGTGGGTGATGTCATCACGTTCTCCATTGTAAATGTTTTGGTTACCCGCTAACTCAAATCAAAACAATATTTTCTGCCAAAATTTCAAAAAGGTTAGAATGGATTTTATGTTTTTGAAAATAATTTTGAATTACTTTGATCTTTCCTATTAATAATAATGTAAACATTTTGATGGAAAAAGTTCGTTTTAAGTTTGGGACAATTTTTCTTATTCATACTAAGATATTTTTTAGCAATTTCAGGGAGGTACATTTATTTATATATATATATATATATATATATAGTTTTAGCAAGTCACAGAAAACAATTCAGTAAATCAAATACTGATTACCTGCACAGGCATGTCTTTTAAATTCATTTTTGTTCTCCGGATTATAAATGTATAGATGCTAATGACAACACAATGAGTAATCTGTCCATATATTCATATTAATATAGAAAATGCATTTATATCCACAGTAAACTTTCTACCAAATTCTAATTTAGTATGAATCCACCTTTTCTTACCCTAGTTAACTAGTACATTATGCATCAGTAAACAATTTTCCTAAAAAAACAAAATCACAATTTACACACTGTCTTGGTTTAAAACATATCTAAAGGATAAGCCGTTGAAAACGAATCAATTAATCAAATACTACATACCTATCTCTCATACATACAAGATATAAAATAAATCTCTAGACACTATCGTGGCTACAAAGCGAAGGATCAGTTTATATTTCTGGTAGCATAGAATTACCCATCTTTGTATGTCATAACTGGGATTATCTAGGAATTCATGTTTAATATTGTTCCATCAAACAAGATATTAGAGCAATTGTTTCACCTTTTCATTATCTTGGAAAAATGACTTAAAACCTAACGTATTTTCTGACTTTAGCTCAGCAGCGAAAGGTTGATGTGCTAGATAAAGCGAGTCAACTAATCGGCAATATCACCGTCATTTATCCTTAGACTCTTATTGAAAACTAAGAACACTTATCATAGATTCACTCGATTCAAATACCTCAGCGGCGAGACGTGAACCTATAGCGGGTATATCTTATTTTATTCCGTTTGTAGTGAGGGGTAGTAGTATACCGTATCAGGTTAACGGAATTTGGCCTTGTGGGAAGATAGCCTACTATAATTCATAAAATGATTATAAAATCAAGAAAGGCAGTTTTGAGTATAAAATCACACACACATTATATATATATATATATATATATATATATTTCAATTAATGGTTTACAAATAAATTAATACTTGAAATAAGTCCAACGTATGTTTGAGAGTTCATGACAAATAATGAGCTGAAAGAGATTAAAGGCTTTGAAATGTGGAAGCGTCTTGTAGTAAAAGAATATTCATTTAGCAGTTGCCATTTCAAAGGTCAGTAAGTTGGTTTGTGTCGTTGAAGAGGTCAGTTAGTACTTATGAGACGAGGGAAGGAAAGAGGTCAAAATAGTAGCCGCTCAACTTGAGCCAAGGAAGAAAACTAATCAGCTCGTCCGAAACCGCCTGTCTGTTTAATGATGCTTAGTCTCCGCTTTTTATATTTGCATTTTTGGGTCAACTAGCTCGTTTCGAATTTCATCCTTGTATTTGGTTCCGGGCTCCCCATTGGCTGGTAAATAAAATTCGCGAAGGCTCGCGAAATGGTAATTTGATATTTGATTAATTATTTTTCAACCGGAACAACTGCGCGAATTCACTTGCGCGGAAATGGTTTTTATTCATTAACTTTCTGGTCGGCATGTAGCCAACATCCGGTTTGTATTCCCCACTTTTTTTTTTTTTTTTTTTTTAGGTGCCCCTTGTAAGCTTGTGGCATTATGGAGTGGGAGTTGATGGAAGGGTTCTTGTGAAGATTGTGCAAATTGTAACGAGTGACTGGGTCGTGATGTTTAGCAAGGTATAGGATAGTTCAGTGAGTACCAACCTTTTCCCCCTTCCCTTTTAGGCTTTGTGCCTTAATTTATTTATTTTTTACAAAATAGTGTGATAGTGTTTAGCTAGGTATAGGACAGCTCAGTGAGTACCAACCTCTCCCCATCCCCTTTTTGGCTTTATGCCACAATTTTGTATTTTTACAGAATAAATAGTGCCAACATCCGGTTTGCTCGCTCTTACACATCTACCAGTACCATGAAAACATTCTATTAAAAACTGCAGGCAAAATACAAGTTCGAAACAGCTTCGCTATCATCACCCACTATAAAAACGTATCTCTCTAGTAAATTGGCAAGTCAAATTTTCATGATAGCCATACCTAATACACGCTTGGTCAATCATCTTTAACTTCATGACTGATTAGGCTAAGTTATCGTATGGATTCGTTCCTGTTTTTTAGGTCCCTATGTGGTATATTATCTGTAGGATTGTAAGATGAACGAGACTTTATGGGAAATGAAGAAATTAAGATTGCTTACGTAGTGAATGTGATTGCATATACTCTAATAGACTGCCAACCAACCTTTCGCTTCTGTGCTTCATTTAATGTATGTTAACAAAAATAAATATCCTTACTCTTCTAACGGTATTAGAACTCGAGTGACTAAAACTAAATCAACTCGAACTTTGCTCTCTGATTTCCCATGGCAAAACTTCGCATTTCAATGCATGACTTGTAACTTCAATAAGTTTGCAATTTTACTTACATTTTTGCAATATTGATTTTATAAAATTAAATGAAGCCTTTTTGGCGAGTTTTTACAAACGCTTTTTACCAGCTTTTGATTTTAATATTTGCGAAAGAAAGAAATTAACCAGAACCTATATATATATATATAGTTACATGAAAACCGCAGTATTTTTTATGTTTATCGTATTAGCTTAAAAGGAAATAAATCTAAACACTTGTTAGTATTTAAAAAAAAATGAAAATACGACAAATATATAATAGGTTCAACTTAGAACAATCATGCGAATAATTCGTATTAAGAATAAAATAAAAATTAAAAAATACTAAATGAATTATCATGAATTAATAAAATACTAACATATCAGGAATTACTAAGCTACCGGGGTATTTAAAAGCGATTAAATATTGACACTTAAAATCTTTTTAAATGAAAACCCATTTTTTCAGAATTTATATTCAACCGAAGCTAACTCAACTAATATTCAAAAAAGTATTATATTGCTGAAAATAGTTCATATCACTAGGTAGATATCACTCAATCATGCATTTTCAGGGTTGTTATCTTAATTGTTTACGCTCAGTTATCACATTGTCAATCCGGGTGAACCAATTATTGCTTGATGGCTAACTGTGTGTGTGTGTGTAAGTGTGTGTGTGTAAGTGTAAAAGATATCGCTCAAAGGTCATTTGTTTTAAGATTTGTTCCTCTTAAAAAAAATGTTTGTTCAGTTATCACATTGTCAATTCGGGTGAACCATAATTGCTTGATGACTGACAGGCTATGAACACGTCAGTTACGACTTCATAAATCTTATTTCCCTGACAAATATTTTTAATTTTATGCCGTAAACAATTTTTTTTTTTTTTCGAACCACACACATATATATATATATATATATATATATATACACGCACGCGCGATCTTTCTTATAATAGAGCGTTTTTCACTACTCGACGACATGTTTATTGCAAAAACATATGTTAATGAGCAAATACGCAGCAAGTGATTTCATAACTGGTAGTAAAAATGAATTCTAAACTTAGTGATTACGATCAGGATATTTATACAGTATGTGATACGAATAGCGAGATCTGAGGTCCTGAATTAGAACAAAGGGTTAAAGCTTGTATTCATTTCATTTTAAAAATGACTTCCTACACATTGTGGCATCTATTAATGTTCGAGGTTTTCCGCGTGGCTTTTCAAGTGCTAATATTGTTCTAAAAATGTGAATTGGTAGTTGCACTATTTGAATATCAAAGTGACCCAGAGTACCAGAAGCTAGAAATGTTCTTCCTTCTGGATTATAAAACACAAATTTATTTTATATTATCTATCCAATACAACTGAAGCTAAAGTCCTCGCACAAAATCTATCAAGTCGATGTTTTACTTGATGAACCTAGCAGACGCATGTTGAGTAACAACAAATTAAATACGAACTGATGCTTGATGACACAGTAATATTCGACGTTTCGTGTAAAAGTGGCCTCTAATGAACATGTAAATGCTTTTTCCCGAAAGTTCAACGACTTGCAGGTGGCTCTACTTTAAGGGCAAAACTTATCTGAAAAGAACGAAGAATCATTTGAAACTTTTGAATATTAAATCTGACCAGAAAACCTGAAGCTAGAAAAGTTCTACCTCTTGGAGTAAGATCTGCTAGCCTAGAACGTAAATTTTATTGTTGTTTTTCTGTTTATCTATCCAAAGCAACTGTAAAATAGGCACTTCGTGCTAATCTAGCATTCGCTTAAATTCATAGTTTGTCTTATAACTAGAACTATTCAAATTTTTGTTTGTAGCTATTAAAATCTCGTGTTTCTAAAAGTTTTCAGTTGGTTTGAATATGTATTTATTTTTTAGTTTGAAATTTTTCTGATAGCATAACTTAAAATAGCTATAATTTTTCGTTTCAGCTTTTGAAAATAGAAAGTTCACAAAGAGGTCTTCACTTTTTTCTTTCAATAAAATACTCTTCTTCATACGAGAAAACAGATTGGATTCTATCAAGAAGTTTCTAGGTAGCTTTGACTTCGACAAATGCACCATTATCTTAAATTCTACACTTAATGGCTGCACCCCTCTAGTCTTCGCCATCAAGCTAAACCGGGTTGAAATCGTCCGTTATCTCTTGGAAATCTCCCTCCGCCAAGGTCGCCGTGAACTGAACGAATGCTGGAAAAAACATCGACATCCTTTAATTGCTGCCATACGGGTCGGTAATATGGAATTAGTTGAGCTTATTACACAGCACATAGACAATATCAACGACTATTACTTCGGCTCCGTTACTCTACTGATGTTCACTGTTGTCAATGGAGATATAAGCTACGTTCGGTTGTTAGTAAATTTAGGGGCTGACGTGAATTTTCCTTGCTTTTACGGTATCACCCCTTTGATGGCGTCAACGTCTAATAGTGCGGTTTGCCGTTTTCTTCTTCGCAGTGAGGTCGACATCAACTTTAGAGATATAGACGGATACACGGCTCTTCACGTGGCCGCTTCTTTTAAGCATAACGACAGTCTCGATGCACTGGTAGAAGCCGGGGCTGATGTTAACATCCGGAGTAATGACGGAATGACACCGTTAATGATGTCTGCAGTGAGACTCAACGTGTCGGCTGTCTTTTATTTCATTGAACACAACATTTACGATGTCGTTGATAGAATAGAGGCTATTGAAGCTTTAAATGCCTGCTTAATACTTGCGGGACGCTCGACTCTATATTTTTGGATGCTCTCGTTAAAAGCTAGGCAAATCGGATTACCTAAGACTAGACCGCCTCTCAATGAAACGCTAGATTGCGTTCAGGAATTCAGCACAGAGAGTGAGCTGTTGAGACTTCAAGACAACCCGTTGCAGCTTGCATTTCAGGCAGTCTTAACTATCGAAAGAATCTTAGGGAGAAGTAATAAAATTTACATTTACTCATTGCTGCAAACGGCTTTAATCGCCAAACAGAGAAATTTGGATAAATTTCGGCAGCTTATCGACCATGTCCAGGAGTCTTGCCTTTCTGTTTCTCCCTGTAGTGTTATGAAATGCTCGCCACCGTTCCGAGACGTGTTCAATGATATAATCGGTGATGACAATCCGGAGAGCCTTTTTAAGAATAGGGCCTTCGCAATTTTTAATATAATAGCGGACGTCACCAAAAAATTATGGATTCTCAGAAATGAATTGTTCTCCTCTTCACCTTGTGTTGAAGACCGTCATTACAACGAAATGGTGGATACCTTCCTCTACATGACGTATAGGATCAAAAACTTCGATCTTTCCGATGAGTATGTCGATAAATTTTTTGATATTGTCGTCAGACTTGTTGAAATAGATCCCCGCACTACCGAACACGAATCTCTCTTGCATCGTGCAATTAAAGCGAGTAAGGAACCAACTTCACTAGCCCTTGTCCAGCTCCTAATCAAATCCGGTGCCGATGTTAATTCCAGGGACTCTTTCCGTCGAACCCCACTCATGTACGCCCTTAAGCACGCCCCCAGTAATATTCTCCAGCATACTGTCCAGATTCTTATGGAATCTGGAGCTCACGAAGATTGTGTGGATAGTGAAGGAATTTCTGCTACGTACCATCCACTGTGGAAGACGCTGGCGAGGGAACCGCTGAAATTACAATGTCTTGCAGCGAACGTGATCTTAGATTGGCAAATCACATACGAGGGCGTCCTGCCGAAAATACTGAAGGATTTCGTGAATTTGCACCTTTAATGATAAAGGGTCATCCTCTTCGTCTCTCTCCTGTCCCTCTCTAAAATAAAAAACATATAAATAAACCTCAATCTTTCCGATGAGTATATAAACTTTTTAATGTGTTCATCAGACTTGCTGAAATAGATCCCCGCACCACGGAACACAAATCTCTGTATTATGACATGAATGGGCTTCACTAGAGCTTGTCCACCTCTTAATTAAATCCGGTGTCGATTTTAACTCCACGGACTATTTCCGTCGTACCCCGGTCATGTACGCCCTGAAGCAGTCCCCCATTAATATTCTCCAGGATATTATTCAGATTCTAGGCGTTCTTAAAAAAAAAAGCAGCAACAACCACAAAATATTCTAAATATTTTTAGGAAGCTGCATTATGACTGTTTAGTTAATGACCTTTCTTCTTCTCGCATTTCCCAACCCTCAACCCTCATTCTCGCTATCCTTACCCGCCTATCACCCACCCTCTGACATTTCCTATACTTGACCATCCTTTCTCCACTCTACGTAGCCCCCTGCGCAGTAGTGGCAGTGACATGCCTTGCTCGGGGTGAAACGCTTATAATAAAAAAAAAAAAAAAAAAATACTCATCTACTAACCACTGGACTCTAGCTCTCTCCCCACCCTGTATAATCTTCCCTTTCTCTCCACCTATGTATCTGTTATCGCACCTGCTTTCTATAGTTCCTTTCTAAATAGTTTGTACTCCTCACTCTTCTAATTAATCTTTTTTACATTTATGTAGCCCCCTGCACATCAGTGGCGTTTCCGCCTTGCTTGGGGTGAAATGATTAAAAAAAAAAAAGTTAAATCATTAAATATATTTTACATTGTCTTTAAGACAATGTCGTCTAGCAAGCAGCTCCACAACTGTATATAGAATGGTGGGGGAGTTTTTTTTTTTTTGTTGGTAGAATGGTAAGAGAGCTTGGTTTTCTTTTTCTAATTTAAAAAAATTAATGCTGTAAAAAGTGCATATAACAGCACTTTAGTATTTGATTCACTTTTATTCCAAAAAATGGTGACTACCTGCTTAAAAGCAGCTATGGAAGTCATAAGCAGGCAGTATGAAAAATTGTTCAACATGTTCGATTCTTTGAGTCAGGTACAACATCTGTGAGGCTGCACACCATGCTGGCGGAAAACATTTTCGGTGAATTTTGTGAACTGTAGAAGCTTGCGCCAAATGCGTATGTCTCCAGCATAAGTGATATAATCAAGGCCAAGCGAAAACTGTTCAGAAAATTCATCGATGATCTGGATGCCCAACAGTTTCAACGTTCCTTGAAGTTGGCCCTTAAGTACAGCAGGCTGAGGACTGGGCAGAAAAAGATGGCAGCTGAATTTGGACAGGAAGAAATAAGTAGAAGAATAAAAGAGAAAGATGAAAAATAGAAAATTTCGCAGTTGCAGCGGAAGCACAAAAACATCACACGTGTGCAGTAGTCTGTTTTGAAAAAGGACTTTCCGAAGAATGCAGGACTGCATGACATATTGCATGGCCAAATAGTTGGACAAACGATAAAACATATTTGGACAATTGATGGTATATATCATGCTTTTGTTGGCCACATCATTAATTATATAGATCCATTTTATAAGATTTTATATTTTAATGATGTAGCTGATAGCTATCAATTGGACAAATATGAAGTTGGTGCGGACTGTATCATGCAGAACCTTTACTTGGAAAAGCACCTCAGCCATTTCAGGGCCTACAAAATATTCCTGAAATCTTTTCTCTCCGAACACAAGTTATTGGATAAGTACAGGATGACATAATGGTGTAACCAAATAAAAATATATACACACACTTACTTATGACATCTGCATTGCTATAAAAATTAAATTATATATTTTTACCATGTCATAAACTGAATGATAACTTTTTAATAATATGAAAACTATATATCAATATATAGCATCATATTACATATCTTAGCTCGGTTATTTAATTTCAGTCGTTCTTATAAAATTGTAAAATTATGCTAAAAAACTCATATTTTTAATTTTTATATATTCAGAAAGCATATACAAATGTCAGTGATTTACTAGCAATTGTCAATCAGTTAGGAGCTATAATTTACACACGCGTGGACGGTCATGTCTCGAAAACTACATGACTGACTGGGCAGAAGAATTTCCTGCAGTATGTTGCCATTAGTTTCTGCTCTTGATTACTATCCATGGTTATAGAACCGAACCAAATCTGTCCTACCGTTTAACCCATGGGCTGGAGGGAGAAGTGACAGATTAATAACTTACTAATAGGAAATCAACTGGAAATGTATTTGAACTCTGTTAGTAATGTGAGATTCTTTATCTCGCAATATATTTTCCTTTTATTACTTAACAAAATGCAAGTCAGATTTTACATGATTAGTCAAGAGGCCTCTCGTAATACATCAGATAAGTAACTTTAAGTAGCAGCTTTTAAAACATGAAAACGAGCAGCATTAACAGACTAATCATCAGCTTCAGCCTAATTAATCAGTGGAGGTGATATGTACGTGTTCAATCTCTAGGTGTATTTGCACACAGTAGAAACAGACAAACAATACAATGAACGGGAATCAATCAAAATAACTAGACAATATCTCTTGAGTAGGGGAACGGGAATATTTACCCCGTAGAGAAAATAGTGTCCTGTTCGGAATTGTCGGTAGGTTAATCACATCAATATACACCCGAGAAAGACCAGATAGCACAACGCCCGAAACGTCGTGATAAACAGAAAAGATATGAGATAATAACCCGAATATAAATACTATAAATAACTACAATGAGTTTCTGGTTTGAGTCAAGTTGTTTCTGTGAATTACACCCACATAACTAGTATGACAGATCGACTCGTGTCTTGGTATTCTACTAAAATTGTAAGTTGGAGTTTAACATAAAACATGACGAAAATATTTTTCCAAGTTTTAGGTTTTCAAAGAAATATCATGCAAAAACGGCACTTGTTGAATATATTCTGAAGTCTGGCATTGATTGAATCTTGGCAGGCTAACTACATAAGAAAACGAGTGACTAACGCTTCTAATAATAAATTTTATTCATGATAACTATTTTCTAAATTAATATTCTTGCGTGCGGTTCTCAACGTTTAAATCTGATATATTTTATCATTTTCGTCAATTGAACTTTGCTTATCAAATACCCTTTTTATCAGAATTGATTATAATCAATTTGATCGTTTTTATTTTTAAATCATTTGCATACATTTACTTTTCTAATGCAGTTACCTGCATTAAATGTATTATAATTTAGTGGCAATCCGTGAAAATTGAATGAATTACATGCGAAAATGCGCGCATGGAAAGTAATACTCTTTAAGATTATAGTAAATTTGGAAGAGAACACACACACACACATATATATATATATATATATATATATATATATATATTGCAGCTTAAAGTAAAATTTAAAGGATTTTTAGCTGCATTATGTTAAGATTTTTTTATTTTCACAAAAATATTTTGACCTTTACATTTCCGGGTTTAATAATTGTCCTGAGGTTTTCCAGATTAAATATGTTACGAATAATACGTTTTCATGCGCGGATTTCTCCATGTAATATACATATTTATAGTTTTCAAAGACTTTAAAAATGTTGTTTTCACAAATATTTACCTCATTGAGTAGAGTAAAATACCGCATATTTTGCTTGTGATGAATCTGGTTTAAGCAAATTGTTTATTCAATATTTCTAATACAAATTATATCAATTTATTTTGATTTAATATAGAAATGATTTTGTATTCAGTTTGTAAGGAAAAACACTTTAGACAGTCATCCAATCAGTGATTAACTGGGTCATAAAGACTCGTAAAATTTAATACCTCCAAAACCAAACTGCTATTTTTAAGCACCATAGAGAAATTTTCCAGCCATACATCGGCGCAGCGTGGTTCAAGCAATTCTGCTTGAGAGAAATACACTGGGTCTTCTTGGCGTCAGTTTTTCAACCGAAGTGGAGCGAATGTGTGAGATCAATAGGAAGCTTAGGTTACTGTGTCAGACCAGAATGTTTCCCTCTTCCTCAGAATTACTTTTCCCCATTTATAAATCTGTTCGTCAGTGTATTAAATATTGTTGGCATTTCTTGCGGGTTGTTCCTGCTATTCGTCTTCAATTTACCAACAAAGTTCAAAGCATAATTTCAGCTGCTTAAAGTTTTTTCTTCGTCTTTGCTAAAATCTCCAAAAACAGAGGCAACGTCAATTTCCATTTCTGTCCTCTTGAATTCCATTTATCGTTTATCCTTTCTTCAACATCCTGTATACCCAAATATTTCAATCACTTTAACACCCCTGCGAACTAGTGGTGATCCTGCCTTGTTTAGAGTAAAGTAATTAAAAAAAAATGCAGCCTGAAGTCATAGCGTGGGGATACTATTTGCTTAGACCTGAGTTGAAAGTCCCATAGCACGCTAAATTCTTCAAAAACTAGAACTATAATCGAGTATACAAGTTTCTTGATACTTCGACATGTCTGGGTAAGACGGACACTCCTGACAGCGCGTCACAGAGGAATGCAAATTTGAGATAGGAAGAAAGAAAATTTATTCTTTAAGCGAATAGATATTGATAAGGTTCCATTCTAGAATATGAGTAGAGTATTGTCGAACCTTTAGATATTTTCCATTATTAAATGGTTTAAGCTACCCAGCCTGAAAACGTTGGACAAATATGTAGAATGTGCCAAGAAGAAAAATTAGAAATTGATATAATCAAATAAAGACGAACTGTTAAATGAAAGAAGTTATGACTAAATGCATCCACACTATCAAATACCTCTTAGGTTCCTACAGCCATTGATGAAAACGTCATAATTCGTTAGAATTTAAACAATGCGCGTTCACAAATTCCCTGCCACGTAAACGTTCAAACAAAACACCGTTACACGAGCGTTCTTTAAAAAACGGTAAAATTAGTTATTAAAAATCGCCTGAGGACACTACTCCTGTTAAATACCTGGGTAGCGAAATAACTCGTTTACAAATGGAAAAAATATATATATCATTTTAGTAAATCCAATAAAACAAACACATCAATCAATTAAATGCTGATCATCTACACAGGCATGTCCTTTGGATTTATTTACGTTCTCTAGAATCTAAATGTATAGATGTTAATGACGCAACAATATGAGTAACCAATTCATGTACTGATTGTAATATAGAAAATAGAAAACACTTTCAACTATGGGTATAATTTGTTAATCAAAATCTCAATAGGTTATATTCACTAAGTTGTATGTAAAGATCGATTAATCAGATAGTGATTACCTTCATTTCTCTCATACTTATTAAAATCTAGGAAATAAAACTATAGAAAATACCGTGGCCACGAAGTGAGGGAGCAATATATATTGATTGTAATATAGATTTTACCCCTTTCGTGTGTGTATATCTCTCTCTCATATATATATATATATATATATATATATATATATATATATATATATAAAACTGTGATTAGCTAGAAATCGATGTCTTTTACCCTTCCCATATTCACGCTATTACAATAATTATTAACTGTACCACCTAACCATTATCTTGGAAAAATAATGAAAATGTCAATATTTTCTTGCTTTATGTAAACGGCTGAAGATGTAGAATGTGACTACCAATTTGCAATTAAACCGCCATTTTTCCTCAGATTCTCCTAATCGAAAAATAAAAATATTTATCATAGTTTCATTTTGTTCAAAAACCTCAATGGCGAGACATGAAACCCTGGATTTAAAGTTATGCTATAGAATAATGAAAATTGACAGTGTCCAATTATCTACAACATAAATTAAAATCTTTTCCATCTATACCATAAACAAAAAAGACATGTCAGTGTGTTCCTGTAGCTTACGATTTATCATGGAAGCGCTGACAATTATTTGTTTAACAAATCTAGCAGTGTCGCAAAAGTATTGAATTTGTAATTGAGTGAAAATATACCTCTCATTCAGTGGATAGCGAGATTCCCTTTTTGAGACGATTGCATGAATTAGGAGCCGATACAAAGTTTCGCTTACAAAGAAAGCCCAATTTCCCCGCAGAAGATTTATCAAGTCATTTTTTTCTTCGTCTACAAACCCTCAAGACGCATTTTGAATAACTGGAAATTAAATAAGAGCTTGAAGACTCGATAAATGTTGTCAGGCCGTGTATATAAATAAACATTTTTAGTACACTTGAGTACATTACCTAAGACCTGTGGGGAGGAGAACTATTCAATCAAGAACGTAACGAGAAGAGGTCAATGTATTGCTGGGTGAACGGTAATTATAGCCCAAGATGAAAACATAAAAAAGTGACAAGTGTAAAATGGACTACGTAAACAACTTAAAAAATCAAAACCTTCCTTAATTTTGAACAAAATTAAATTTGTAATCAATGGGTTGTTGTCTGTTGTACTTCTCGTTCAATTGTCCGTGAACCGTTAAGTATAGGCCATTGATTTCATTGGCTTTTCTAACACAACCTCATCACGAAAGTCATTAAAAGTGTTAAAGGAAAAACTTGGCTTGGTTCCAATATATGTTCACCGCTATCAAGTGTTATAAAACTGTATGCTGATGTCTAAGCAAATTTGATATTTTTGTTTACGAATCTAGTTAAATATATATATATATATATATATATATATACATATATATTTTGGTACCATTAAATGTAAACTTTTGATTTGTTCCCCGAAGGCATTTACCCCTTCAAATCTTTCCAAAACATCCTTATTTCCGTGCAAATGTAAATGCCAAACTCAAATCGATAATTCTTTATGGACGAGACCTAACTTTTTTCACATTAACGACTAGAAAAATATCGAAATACTTGTCGCTGTTTATCTCACACTGTATCCAAGCTTCAAAAATGTAATTTACTGCAGAATGACTTCACGCGTAGTTTGCCGATTTCTAGGCCTATTTACTTCATTTTTGAAACTACTACGCGAAAATTGAGTTCCTAAACCAAACAAGTCGCGGAGAAATTGCTCTAAGGAAGTAAATAGGCCGCAATAATTACCCTACGCCTCAAGTCATTCAGCGGTGAATCAGATATGAGAATGGTGTTAAGGGGTGAGATATAGTCCGATTATGAAATGTAAGGTTTCTTCAATAAACAATTATCGATTTGAGTTCAGCATATACATTTACACAGAATTAAGATTTGACAGGATAAAGGCCTTCGGGGAACAAATAAAATTTACCACATTAAAATGGATGAACTTTATTAAATTAACTTTTCTCTAAAACTTTTTTTTCTTGGGTCGATCGGTCTCTTAAATATTTTGACGGTTTGGGAACACTTGTAATGCATGTCTGGTTAAAAGTATTTTTGAATAACGCCATTGTTTTTATTTCCACTATGTGCCATTTTACCGAGCTAAATTGGCCGTCGTTTGCATCGAGTTTTCCCTGAGCCATTGTGTATTCCGTAGTCTATTCGTTTGGGAACACTTGTAATGCATGTCTGGTTAAAAGTATTTTTGAATGAAAGCCATTGTTTTTATTTCCAACATGTGCCATTTTACCGAGCGAAATTGGTTGTCGTTTGCATCGAGTTTTCCCTGAGCCATTGTGTATTCCGTAGTCTATTAGTTTGGGAGCACTTTACATTTACATTCTTGGAGATTGTAGCTGTCTATAGAATCAAATTTTTATCTCATAGGATTCTTTCCCCGTTTTCAGGTTCCCTTGTGAATACGTGATATTATGGTAAATGTAGGATTGTATATTGTTCGACAAGTTTTTTAGTAAATAAGCAATTGAGTGATTGCGTCGAGTATGTTAGTGTCTAGGCATAAGTTCAACGTGTCCTTACTGGACAGGCGGAACATCCGGCACCAGCTAATTAACTTAGTGCAGCGGGTGTTAACTGGGGGAGTGATGGAATAAGTGATGGGAGAATCTTAAGCAAACGGCTCAAACTAGATAAGGCTGACAAGATGAAGACAGAGCTAATTAATCCCAGGCTGTTGGGGATCCCCAAGAGATAGCCGTAGCTAAGGAGGGCCTGGAGCGGTAGAATAGCGATCGTTACATGGGCCAGATAATTAGACATAGGTTAAGCAAGATGTCTTCCGAAGCTGTGAAAATGGGTGCAGAACTGCACAAGGAAGAAGTACATACGAGAGGTTCGCAACACGAAGGGACATACTTTTCGGTCGACTGAGGACATGTGCAAGGTTGTTTTGGCGGCATTTCGACATCCTGTTTACCAAATAGCCTGTTCTCCGTGATGAGGAGTTTCGCAGCTATTTGGCTGATGTTCACCGGCTTTTGCCGAATAATACAGCTAGCTGCGGGGAAGAGATTACGGAGGAAGAATTCTACGTGGCTTTGAAGAAGGTCGGCAGAGGCAAATCGCTGGCTCTCGAGGGTTTACCCTATGAATTGTACTTGAGGCTGTCGCACATCTTTGTCCCGACTTTGACTGTCGTGTTCAACAACCGGTTCCTGCAGGGGTGCGATCCCGCTGTTGAAAACAGGCAAGGATGTAGGGATGGTGTTAGTGTTACCGGCCCATAGCTCTGCTAAACACAGAGTTAAAGATTTTGGCCAAGATCTTGTCAAATCGTGTACAGTTAGTTGCCAAGTCTCTGTTGGGACCTGAGCAGACTTGTGTTGTGAAGGTCCGTAGAATTCAGAGCAACCTGCATCTGATACCCGCAATCATAGAGGGGATCAAAATACGATGAAGAATCCGCACTGATCAATTTGGATCAGTCCAAGGCATTTAATAGGGTTGACAATAGTTACATGGCGGCTGTCCTGCATGTCCCTGGATTCGAAACCAATGTCCGCTACAGGATTAGCATCCTGTATCAATCCCCCCACGGCAGCGGTTAGGTGAACGAAATGTTGTCGGGCGTTCTGGTGCAGTCTAGGTCGGTCCGACAGGGTTGACAACTGTCGCCCCTACTTTATGCTTTGGCGTTGGAGCCCCTCCTTTGCAGGCTAAATACAGGTCGTGCAGTCCGGCCCTACATGGAATCGCTGTCCATGGTGGGGCTCGAGCCAGGGTTTCCGCGTAAGCCGATGACGTCACTAAAGAAGATTGAAGACGCGATACAATTAAAATGTGTGAAGACAAGATATTTTTAAAAGGTTGAAACTAACATTTCAGAGCAAAATCATAAATCATTATTTTTCTAATAATAGTAAAACATAAGACATTTCAACCTTGATTATACAATATTGACACTTCTAAGATGTTACAATTCTGCCCAAGAGGGCAGAATAACAGATGACGAGAAAATAGAAATCCTTTCAATTGGACTAGTATCTAAACCAATACGGATCGAACTCCCTCACCATACACGGCAAAACTAGCTGAAAAATTATTAAACTTTGTGTGTCAATACACCAACCTGCTGCTCCCTAAATTGATCTCTGGGAGAAGACCGGCGACTTGATTTTAATTTCTCAAAAGTTAGCCTTTAAATATAAAACAATAATATAATTTTGGCTAGAGACGAAGATGTCATTTTTAAAAAATAATTTTTAAGTGAAATTGATTTTTAAAGCTAAATATTTACTTGTAATTTATGAACGTTTTTAAAATTTTTTTACTAATCGTCTCGAAAGTGGTTGTATATTTATTAAAAATGGCCGAAGGTAAGATTGTTTTTACATATTTATGTATGTATAAATTTAATAAAACGTTTTCAAATGCGTTTTTACCTTCAGAGAGAACACAATTTGGACTCTTTATTGTCGTGTAATGGCTAACAAAGCTTGTCTCGCTGGGACAATAAAGAATGAGTGGTGAGATTGATCCTCTCTCTGTGCCTCCTAAATTCGGCTGTGTGCGCTCGTAATGTTCTTCAACATGAAAATCGTCGTCCTGTCATCTCTAACCTTGCATTGCAAGGTCTCAAGTATATTACGTGAATGCATAACATGGGTGTCAAATACCATTGAAAATAAGGATGTTAAATTCCGTCTTAATAAAAACAGCTTAAAACTCGGGTTTAATGTCAAAATCCTACTCAGTATATCGTGTTTACCAGAGAATTGCGTTGAAATGATACTCTACCGTACGACCATCAAAATAATGCAATGAGAATCATGATCTGTAACTTAATAAGTAACCATATTGAGAATATCAGGTGCTGTAAACATAAACATGGGATTTATGGAAGTGCATTGACTCAAAATCAGACAGACGGGTTCTAATTCCAATCGGGTTTCAGTGTATTCACTTAGGCGTAAATAACCCTCGAGAAAAACGGGAATAACCCCCCCAACCCCAGATATTAGTCTAATTATCATGAACTGTATCAGTAAAACATTATCCTCCTATAACCAAAATAATTATCCCTATCTAAAGGTTAAATAACTTCCGAAGGTTTGATATTTCGTAGAAAAAGCAATTAACAATGAAATACTGATTAGATACACAGACATGTCTTCAAGATTTATTTGCGTTCTCTAGAATATAACTGTGTAGATATTAACGTGGCCACAAATTGAGTGATCAGTTTTTGTACTGACTGTAATATAGAATTTCTCACTTTGTAGCCACATTACAATTTCTTTCAATTCTTATTATGTATGAATCAGCCACCTCTCACCTGACCTATTAAAAGTTGCAACAGTAGACAATTTTCTTAAAAATACACATTACAAATTAAACACGTTCTTGCAAAGACTAAGCCGTAGAAAATAGATAGATGAATCAAATACCGATTACCTACATATCTAAGATTTAAAATATTTAAAATATAATCATAGAAACTACCGTGGCCACGAAATGAGGGATCAGTTTATATTGATTAGTAATAAAATATATTACCCCACCTCTCATAAGCATTACTCTTCAGAAATGAATTGAGTTCTTTCGGTGACTGGCGTGTGTATACACAGCTTCTATAAAACACGTAAAGATTTTCCTTCTCAGATTCTATGCGCCTGTGGCTTAGGACGTAGCGATTCCGACTGATACCAAATCGGTCGACTTTCGACCCCGGCCAGAAGAAGTTGATGTGTCTATCAACACTGATGAGCTGTGATCCAGCGAAATTGGCTTTTATGTGGATTACTATCTCTCTCTCTATCTCTCTCTCTCTCTCTATATATATATATATATATATGCAGGTTTCATTGAATAATATAGACAAGTTTTGTCTATTAATTTTGTGTAGGATCCGTTCATACCGTCTGATATACTTGATGGTGATGTCGTTGAAAGACAACAAAAATATCACAGTATTTGTTGAATTTTTTATCGGGTCTAAGCTTTCGGCCCACATAAGCCATTATCAAAGAGTAAATATTAACACACAGTAAACATAGAACATTTAAGCTATTAATAATAAAGAGAATTGAATTGAAAATATAAGTCCATCCCTACCGTGGCGGATGGCCGAAGACAGTGACAAAATAGTGGTGTTGTGGTCCCTGGTCTGATTACAGACATTTGAGTACGTTATTGGAAATATCGAAATTGATTCTATTCAAACCAGGTTTAAATTGTTTAATGTAGAGTGCTTCGAGGATTTTTAATTTCTGCTTATTATTTTCTTGTTTGAGTATGTACGTGTTATCAACAAGCGTTTTTCTCAGAAGTGTGCGTTGATAACCGTGTTGTTCTAAATGACGGAATATATTTGAATTTTCATTTAAGTGCAACGTCAGACGCCGTGAGAGCGAATTTGTGGTGTGGCCGATGTAGATATTATTGAGGTTGTTAAAGATACATTCTCTAAATGGACATATGAATTTATATACTACATTGGTTTTTTGCAAATCACTAACGGTGGGGGAAGAGTCGTTACGGACAAATGAATTAGATGTAGTGGATTTAGTGTAATATATAATAAACTTAATTCTTTTTTTAGAGTCTGTCGGAGAAATATTAGTATTTATGAGTTTTTTTTATGATGTTTTCATCTAGTTGGTAGTTGGAGTGCATCTGGCTACGGTATAAGAGAGTGATATGTTTAGGATTGATTGGGTTAGTATCATGTGTTGTTTTTTCCATATTAAGCTTTTTAAGAAAATAATGTATTTGTTCATCAACTATGTAGTTGGGAAAATTATTATTGATGAGTGTCTGTTTTATGTTTTTTAGTTCACTGTAGAAGATCTGATTTGTAGATGAATTGACTTTTGCACGATATAATAGATTTTTTATAATGGCTATTTTGTAATAGTGGGGGCATTCACTAATATAATTGAGTGTGGAGGGATTTTTATTAGTGGGTTTTTGATACGGTGAGATAGTAAATTTATTGTTGTCAGTGTTAATTAATATATCAAGAAAAGGAATTTTGTTATCTTTGCTAAGTTCATAAGTAAATTTTAAAACTGAGTTATTTTGAAACTTTTTTTGAAGCTGTAAGATTTCATCAGTATTTTTAACTGATAGGATATCATCAACATATCGTAGATATATTGATGGTTTTGTAAATTTTGCAAAGTTAGTATTTTCAAGGTTAGACATGTAGAAATTACTAAAAATCGGACCAAGCACTGAACCCATGGAGACTCCGTCACGTTGTATATATATAGTGTTGTTTGGATCAACAAAAGGCACTTCAGTAGTACAAGCTAGTAGAATTTTTCTTAGGATGTTGTGATTAATTTTGAGTGGGGGTAATGAAGGATTACTGTAAACATTTCTTATAATTATATCAATAGTTTCACTGACGGGTACATTAGTAAAAAGGTTTTCCACATCAAGTGAAGCTATGATTTCATTATTAGGTTTTTCACTCTTGAGGATTTGGATTGCCTCTAGGGTTGACTTTATGCTGTATTTACTCGGAAGGTAAAAAATTCAACAAATACTGTGATTTTTTGTTGTCTTTCAACGACACCACCATCAAGTATATCAGACGGTATGAACGGATCCTACACAAAATTAATAGACAAAACTTGTCTATATTATTCAATGAAACCTGCATTAATGAAAAATGCTGCCAAAATACACACAATATATATATATATATATATATATATATATATATAAAACGATCTTTATTATAATAGGGAGAATTCTTCGCTACATTATTATTAATAAAGTACACTGTCAAAGGATAAACACGTAGATAGAGCTTTCTTAATGGTCATTAAATTGAATTCCCGGATATAGTAATTTAAACTGAATATGATTAGGATTCTACTCAGTGCATGCGATACGAATAGACAGCTTTGATATCCTGCAGAACAAAAGGTTGAATCTTCAATTCAGTTGGTTTTAAAAATGATATCCTCTCAATGGTGGCCTTTAGTGAATTTGTAAACACTTATTTTTCTTGGAATTTTGAGGTCTTCCAAATGGTTTTCTTAAGGTGCTAAAATTGTTTCCTTGAAAAAGTGAATTAGCATTTGAAATTTTTGAATATCAAAGTTGTCCAGGAAACAAGAATATAGAGAAGTTTCAAATTCTGGAGCAGAAACTGCTTTCATAGAACGTATTCTTTCTATAGAGCCAATAAAACTGTAAAATGATTCCTTGCCGCTAATTGTGCATTGCGCTTAAACTCGTAAAGCGTTCATTCCATAGGTTAGGTGAAAATAAGAACGGCTTATGTGGCACAATGACAAATTTATGGGACACCTAGTGAGGATCAAACACACTACGTAAGGATATGTCACTACCTAATTGTAATGATTCAAGCGATATATGTTTGCTAACCATTAAACAAATTCGAGGTGTTTGCCTTCCCAGTATTCAAACTTTAGTTTATAACGATTAAAATCGAATGTTCTTGAAGTTATTTAATTTGGTTTGCTATTTCATTTAAAATTTTTCTGATGGCATAAATTCAAATGGATATAAATTTTCGTTGCAGCATATGCCGAAATAACGGTGACCAAGAGATCTGCACATTTCTTTGTCAGTCAAATATTTAGCTTCATAGAAAGTAACAGTTTGGATTCCATTAAGCAGATTCTCGGAAACTTTACATTTGACAAATGCATCATTATTTTAAATTCTACAGTTAATGGCTGTACACCTCTTTCTTTGGCCATCAAGATAGACCGGCTCGAAATCGCCCGTTACCTCTTGGAAATCACTCTCCGCCAAGGTTGCCGTGAAGTGAATGAATGCTGGAAAAATCTTGCCACCCTTTAAATGCTGCTATACTGTCTCGTAATATGGAAACTTTTCAGCTTCTCTCTCAGCACATAGAAAATATCAACAATATTTTCGGTCCCTATACTCCATTAATGATAACAGTTATCAATGGAGATGTCAGCTACGTTTGGATAATCGTAAATTTGGGGGCTGACGTAAATCTTCCTTGCTTTGACGGCAGAAGTTCTTTGAAGGCGTCAACATTTAACATCGAGATTTGCCGTTTCCTTCTCAGCAGTGATGTCGACATAAACCATAGAGATAGGAACGGATTCACAGCGCTTCACTTGGCCGCTCAAGACATGCATATTGATAGTCTCAAGGCCCTGGTAAAAGCCTGGGCTGATGTTAGCATCCGTACTAACGAAGGAATGACACCGTTAATGTTATCCGCAGCGAGCCACAACGTTCCGGTTGTCTTATATTTCTTTGAACACTCCATGTACAAGGAGGTTGATAAAATAGAGGCTATAGAAGTATTGAATGTCTGCTCTGTTCTTGCGGGAAACGCGGATATATCTTATTGGATTCGCGCGTTAGAAATGAGGCAGAAAGGATTACCTAAGCCTAGACCGCCTCTCATTAACGACGCGCTAGATTGCGTTCAAGAATTCAGCATCAAGAATGAGCTGTTGAGACTTCAAGACAATCCGTTGCAGCTTGCTTTTCAGGCAGTCTTAACAATCGAAAGAATCTTAGGGCGAAGTAATAGCATTTATATTCACTCACTTCTGCAAACGGCCTACATTGCCGAAAAAATGAAAGATTGGAATAAATTTCGGCAGCTTGTCGACGCAGCCCAAAAATATTCCTCTTCTGTTTCCGTCCGGAGTATTATGTATTGTACGAGCCTGTTACAAATTTTGTTCAATAAACTAATCTCCGATGGCAATCCGGAGAGCCTTTACAAAAATGGGGCTTTCGCAATTTTTGAAATGATGTCCAGGGTCACCGGGGAAAATTGGATTCTCAGAAAAGACCAATATTCTCCTTCGCCTTATGTCAAAGACAGACATTACTACGAAACGGTGGATACCTTCCTATGCATTTTATTAGAAATCGCAACAAAACTTTCTTCAAACTAAAATATCCTGAATACTTTTATTTATTCAAACAATTCAAAGGTTGTCAAATTAAATATAAGCTTTATTGCTTTTTTTGAATACTTGATACTTTTGATACAGAGGCATTTGATATTCCTTAATGAGTCCTACTTTAAACTAATAAAATTCTAGACAGGTACAAATAAAAATTATGTATTTACGTGGAGGAGTGGGGTAACCGGTAAAAAGATTCTTACCAAGTTTTTAAAAAATAACATTATCAAAAATAGTTTCGTTCATTTGTGAATGAATGCTGAAAGTTTCATGAAAAGCCAACAATTATTTAATTTTTATTAGATTTTCAAAATTAATGTGTTTGTCACCCGGAAAAAAGTGGGTGATGTCATCACGTTTTCCATTGTCAACCTTTTGGTTACCATTAACTCGAATCAAAACAAGATTTTCTGCCAAAATTTCGAGAAGGTTAGAAGGGATTGAAAATTTTAAAAAGTAATTTAAAATTAATTTGATCTTTCCTCTTAATAATGTAAACATTTTGATGGAAAATGTTCGTTTTCACTTTGGGACATTTTTTATTCATACAAGGCTCTTTTTTTAGCGATTTCAAGGAGGTATCTTTTTTATATTTATGTAGTTTTAACAAGTCACAGAAAACAAAGAAATCAGTAAATCAAATTTCCGGTTCTAATCCTATTTCTGTAAATTTGATTTCTTAAAATTTAAATGAAGCCTATTTGGCGAGTTTGTTTTTAAACGCTTTATACCTGCTTTTGATTTTAATATTTGCTAAATAAATAAATTAACCAGAACCTAAATATATATATATATATATATATATATATTACATGAAAACCGCAGTATTTTTTGTTTATGGTACTGGCATAAACTGAAATAAATCTAAACACTTGTGTTAGTATTAAAATAAATGAAAAGTACTATAAAAATTTAATAGCTTTAACTTATAACAATCATGCAAATAATTCGTATTAAGAATAAAATAAAAAAATATTAAAAAATACTTCATGAATTATCATCAATTAATAAAACACTACAACATTTCAGGAATTACTAAGTGACCTAGTTATTTAATTTAAAGTGATTAAATATTAAAATTTAAGTAAAGTAAAATGTTTTAAAAGAAAACTAATTTTGTTCAGAACCTATATACAAACGTACGTTAATGCAACTAAAATTCAAAAAAAAATATTAGATTGCTGAAAATATTATATTTTACTAGGTAAATATCACTCAAGTCATCTATTTTTAGGGTTGTTCGGGTGAACCATAATTGCTTGATGACTGACAGACTATGAACTCGTCAATTAGCACTTCAAAAATTTTATTTCCCTGACTAAAATATTTTGAATTCTGTCCCGTAAACAAGTAATATTTGCTTCAACTCACACACACACACACACATATATA
Source organism: Ascarosepion bandense (assembly GCA_037127315.1). Taxonomy (NCBI): domain Eukaryota; kingdom Metazoa; phylum Mollusca; class Cephalopoda; order Sepiida; family Sepiidae; genus Ascarosepion; species Ascarosepion bandense. The sequence continues at coordinate 1,044,623 of JBBBDQ010002134.1, read as the reverse complement.
TATATATATATATAATGAAGCCCTTTTGGCCAGTTTTTTTATACCTGCTTTTGCTTTTGATATGGAAATAAATTAACCAGCACGTAACTTATATATATATATATATATATATATATATATATATATATATATATATATATATATATATATAATGTGTGTGCGTGTGTAAACCACAGAAAAGCGCACTATTTTTTATGTTTATGCTATTGGTTTAAACTAAAATATATCTAAACAATTGTGAGTATTTTAAAAAAATGAAAAGTACTACAAAAATTTAATAACATTACAGGAATTACTAAGTTACCTAGGTATTTAATTTAAAGCAATTAAATATTAAAATTTAAGATTTTTATATTTTAAAACAAAACATTTTTTCAGAAACATATATTCAAACGTAAGGTAATGGAACTAAAATTCAATAAAATATTAAATTGCTGAAAATAGTATTTCATATTACGAGGTAGATATCACTCAATAGTCATGTGTTTTAAATGTTGTACTTCTTAAAAATGTTTGTTCAGTTATAACACTGTCAATTCGGGTGAACCATAATTGCTTGATGACTGTCAGGCTATGAAATCGTCAATTATCACTTCATAGATCTGATTTCCATGAGTAAAATATTTTAATTCTATACCGTAACCAAATAATTTTTGGTTCAAACTATATATATATATATATACTCACAAACGATCTTTCTTACAATAGTGTTCTTCAATACTCGGCGACATGTTTATTGGCGGACAAGAAAAATAGCTGTTAATAAGCAAACACGCAGCAAGTGATTTCATAACTGGTAGCGAAATAAATTCTCTGAAATAGTTAATCTTAGTGAATACGATCAGGATAGTTATATTGTATGTGATACGAATAGTGAGATCTGAGGTCCTGAGTTAGAACAAAGGGCTAAAACTTGTATTCATTTCATTTTAACAATGACTTCCTACACATAGTGGCATCTATTAATGTTCGAGCTTTTCCGGGTGGCTTTTTAAGTGTTAATATTGTTGTCCTAAAAATGTGAATTGGGATTTGCAATATTTGCATATCAAAGTTACCCAGAAAACCAGAAGCTAAAAATGATCCATCTCCTGGATTATGGAACAGACATCTATTTTATTTTTATCTATCCAATACAACTGAAGCCGAATTCCTCGCACAAAATCTATCAAGTCAATTATTTGAGTCGATTAAGCTTCCAGTCGCATGTTGAGTCACTAAAAATTAAATACGAACTGATGCTAGATGACACTGTAATATTCGACGTGTCGTGTAAAATGGCAGGGTTAGGGTTAACAAACTTGTAAACGCTTTCTTTTCTCGGAAGCTGGAAGAGCTAAACTTGTGGCCTTAAAAGAACGAAGTAGCATTTGAAACATTTGAATATCAAATTTGCCCAGAAAACCGGAAGCTACAAAATTTCTATCTTTTGGGGTAAGAACTGCTAACCTAGAACGTAAATTTCATTTTGGATTTTTGTTTATCTATCCACAAACAACTGTAAAATAAGCTCTTCGTGTTAAACCAGTACTCGTTTTAATTCGTACAGTTTGTCTTCTAACGAGAACTCTTCAAATTTTTGTTTGTAGCTTTTCAAATCTCTTGTTTTTAAAGACTTCAGTTGGTTTGAATATGTATTAATTTATTTTTTATTTGAAATTTTCTAATAGCATAACTTAAAATGGCTATAATTTCTCGTTTCAGCTTTTCAAAATATCTCGTTTCAGCTTTTGAAAATAGACAGTTGACGAAAAGATCTGCACATTTTTTCGTCGATAAAATACTCTTCTTCATACGAGAAAACAGATTGGATTCCATCAATAAGTTTCTAGGTAGCTTTGACCTAAGCAAATGCACCATTATTTTAAATTCTACACTTAATGGCTGCACCCCTCTAGTCTTCGCCATCCACCTAAACCGGGTTGAAATCGTCCGTTATCTCTTGGAAATCTCCCTCCGCCAAGGCCGCCATGAACTGAACGAATGCTGGAAAAAACATCGCCACCCTTTAATTGCTGCCATATTGGTCGGTAATATGGAATTAGTTGAGCTTATTACACAGCACATAGACAATATCAACGACTATTACTTCGGCTCCGTTACTCTACTGATGTTGACTGTTGTCAATGGAGATATAAGCTACGTTCGGTTGTTAGTAAATTTAGGGGCTGACGTAAATTTTCCTTGCTTTTACGGTTTCACCACTTTGATGGCGTCAACGTCTAATAGTGCAGTTTGCCGTTTTCTTCTTCGCACTGATGTCGACATCTACCTTAGAGATATGAACGGATGCACGGCTCTTCACGTGGCCGCTTCTCATATGTATAAAGACAGGCTCGAGGCACTGGTAGAAGCCGGGGCTGATGTTAACATCCGGAGTAATGAAGGAATGACACCGTTAATGGTGTCCGCAGTGAGACTCAATGTGTCGGGTTTTTTATATTTCTTTGAACACATTTACGAGGAAATTGATAAAATAGAAGCTATGGAAGCTTTCAATGCCAGTTTAATTCTTGCGTGAAGCTCGGATATATATCTTTGGATTCTCTCATTAAAAGCTAGGCAAATCGTATTACCTTAGACAAGACCGCCTCTCAATGACGTGCTAGATTGCGTTCAGGAATTCAGAACAGTGAGCTGTTGAGACTTCAAGAAAATCCGTTGCAGCTTACATTTCAGGCAGTCCTTAATTATCGAAAGAATCTTAGGGAGAAGTAATTAAATGTATATTTACTCATTGCTACAAACGGCTTCAATCGCCAAACGGAAATTTTTCGAAATTTTGACAGCTTATCAACCATGTTCAGGAGTCTTGCCTTTCCGTTTCCGCCTGTAGTGTTATGAAATGCTCGCGCACGTTCCGATAATTGTTCAATGATATAATCACTGATGGCAATCCGGATACCCTTTTTAAGAATGGGGTCTTTGCAATTTTTAATATAATAGCGCACGTCATCGAAAAATTATGGATTCTCAGAGAAGAATTGTTCTCCTCTCCACCTTATGTTGAAGACCGTCATTACAACGAAACAGTGGATACTTTCCTCTACATGGCAGATAGGATCAATAACATCAATCTTTCCGAGGAGCATGGAAATAAATTTTTTGATGTTGTCGTCAGACTTGTTGAAAAAGATCCCCGCACCACCCTACACGAATTTCTCTTACATCGTGCCATTAAAGAGAGTAAGGAATCACCTTCACTGTCGCTTGTCCAGCTCCTAATTAAATCCGGTGCCGATGTTAACTCCAGGGACTATTTCCGTCGAACCCCACTCATGTACGCCATTAAGCACGCCGCCAGTAATATTCTCCCGGATATTGTCCAGATTCTTATGGAATCTGGAGCCCATGAAGATTGTGTGGATAGTGAAGGAATTTCTGCTACGTACCATTCACTGTGGAAAACGCTGGCGAGGAAACCGCTGAAATTACAATGTCTAGCAGCAAACGTAATCTTAAACTGGCAAATCACATACGAGGGCGTCGTGCCGAAAATACTGAAGAGTTTTGTGAATTTTCACCTTTAAAGATTAACGGTTATCCTCTTCCCGTCTCTCTTGTCCCTCTCTAAAATAAAAAGAAACTCTCTCTCTCTCTCTCTTCTAATTATATAGATAATATTTTTAATTAAATTGATCTCCGCCCCGCGGAACACCAATCTCTCTTGTATCGTGATATGAACGGGTTTCACTAGATCTTGTCCACCTCTTAGTCAAATCCGGTGCTTATGTTAACTCTAGTGAATAATTCCCTCGTACGCCCTGAAGCAGCCCCCCCCCCAATAATATTCTCCATGATATTATCCAGATTCTGGAGCCCCTCGAAGATTGTCTGGATAGTGAAGGAATTTCTGCAACTCACCATCCATTTGGAAAATGCTGTTGATTAAACCGCTGAAATTGCAGTGCTAGCAGCGCACGTGATCTTAAACTGGCAAATCACATACGAGGGCGTCGTGCCGAAAATGCTGAAGGGTTTTGTGAAGTTACATCAGTAGCTAAAAGGTCATCCACATCTCTATCCCGTCTCTCTCACTCTCTTTCTCCCGTTCCTCTCTATTCTTAAATCATGTGTGCTGACTTCAATTTTAATTTATTTATAATCATAATGCTTTCTCATGTACAGAGTATTTCTTTGTTTCTAGACACAGATTCTTTGAGATTAAGCTTCTTTTTGTTCACTTATTGGATTTACGTAATTCACAAGTATATAGAATAAGAGGTTTTTGTTGCCTTTGTGTATGGTATAGCAGATATGACAAAACCCTTCAATCCGCGTCTTGTTTACTCGCCTAGACTGTAGTGCTAGAATTTAACACCTTTGTTCCTCTGTTATAACTCATCTCATCCATATTTCTTAAGAGCTTTTTGATATAATGATGTAAGATCTGAAATGTGTTTTTGTGTATATATATATATATATATATATATATGTCAGTGATGCTTCTGTATCCATAGTAAATTTACTTTCCTCTGGAAAACTCTAAACATACACACACACAAACCTCAAATCTGTCAATAATTTCGGAGATTTCAAAGGTCATTGAAAAGTCACTTTCAATTTTATGTATGATTGATTCTGCTGTCTTGTAAAAATTAGACTGGAGATTACATAATACATACCGCCTTTTTGTTTGTGATTTCAGAATATGCTCACTGCACTTATGCAGATGGGTAAGATAACGCTCTCCTCATCGAGACTGTTTTCCGTGATGTCTGAGAACAGGACCCAGCTTCTTAGGTTAAAATTATTTATAATTTTTTTCTGAAGCCCTTATTGGCACAGACGAGCGTTCAGAGAGTCCCGATCTGGCCAATCGGCTAGTCATGTCAAGCTCCATTGCAGGATGTGGTCAATCGGCTAGGCATGTCAAGCTCCATTGCAAGATGTGGTCAATCGGCTAGTCATGTCAAGCTCCATTCCACTCACTAAAAGCACAACTACAAAAACAAATCCACACAACACCCAAATTTAAACTGAAATGCAGTGGACAGTAACAATCAGGTTGTAAGTAAAATGTATCATCAAAAGTAAAACTTCACTTCACTTGGTGGAAAAAAGGTGGAGTCATATTATTGATGAGTACATATAAATACCTAGGCTGAGCATACAATATTTTTTCCTGTGATGCTTAGACGAATGAAATTGCCCCCTAAGCGTCTGCATATTAAATGATAAAAGAAACATAGGAACAAAGAAAATAAAAAGACCCTATCTGAACCAAGTTGTGATAACAAATCAGAATTGCATGTTTACGGTCCATAACACATAGTAATGGAGACATTCGAAACTTCTTTTGCAAAACTATCAGCTTAAATCTGAAAAAATATATATACATTTAACTTACTGTGAGTAATTTAAAAACATTAAAATCGTGATAATTCAAGGAAGAAAAAGATGCATGCAGAAAAAAACCTTTTTTTTTAAATTTAAAAACCAAAACTTAAACTTACGAAAATCTAAACCTATCTGGAGGTAAAATCAAACGTCCAAATATGACTGATTGCTCCGTAAAAGAAATCAGTTAATAAAAAAAAAAAAAACTATAAACGCCAATATTAAAATTCAACACCCGAAAAGCACCAAATTAGATTAATATAATAAAAAGATACTTTCCTCATCTTTTACGATGTCATAACTACCAAAGATTTGCCCATCATATTATTTACATTGTTAGACTTGTTCTCATCGTTCTCGCATTTTCACGACGCTTCGACCGCTGTATGCTTTGGCTTTCGAAACGTCGTGAATTTGGCAATTTTATGTATTTACAATATACAATTAAAAGTACGAATAATGTAAGTACTACCTCATCTCAAAAGCAGAGAAATATAAACCATTCAGAAAGTTGCTGAAAAGGATAAGTTTATGTGGCCCAGTGGATAAAAACTTGAAGAAAACAGATGGGGTTTCAATACCTCACTACAGCAGTGTTGAACAAATAACTAAGTTAAGTTAAAGGGAGATAACTACATGACATCGGTAAGTAGCATGGAACGAGAATGATAGACACTAGTGATTTAAAATAAATAGTTCGGTTCGAAATTGCAAGCACATGAAGGCTGGAGCGCATAGCGGCCTAAACGACGTGAATATGGCAATAAATATAAGTCCGAGCAATGTACATTATCATTTTAGAAGTATAGAACTTATTCACATTCTATACTATAGTGACGGTGAATGAAATTGCGTTTGAAGAACAAGCCTACTTCTCAAGAGACATTCTCTCTCCTTATTCCCTTTGCATTCTCTGGTGGCGGTGAATGAAATTGCGTTTGAAGAACAAACCTACCTTTCCTAAGAATCTTGAGTAAGAATCACAGGGAAGTGTGGATGGTGGACAAGGCTTATCAAGTTTGCATTCCAGAATGTGAGTAGATTATCGAGAGACACGAATATTCCTCTAGAAACAAAGAAGCATGGACTGGATTTCTATCTGATTTCTGTTCTTCAGTATGGAATTAAGTGCTGGACAGTAAGGTATATGTTTTGATTCTAAGTGGCATTCATAGTGGATGAGGTATTACTCTTCATGTAAGACAAGAGTGAAGAAACTTATTCTCTGTCGACGATTGAGCTAGGGTTAAGAAGCTACCCTTATCAAGCATGAACCAAAATATATATATATATCCACGTTGATGCATAAATGAAACGATTACAGTAGAACGTACCCTCGGGTATAACCAATTCAACAGTAAATCGATGACAACTAGTCGCCAATCTATTACTGAGATCAAAATTCATGCTGCTTGGGTACCAAGGAAATGAGTTAACAGAAACAACTACTCTGAAAATATTTAAAGAAAACACAGAGGGAAGTCACGTCATCGTGCTGGGCAAGTGATTGAAGTCGAAATGCCAGATCAGGACACATAGCATTACAGAACCTTCAATGGATTTTGTCTAGATTAACGAAATCGCCTTGTGAAAAGTATGAAAAAAAAACTAATAGCTTTTACATCAATGATGAAATAGTTCAACATTTTACTGCCCATAAACTGTTCTCAGGCAGTATGGATTCCGCTATGCCAAGTCTACTGCCAGTATGCTTAGGACCATCACGGAGTACATATACCAGAACCTGGCGAGGCCTCGTTCTGTTGCCTTCGACATCTCCAAGGCTTTTGATATGGTTCAACACACTGGCCTTCTGCGCAAGCTGCGTGGGTATGGTATCACCGGACTCTTGCTTGATCTGATTCAATCTTTCCTCTTTAACCGCATAATGAAGGTCGTCTTGAATGGGCATGCCTCCACAACCTACTGCACGAACGCTGGTGTTCCCCAGGGCACTCTACTAGGCCTGACGCTCTTCCTGATTTTCATAAATGATCTCCAAGGTGTGATCAAGTGCCAATTAGGCATCTACGCAGGTGAAACTACAATTTACTTCGGCATCAGTAAGAAATCCTTCGAGGTGGACAAACATAAACTCGCTGCTAATCTTGAGCGCGACCTGCACGTATTGGTGGACTGGGGCAAGAATTGGCTTGTAAATTTCAATGATTCTAAAACTAGACTACCATCTGTCAAGCATCACAGACAACCTCTACTGCCCACCCCCATAAGCATGGACCAAGCGAGAGCAGTATACTGCGCCTCATCGGCTTTACCCTCTCTTCCCATCTCAAGTGGAAACATTACATTGAATAAATAGCTAAATCCACTGATAGGAAGGTTGTGTCACTGTGTCGGGTCAGGCGGTTTTTTTTCTGTCTGAATCCTGTATATATACAAATCAACCATCCGTCCTTGCATAAATTACTGCTGTCATATATGGTCAGGCGCTCCTGCTGTTCATCCCAGTGTTCTCGTCATTCGGCTTTGTGCCACAATTTTGTAATTTTTTACAAAATAAATAGTGTGTGTTCTCGTCATTCTCCCAAACAGAATCTGTAATGTGATTGGTCCCGACTTGGGGGCTCGATTCCAGCCACTTTCTCACCGTCTGGATGTGGCTTCCCTCTGTCCGTTCTAAAAATATTGTCATGGCTTCTGCTCCAAAGAACTTAAGTCACTGTTGCCCCTCCACAAGTATTTACCCGTGCAACCAGACTGGTAACAAGGTCCCACCCATTTACAACTAAATTATCCAACTACAGGCGACAATTCTACTCCACCAGCTTATTAAACTTTGTGTCCCAATGCAGCAACCTGCTGTCCCCTAAATTATTGGTCTGGGACGGCATGCTGGCTTTAATTTCTCACAAAAAAGTAAAATAAAAACAAAAATAACCTTTAAAAAGAAAATCACAGGCAGTGTTTCTCTTCGTTTGTTTGGGCTGGGGGAAATGAAGAGGATTTTTTAAATACTTTTTAATAGGTATTCTTTTTAAACTAAATATTTACATTTTATTCGTAACTTGTGCTCGTTTTTGAAAGTTCTAACTGATAATCTAGTAAGTGGTTTTATATTCATCAAAAGACAAAAAGAAATTAAATATGTCTGAAGGTAAGTTTGGTTTTTGCATATATATATATATATATATATATATATATACATATATATATATATATATGGTACGTCATTAATATTTTCGATATCTAACGTTTAAACAGATTTTTAAAAATGAGAACGTTTTTCTTGAAACTTCTATTTTAGATTTAATTGAAAGCTAAATAATTATATTTACTATTTCCAGTAAGCAAAATACTGTGGTTTATTTCAAATAGAAATGATATTGATTGGAATATATGTTTGAGATTTTCTTTCAATTTTTAATTTTTAATTATGTTGCCATTTTTGAGTGCTGGACACATTAGTAAATAAAGTTAATTCACGGTTTTAGAAATATACCAAATAAAATATACTTTTGTGACTTAATTCTGGAAAAATAGCAAATTGAAATTAAAATCAATCTGATTTGAAACAAATATGTTTACGGCATATAAAAAAAAAATTCTTAGTTACGGAGATAGATATCTATGAAGTGCTAATTGAAAATTTCACAGCCTGATGACTGACAGGCTATGTATTGTTCAACAGAATTGACATAATTTAACTGTGAATATAAACCTTTTTTTTTAAAGGAAAAACCCTAAAAACCCTTGATCTTTGAATGATATCTACCTAGTAATTTGAAAGATCTAAATTACAGCAATATAATATTTATTTGAAGTTTAGTTGCGTTAGCTAACGTTTGAATATATTTTATGAAAAAATGATTGTTTTAAAATTCAACTATTCTTAAATTAATTTAAATGTTTAATTGCTTTAAATTTAAATACTGAGGTAACTTAATAATTCTTGAAATGTTATATATTTTTCATTTTATTCTTAATACGAATTATTCGCATGATTAAAGTTTTTTACTTTATTTCATTGTAAGCAAGTGCCATAAACATGAGAAAATACATCCGTTTTGTGTGTGGTTTCCATAGAAGAGAAATATCCACATTACTTCCTTTCTTAAATCGTTATGTCCCCTACGGGACATCGTAGTTATTAAAAATGAATAATTTAAAAATTATTGCAAAAACGATTTTTAAACTTAAATTTTCGATATGCTATATATTCATCAATTCTTTAAAAAAAATCTAATGGGTACAAATCCTAGATTTTAAAGTAATTTGGAAATTTTATAAATTATTATAACAGAAATGAAATAAATTCTTTTCAAATTTTATTAGAAATCGGAAAAAAGTTTCTTCAGAATAAAATGTCCTTAATTTTTTAATTCAAGTAATTCAAAGGTTATCAAATTAAATATCACCTTTATTGCTTTTTTATTTTACTATTCGGAGCAGATTTTCTGATACAGAGGTAAAATTTTAAAAATCCCTAATGAGTCCTGCGTTAAAGTAATAAAATTCTAGACAGGTACAAATATTATATATTTACGTGTAGGAGTGGGGTAACAGGTAAAAATATTTTTACCAAGATTTTAAAAAAATAAGTTTCAAAAATAATGTCATTCTTTTGTGAATGAATACTGAAAGTTTCATGAAAATCCAACAATTATTTAATTTTTGCGAGAATTTCCAAATTAATGTGTTTGTCACCCAGAAGAAAGTGGGTGATTTCATCATGTGGGTGATGTCATCATGTGGGTGATGTCATGTTTTCCATTGTAAACGAATTGCTTACCAGCTAACTCGAATCAAAAAAAGATTTTCTGCCAAAATTTCGAAAAGGTTAGAGACTGAAAATTTTCAAAAATAATTGAAAATTACTTTGATCTTTTCTCTTCATAATAAAATACTGATTATCTACACAGGCATGTTTATTAAACTTATTTTCGTTCTATAGATTATAACTGTGTAGATGCTAATGACGCCACAAAGAGTAATCTGTCCATGTATTCATATCAATATAGTAAGCCAATACCATAAGCATACGAAAATTACTGCTGTTTTGTTTGGTTTGCATGTAAGAGAAATAATCCAACACTTAATTTCTAAAAACAATATGTCCATTCAGTAGTTAATGAAAATGAACATTTTAAACTTTTTCAAAAGTATCAAGGCAAAACTATTCAACTTCTCAATTTCCGATAGGCAATATAATCAATTCTTACCTAAAAAAAAAAATCTAATGGGTACAAATCTTTGAAGAATTTAAAAATATTTTGAAATTTTATAACTTATAACAAAAAATGAAATAAATTCTCTTAAAATTTTATTAGTAATCGGAAAAAACATTCTTCAGAATATAATGTCCTTAATTTATTTATTTATTCAGGCAATTCAAAGGTTATCAAATTAAATATCAGCTTTACTGCTTTTTTATTTTACTATTCGGAGCAGAGTTTCTGATATAGAGGCAAAATTAAAAAAAAACAAATTGATATTCCCCCAATGAGTCCTGCGTTAATCTAATAAAATTATAGACAGGTACAAATAACATTTACGTGGAAAAAGGGGTTAACAGGTAAAAATATTTTACCAAGTTTTTTTAAACATAACATTTTTAAAATTAGTTCCATTTTTGAATAAGTACTGAAAGTTTCATGAAAATCCAACAATTATTTAATTTTTGCGAGAATTTCCAAATTAATGTGTTTGTCACTTGGAAAAAAGTGGGTGATGTCATCACGTTTTCCATTGTAAACATTTTGGTTACCCGCTAACTCGAATCAAAACAAGAATTCCTGTCAAAATTTAGAAAAGGTTATAAGGGATTGAAACTATTAAAAATAATTTAAAATTACTTTGATATTTCCTCATAATATAAACACCTTGATGGAAAAAGTTCGTTTTGTTAATTTTGGGACATTTTTTTCATTCATACTAAACTCTTTTTTAGCGATTTCAGGGAGGTAGCTTTATTTTTATATATATATAGTTTTAGCAGGTCACAAAACAAAGAATCAGTAAATCAAATACAGGCATGTATTTAAAATTATTTTCGTTCTCCAGATTATAAATGTAGAGATGCTAAGGAAGTCCCAATGAGTAATCTGCCCATGTATTCATATTAATATAGAAAATGCAATTTTATCCATAGTGAAATTTCTACCAAATTCTAATTTGGCATGAATCCACCTTCTCTTAACCTAGTTAACTAGTATATTTTGCATCAGTAAACAATTTTCCAAAAGAAATTTAAAAACTGTCTTGCTTTAAATCATATTTAAAGCTAAGCCTTTGAAAACGAATCGATTAATCAAAGACTACATACCAATCTCTCGTACATACCATCTATAAAATCTACCTATAGAAAATACCGTGACCACTAAGTAAGGGACCATTTTATATTTATTGTAGCATAGAATTACCCCTCTTTGTATGTCGTATTTAACTGGGATTAACTAGGAATTCATATTTCACTATTGTCCCAACAACCAAGTTATTAGAGTACTTGTTTCACCTTTTCATTATCTCGGAAAAATGATTAAAACCTTAAGTATTTTCTGACATTTGGTCAGCAGCAGAAGGTTGATGTCCTGTAGAAAGCGAGCCAACCAATTGGCAGTATAACCGTCATTTATCCTTATTTTTCATCGAAAATAAGTTAATTTATCAGAGATTCACTCGGTCCAAATAACTCAGTTGCGAGACGTGAACCTCTAGCTATAAAGTTATACTATAAGATAATAAAAATCACCAAAATATCCAATTACGTCAAATAGTCTTTCCTCTCTATAATCTGAGCTGAAAAGATAGGCCAGTATATTCCTGTACGTTACGATTTATCATAGGTGCGTTTTCATTTGTTTTACAACAGTGACGCAAAAGTACGGTATTTGTCAATTTGGAGTGAACATTCGCGTCTCATTCTGTTAATGAATATCAAGTGTGCGTTTTGAGACAATTGCACAAATTGAGAGCCGAAGCAAAGTTTTGCTGAAGATGAAAGAACAAATTCTTTACAGAAAAATTTAGTAAGTCAGTGTATCATTATACGAATAACCTTCCAGACGTATGTTGATTAATAAATAATTAAATACGAATTTGTTTGAAGACTCGATAAAATTCGACATGTCGTGTAAAAAAAACAAAAAAAATGAAAGTTGCATATTTAATATACCTGGGCGCATTACATTAGATCTGACGAGAAAAAAATTCGATCAACCACTTACCGAGAAGAGGTCAATATAATCCTGGGTAAAGGTTATAATAGCAAAAGCGGGAAAAACAGGAAAAAAAATAACAATTGTAAAACGGCCTACATAAACAGTTAAAAAAAAAACGACCGTTATTGTTGAATTTTAACATAAACATAATTTTTAGTCATACGAACAATAGTGAAACATGAATTCCTAGTTATACTTTTTTACCTTTCGTTCAGTTGTCCTGGAATCGTCACCTATACGACATTGACTCAGTGACTCTTCTACCACAACATTATCACGAAAGTCATTAAATCTAAAGAAAAAGATTGGCATATTGAATTATTTTATCGTCATCAAATATTCATTATTATAAAACTGTGCTCTTGTCTAAACATGATTTTATTTAACTTTTTTTCATAATATATTAGCAAAAATATTTACACATTTATTTAAAAATGTCTTTTCTTAACATTAAAATTCATTAAATTATTTTCATCTAATAAATATATATATATAATTTTTTTGTGGGTGTGTTGGTCAATCTCTTAAATATTTTGACGCTAGATGTACATTTTAATGTATGTTTCGTTAAAAGTATTTTCTACTTACGCCATTGTTTTTATTTCCTACCTGTTACAATATTCCACGATAAATATGTCCTTGCTTGCATAGATTTCTGATTTGTTTTGTATTCCGTAGCCTATTAAAACAAATCTACCAGTGCCATGAAAACACTGTATTAAATACTGCAGTCAAGATACAAGTTCTGAATAGCTTCGCGATCATCACCCCCTATAGAAAATGTATCTATCAAATTGGCAAGTCAAATTTTCATGATTTGCTAACTGTAAAGTGCCATATCTAAAACACCCTTGGTCAATCATTTTTCACTTCATGACTGATTAGGCCAAGTTACCTTATAGATTCTTTACCGTTTTTTATATCCCTATGTGGTATATTATCTGTAGGATTGTAAGATGAAGAAATTAAGATTGCTTACGTTGTGAATATAATTGTCTATATACTAATAGACAATGTCAACCAGCCTCGACACACCAACTTTTCTCTCATGTGCCACGTTTGTTGTATATGTTTACAACAATAAATATCCTTACAGTTCCAACGATATTTGAACTCGAGTGACTAAAGCTAAATCACTTTGAAATTTGCTCTCTAATTTCTCATGGCAAATCTTTTGTCCATTTCAATACCTGACGAGTAACTTCAATGAGTTTCCGGTTCTAATCATATTTTTGTAATTTTGATTTCATAAAATTAAACAAAGCCTTTTTGGCGAGTTTGGTTTTCAAACGCTTTTTACCTGCTTTTGATTTTAATATTTGCTAAAGAAATAAATTAACCAGAAACTAACTATATATATATATATATATATGTATGTATGTATGTATGTATGTAAACCACAGAAAACCGCATTATTTTTCATGTTTATGGTATTGGCGTAAACTGAAATAAATCTAAACACTATTAAAAACTGCAGTAAAAATACCATTTCTGAATTCGCGATCATCATATAGTTTATGTAGGATTGTAAGATGATGAACGAGACTTCATGGGAAATGAAGAAATTCAGATTGCTTACGTCGTGAATGTGTTTGTTTATAATCTAATAGACAATGTCAACCAGCCTGAACCCACCAAATTTTCGCTCATGTGCCACATTTATTGTATATGTTTACAACAATAATATCCTTACTGTTCCAGCTTCTGATGGTAAATCTTTTATCCATTTCAATATCTGACCGGAAACTTCAATGAGTTTCCGGTTCTAATCATATTTTTGTAATTTTGATTTCATAAAATTAAACGAAGCCTTTTTGGCGATCTTGTTTTTCAAACGCTTTTTACCTGCTTTTGAGTTTAATATTTGCTAAAGAAACAAATTAACCCGAACCTAACTTTATATATATATATATATATATATATATATATATACACCACAGAAAACCACAGTATTTTTTTTATATTTATGGTATTGGCTTTAACTGAAATAAATCTAAACACTTGTGTTAGTATTAAGTAATGAAAAGTAAATATTTTGACGCTAGACATTTTTAATGTATGTTTCGTTAAAAGTATTTTTTAATTAGGCCATTGTTTTTATTTCCTCCCTGTTAAAATTTTTCACGCTAAATAGGTCCTTGTTTTCATCGAGATTTCTCTTGGCCGTTTTTTATTCCGTAGGCTATTATTTATGCAAATCTTTTACAAATCTACCAGTGCTATGAAATCATTTTTAAAAAGCTGCTGTAAAAACTACAAGTTCTGATCAGCTTCGCGATCATCACCCCCTATACAAAACTAAATAAATTAACTCGAACCTAACTAATATATATATATATATATATATATATATATATATATATGTGTGTGTGTATGTATGAACCACAGTATTATTTTATGTTTATGGTATTGGTTTTAACTGAAATAAATCTAAACACTTATGTTAGTATTAAATAATGAAAACTATTATAAAACATTTAATACCTGTAAAAATCATGCAAATAATTCGTATTAAGAATAAAATAAATATTAAACAAATACTTAATGAATTATCATAAATTAATAAAACACTATAACATTTCAGAAATTACTAAGTTACCTCGGTATTGATTTAATTTAAAACGATTAAATATTACAATTTAAGAAAATCTTATATTTTAAGATATAACATAATTTCAGGAACTATATTCAAACGTAAGCTAATGCAAGTAAAATTCAATCAAATATTAGATTGCTAAAAATTAGTTCTTTTAATTTATTAGGTAGATATCACTCAAAAGTCATGTTTTAAGGGTTGTTCCTCTAAAAAATATGGTTGTGTTCAGTTATCACATTGTCAATTCGAGTGAACCATAATTGCTTGATGACTGACAGGCTATGAACTTGTCAATTAGCACTTCAATAATCATATTTCCTTGACTAAAATATTTTTAATTCTATGCCGTAAAAAAGTATTATTTGTTTCAAATCACACACACACACATATATATATATATATATAGATGCACACACGATCCTTTTTATAATAGAACGTTCTTCACTACTCGGCGACATATCTATTGCAAAAATAAAAATCTGGTAATGAGCAAACACACAGCAAGTGATTTCATAGCTAGTAGTAAAATGAAGTCTCTAAAATAGTTAAACGTTGTGAATACGATCATAACATTTATACTGTATGTGATACAAATAGTAAGATCTGAGGTCCTGAATTAGAACAAAGGGCTAAAGATGGTATTCATTTAATTTAAAAATGACTTCCTACACATAGTGGCATCTATTAATGTTCGAGGTTTTCCGGCTGGCTTTTTGAATGTTAATCTTGTCCTAAAAATGTGAATTGGCATTTGCAATATTTGAATATCAATGTTGCCCAGAAAACCAGAAGCTAGAAATGTTCCATCTTCTGGATTATAGAAATGAAATAAATTTACGTTCTATCTATCCAAAACAACTGAAGCCAGATTCCTTGCACAAAATCTATCAAGTCAGTTTTTTAGTCGATTAAGATTCCAGTTGTGTGTTGAATAACTAAAACTTAAATACGAACTGATGTTGATGACACTGTAATATTCGACGTGTCGTGTAAAATGGACTCTAACGAACTTGTAAACGCTTTCTTTTCCCGAAAGTTGGAAGACTTTCAGGTGGCCCTATTTTAAGGCCTAAATTGATGGCCTTAAAAGAACGAAGTAGCATTTGAAACATCTGAATATTAAATTTTCCCAGAAAACCAGAAACTAGAAAAGTTCTACTTTCGGAGAAAGAACTGCAAACCTAGAATATAAATTTTATTTTTGTTTTGCTGTTTATCTATCCAAAACAACTGTAAAATAAGCCCTTAGCGCTGATCTAGCACTCGCTTAAATTCGTAAAACTTGTCTTCTAAGGAGATCTATTCAAATCTTTGTTTGTAGATATTAAAATCTCTTGTTTTAAAGACGTTTATGGGTGTGAAAATGTATTAATTTACTTTTTAATTTGAAATTTTTTAATAGCATAAAATAAATTGCTATAATTTATCGTTGCAGCTTTTAAAAATAGACAATTGACAAAGATCTGCACATTTTTTCGTCGATAAAATACTCTTCTTCATACGAGGAAACAGATTGGATTCCATCAGAAAGTTTCTAGGTAGCTTTGACTTCGAGAAATGCATCATTATCTTAAATTCTACACTTAATGGCTGCACCCCTCTAATCTTCGCCATCCAGCTAAACCGGGTTGAAATCGACGGTTATCTCTTGGAAATGTCCCTCCGCCAAGGTCGCCGTGAACTGAACGCATTTTGGAAAAAACATCGCCACCCTTTAATTGCTGCCATATTGGTCGGTTATATGGAATTAGTTTAGCTTATTGCACAGCACATAGACAATATCAACGACTACTACTTCGGCTCCGTTACTCTACTGATGTTCACTGTTGTCAATGGAGATAGAAGCTACGTTCAGCTGTTAGTAAATTTAGGGGCTGACGTAAATTTTTCTTGCTTTTACGGTTTCACCCCTTTGATGGCGTCAACGTTTAATAGTGCAGTTTGCCGTTTTCTTCTTAGCACTGATGTTGACATCAACATTAGAAATATAGACGGATACAAGGCTCTTCACATGGCCGCTTCTCATATTCATAACGACAGTCTCGAGACACTGGTAGAAGCCTGGGCTGATGTTAACATCCGGGTAATGAAGGAATGACAACATTAATGGTGTGCGCAGTGAGCCTCAACGTACCGGGTTTCTTATATTTCTTTGAACACAACATTTACGAGGAAGTTGATAGAATAGAGGCCATGGACGCTTTCAAACCTTGTTAATTCTTGCGGGAAGCTCGGATATATATTTTTGGATTCTCTCGTTAAAAGCTAGGCAAATCGGATTACCTAAGACAAGACCGCCTGTCAATGACGCGCTAGATGGCGTTTAGGAATTCAGAACAGAGTGAGCTGTTGAGACTTCAAGAAAATCCGTTGCAGCTTGCATTTCAGGCAGTCTTAACTATCGAAAGAATCTTAGGGAGAAGTAATAAAATTTATATTTACTCATTGCTGAAAACGGTTTTATTTGGCAAACAGAGAAATTTGGAGGAATTTCCGCAGCTTATCGACCATGTCCAGGAGTCTTGTCTTTTGTTTCTCCCTGTAGTATTATGAAATGCTCGCGCACGTTCCGAGATGTGTTCAATGATATAATCGATGATGGCAATCCGGATATCCTTTTTAAGAATAGGGCATACGTAATTTTTAATATAATAGCGGACGTCACCGAAAAATTATGGATTCTCAGAAAAGAATTGTTCTCTTCACCTTATATTGAAGACCGTCATTACAACGAAATGGTGGATACCTCCTCTACATGGCACTTAGGATCATAAACCTCACTCTTTCCGAGGAGCATGGAGATAAATTTTTTGATGTTGTCGTCAGACTTGTTGAAATAGATCCCCGCACCACCGAACATGAATCTCTCTTGCATCGGGCCATTAAAGGCAGTAAGGAATCAGCGTCACTAGCGCTTGTCCACCTCTTAATCAAATCCGGTGCCGATGTTAACTCCAGGGATTCTTTCCGTAGAACCCCACTCATGTACGCCCTTAAGCACGTCCCCAGTAATATTCTCCCGGATATTGTCCAGGTTCTTATGGAATCTGGAGCCCAAGAAGGTTTTGTGGATAGTGAAGGAATTGCCATCCACTATGGAAGACTCTGGCGAGGGAACCGCTGAAATTACAATGTCTAGCAGCGAACGTGATCTTAGACTGGCAAATAACATACGAGGCCGTCGTGCCGAAAATACTGAAGGATTGCGTGAATTTGCACGTTTAATGATAAACTGTCATCTTCTTCGTCTCTCTACCGTCCCTCTCTAAAAAAAATCAAAAAAAAAATTCACAATCTTTCCGAAGTGTATATAGATAAACTTTTTAATGTGTTAGTCAGACTTGCTGAAATAGATCCCCGCACCGCCGTACACAAATCTCTTTTGTATCGTTACATGAACGGGCTTCATTAGAGCTTGTTCACCTCTTTATCAAATCCGGTGTCGATGTTAACTCCACGGACTATTTCCGTCATACCCCGCTCATGTACGCCCTGAAACATACCCCCAATAATATTCTCCAGGATATTATTCAGATTCTAGTTTTTCTTAAAAAATATCAGATGCAACCACAAAATATTGTAAATATTGTTAGGAAACTGCATTATGACTGTTTAATTAATGGCGTTTCTTCTTCTCGCATTAGTAAACTCATTAAATATATTTCACAGACATTGTCTTTAAGATAATGTCGTCTAGCAAGCAGCTTCACAACATTATATTAAATGGTAGAAAAGTTTTTTCCGATTTAAAAACATTTAATGCTGTAAAAATTGCATATAACTGCACTTTAGTATTTGATTCCACGACACAGGATGGAATACTTGTCATTTGTGTGTACTGAAAACCCCATTAACTTCCTATCTTGTCTCGTTGGAACGCTTTCCAAGTGGATGTGTGCAGGACTACAAGCAGCAAATTAGACTTTATAAAACGACTTGGCACAAGTTGACTCACTGATAACTGTTCAAAATGTTGAGGACAGTTTGAAGTTAATTGTCTCAATAATTAAAAACTACCTTACGGAGATTGTGAGACATGCATAATTGGAAATGACAATGTGAGTGAGTGTTTAGCATGGCTATTTATTGTGGCCATGAAATCACTCCGGTATAGTGACAAATTTGGGCTTGTAAAAACAATGAAGTCCTTTTTTCAACAAGGGCTTCCATTGTCTCAAATTCTTAGATCCCGATGGAATTGGCTTCATATCATTTTCCATCTTAACGCAACTTTTGTCATTTTCGATGCTTGTCAATCATTCATCAAAAGTTGCATCATCCTGAAGTTGCAGCTAATAATTATGCTGTTGTTAAAATGCAGGTACTAGGGATCATGGGGAAATGTTAACGAGGCCTTAGATAAGTATCTTCTACACTGATATCAATATACCAGAATTATGTTATGTTACTGACAACTCCATTAACTTCATTAATACGGGGATGGGGAAGGCTGGTCATCAACTGTCCTAATTTAACTTAGCTATTCACTTTCGTTGACCCTGACACGCTAACAATAAACCTTTCACTATAATACCACATTTTTACTTACCATTCTTACCACGTCCACCATAATACCTCAGGTTCTCTATGGAGTCCTACTTAACTCCCATATGTACAATTTTCAGTGGAGGGCATGGGCAGAAAATAACAACATTTAAAATTCCCCAATGATTTTATACAATGAAAGTAAGATATGTACAAGAAACTAAACAAAATCATATTAGTAATAAAAGCCCTTCACTACTCTAATATTGTGACAGCAAAATCACTTCCCCGGACGAAATATAATGCGTGGCTTTAGAAATATAATAATATCACTTATCCAATCAACAATCACTCACACAATCACTCACAGATTTAAACACAATAACAAAAAACGAAAAGCACACTTGAAAAATAACGAAAGTCGCCACGCATCCACCGGGGAACTAACATTGTTGAACACCTAAAGTGGGAAGGGAAGGGGGGTTAAACTAAAGAAAAATAGGGGACAAAAAAGAAAAGGGGGCAAATGAGCAATCATAACCTAGCTAAGTTAACAATGAAGCAAAAAAAAGAAAAATCAAACTTTCCCTACACTAACCTAACAGGGAAGGGGTGCACATGTTCTGCCCAGCACACCCAATATCCTGATGCCTAACCAGCATCAAACAACCACTCCAGGTCAGCACCTTTCACTCGACAGAATCGCGCAAGACTCACCCACCTTTTGCCAAATTCAGATGGAGTGAGTCGTTTCCTTTCCGTCCTGATCTTGACTTTAAGCTGATGCTTAAAGAACAGGATCAGTTGGGAAGAGGTAAACTTCTCATCACCATAGAATTCCTTCTGTCGCGTCGTCCAAATCACGACTCGCATAAAACCTAGTAAGCAAAAGAGCACATAGTGCTCAGCCCTAGATAACGGAGGTACGACATTGCTACAAACAGAACTAGCCTCAAGGACAAAGAACTTTCCACGCAGCATACGAACCATGAGGTCTTCAAGAAACTTACACAAGGGAGCAACAACACTGCAGTGGAAGAAGGCATGATCGACGGTTTCCGTCGTCAGCCCACAACGCACGCAGGTTGATTTCGGAGTTAGGCCCGCTGCATGAAGCCTCTTGCCTACCCAGAGAGCATTTCGAATCATCAGCCAGGTGAGTGATGCCTCATCGTTAGTGAGACATTTCAACCCAGGCGCCCAAGGCCATATGGAGCGAGCCTCCTGCTTCGTAAGCCCGAGCTCGCCAATCAGTTCATCTTGAACGGCTCCCCAAACTAAAACCCGATATAATGCCCTAAGAGACAACGATTGGGCGTTGGAGAGGCCATCCGTAGCCCGTAAGAGAAACTGGAGAGCCAAACGACATTCTTTATAGAAGGAGCACTCGCCACGAGGAGTACGGCCGGCCTCCTCCTCCGACAAATGCACACTTCTCAGGGATGGAAAGTTTTTATGGACGTCCTCTTGAACGAGGGCGCCGTTCTCATCCTCCAGCATACACATTCGATCCAGGAATCTAATGCGAAGCGTGTGTTGACGAATCTCAACGCTAGGCATGCCCAGACCGCCCTCAGACGGATGAAGGTAACAGATCTCGCGACGTAGCTTGGGCGACTTGCCTTCTCCCCAAAGGAAGGAGAACAAGAGCTGAATTAAACCCAAACGAATGGCACACGGGAGAGGAAGTACCGAGAGTCGGTAAAGGAGAATCGGGTAGATGTGCGAGGCACATACTTCCGCCCTCCCCTTTAAGGAGAGCTTCCTCCGAGTCCACAGACAAACTGCGACCTCGGCCTTCTCTCGAACCTCCGACCAATTCATTTCCAACTGGAGATCAGGACCGAAGAAGACGCCGAGAATCTTGATCGGCCTGTCCGTCCAGAGGAAAGGTCCGGGAAGAGAAACTCCCTTCTACGCACCCAATCGCAAGCCAACAGACTTATCGCGATTGATCTTGGCCCCTGTCACCGTCTCATAACATCTGATTTCTTTGCTGACTTCGTCAATCTCGGCTTTGCTCGACACAAAAACCGAAACGTCGTCAGCATAGGCGGAGTACCTAGCCGAGGTGGTAGCACCAGGTACGGAAATTCCGCGAAGGACCGGATTCGCCTTTAACTTGCGAAGGAATGGCTCCAACACAAGAACATACAGCAAAGGCGAAAGTGGACAACCTTGACGAATGGAGCGAGATAAAGTGAAGGGCTTCGATCTTACCCCATTCACTTCCACCAGCGCACCGGGGGACTCATACAGCAGTCGGATCCAGGAGCGAAAGTACGGCCCGAAACCGGCGGCGGAAAGGACAGACTCCAAGAAACGATGGTCAACCCTATCGAATGCCTTGGACTGATCCAAATTGATCAGCGCGGCTTCGGTGTCGGTTTTCTCGATGATCAGGCGTACCAAATGAAGGTTGTCCTGAATAGTCCTGCCCTTCACAGCACAAGTCTGCTCGGGGCCAATCAGACTAGAGAGGACAGCCTGCAAACGGCAGGCCAAGATCTTGGCAAAAATCTTTAAGTCAGTATTTAACATCGTTAAAGGCCGATAATTATCTATGCCACCCCCACCGCCCTTGCTCTTGCGAAGCAACTTGATTACACCCCTGGTGAAGCGTCGAGGTATAGACCCCTGCTTCATCCAGTTGTTATAAACAAGAGCCAGCAGAGGAACAAGAACGGACGACTGCCTCAAGTACAGTTCGTAGGGAAGACCATCCAATCCTGGAGTTTTGTCCCGGCCAACCAATTTCAGCGCATCCCAGATTTCCGACTCTGTTATGGGACCCTCGCACCTAGCCGCTTCAGCCGCCTCGAGGCGGGGAAAGTCAGCCAAATAGGTGTCGAACTGAGCAGAGCTCAGACCGGGCTCCCTGGTGAAAAGATCCTGGAAGTAATCCCGAAAAGCTCCACATATACCCACGTCTGTAGTCACGGTACGACCATCCGGCAATGTGATGTCCTTGATCTGCCGATTGGCTGCTTGCCTAGCTTCCTCTGCACGCAATTCTGCGGCCATATTCGTTGCCTGAGAAGACATTCTTTTTAACCTAGCCCTAACTACCAGAGCTTGATCCTTCTTGATAAGCAAGGAGGCCAGCTCGGCCCTAGCTAAGGCTACGTCCCCACTATTACGGGATTTAACAGCCCGATCAACTTTTTTCTCTAACGTCGTTTGCGCCGCTAAATTAGCTAAGTTGAGCCGACGGCTATAGTCGGCAGCAAACGACCTAAGTTTCGATTTTAGTGTGTCCCACCACTTATTCCCAACCACAGCCCCCGTCAGTTCCCGCTTTAGTGTTAGTAAAAGCTGGTCTTGGAAATCTTGGCTATCAAATAATGACGCGTTCAATTTCCAGTAGCCAGCCAACTTAACCTTAGGCTTATCTAAGTTTACACGAACCCGGACGAGCCTATGATCCGTGTAAACTATGGAATGGAAACTTGGACAACCTAAGAGCCCTACGTCGACTCTCCTAACTAGGACTCGGTCGAGGTAGCTTGCGCGTATCTTCGAATCCGAGCTGCCCCTATTAGTCCAAGTCCACACTACCTCCCGGGGGTGTTCATTTCGGTATTTATCGACAAGATCATTCCTGTCGATAAATTCCCGAAATGGTTTCACATCCAGGTTGTTAGTACCCGATCTTTCTCCTATCCGATCTTTCTCAGGGTCAAGGACGGCATTCCAATCCCCCGCTAAAATTACCAGCCTCGATGTTCCAAAGAACGACTCGAGCTGCCGAAACAAAGCAGGACGCTCCGTATGGACATTGGGCGCATAAACCCCAATGAGGCGAAAAGACTTCTCCTTTATGGTAATATCCAGCACACAAATCCTGCCCGCTGGATCCGCGAAGACAAGCGTACACGCCGCACCCAAAGACTTGCTCACTAGCCAGGAAACACCTCTAGAACGACCATCAAAACATGCTGAATAGAGATCGTAATCCCTAGACAGTATGCCCTCATAGTCGCCAGCTAAAAACCGGGTTTCCTGCAGACAACAAACATCCACCCAGAGGCGCTGGAGATCATGAAGGAGTCTCACCCTCCGAGACTCTGACCTCAGCCCCCGGGCATTCACGCTTGCTAACCAGAGAGCCATTATGATACGTAATTAGGGTTGGGGTCCTGGACAGAACATGGACGGGGAAAGGATGCCGACAGCCTCTCCCATAGATCCTTTGCCCATTTCTTTGTCAATGGAGCAAGTCAGAGGAGACGCCGCCAACATCCCAGGGAAATGTTAGTTTTAGAGCCCTATAGAGGGAGGGGTGAACTAAAACCGGGACCCGTCCTGAACAAAATTTTTCCAAGTTAGTTAAGGTTTCGGATTTTGTGGTGATGATCGGTGGATTCAATTCTATTGCTTTAGCCGCCTCCTCGACCATGCCCCACGTCTGCCGTGCCCCCAGCCCAGTGCGGATGACGGTCAGCAGTCTTTGCGCAGATGGGAAATTTCGCGGCACTTCTACATCTTTTTCGCCGCACTTCTTCATGGCCAGAAGAGCATTTAGTTGTTTTAGGCGGTTCCCAAAATTCTTGGCTCTTTCGGCCTGGGCCGGGGAAATACGACAGATGTCCTCCCCTTGCCTGTAAGGCACTTTGGTTGGTTTCTTTCGCTCCTTCTTATCCTCTGCTGACGAGCTCCTTTGCCTTTTTGATGGAGGCGGCATCTGTTTTGGAGGAGAGGGACAGGGAGAGAGGCAGGGAGAAACTTTAAAATAGTTTATGATCGGGCTGGGGTCTCGACTTCGAGGGGACGGTTTTCGGGGTGTAGGCTGTGACGAATGACTTTTCTTTGTTGGATCAGGCTTTTTCTTTTGAGGGGAGGACGGGGCATAGGCCGAGGAGCAGGTTGGACTCTGTGCCAGTTGTTTTTTCAAATCCTCTGACGGGCGAAAAGGACGTTTCTCTAATTGTTTTTTTAACTCCTTTATCTTTTCCATTTTCAGATACCCGGGGTCATATGCTTTTTTGAGATCTTCAAGTTTCGGAGCCGACCAGGCCGAGGCATCGCCCTTCTTACTGATGGAGGGAGTGGGGCTGTTCGTGCCTTTAGTCTTTGGGGTCTCCGGGGACCGAGGTTCCGCAGCTTGGCGCTTCCCCCTGGCCCTGCCAACAACCATCCACTCCCCCTTCTCCTTCCCCGAAGCTGCACTTGCAGCTGGTGATGGTTTTTCGGGGGGTGAGGGAACTTTTTTGTTCCCAACCTGGGTAGCTTCTTCTCTGGGCAGGAGGAGGAGAGGTGACCAGTCTCTCCACACCTCCAGTATTTTGGCTTGCGGCCGGACACGATCACCGGCAAGCTCAGGCCCCCTACGTCAAGGCAGTTGGGGATGGTCATGAAGGTCTCGTGGTCGATCATTATATCGAAAGACCATCCCCCGGTCAGGTCATCGCAGGAGGCATCTAAAATTTGGCCAAACTGCGAAAAGTAGGCAGCCAGATGCTCCCCGATGACCTGAGGAGGAACCTCATACACTGCTACTTTGGTCCTTCGTTTGCCATCATACTCAATTCTAAATATGTACTCTTTAGTTATCAGGTCTTCAGTTGTCAATTTTAGGCAATCTTCTGGCATGGGTAGCAGTATGTCCCACATGAAGAAGCCCGCACCTTTAATTATTCTTAAGGGCTTATATCCCTTTGACTGCAGTGTTTTCAACACTGTGTCTTTCGTGCTGCGACAAATCTTGCGCGTACGCTTGTCCACCACGAAGACTGACACTATTCTTTTTTCAATCTTCTTTAATTCTGGTGGATCCTCCAAGAGCCCACTATCTACGACAAGGTGTGCGTAGCTCTTAGCTCTCTCCAAGAACTCCACCAGATTGATCGTGCATTTCGGAGGGGACTTCCAGCCACAGGGCGATTCCCCGGCCTCAGCATCTTTCGTTGTCTCGTCTTGCATCTTTTGAGGTTTTTCTTTGTTATTAGCCTCCTTTTGGCCATTCTCGGCCACTGGTGTCTCTTTCATAATTTCTTTTTCATTTTCATCTTTCCCAGGAAGTGGGGGAAAAGCCTCATCAGTTTTATCAGGAGGCCCCTTCCAGGGTGGGGTCAAAGCTTAGTTTTTTCTTTATTGACCGACTATTGTCGGCCATTTTAAAGTTTTAGCACGCCAACAAAAATTTTTTGTATTTATCCACCACACTAAATTAAACGTATGGGAAAGGGTGGGAAATTGGAGCAACTCCATTAACTTCCCATCTTGTGTCGTTAGAAAGCCTTCCAAGTGGATGTGCGCAGGAGTACAAGCAGCACATTAGACTGTATAAAAAAACTTGGCACAAGTAGGCTTAATATCAATGTTGAGGACAGTTTAAAGTTAATTGTCTCAAAAATTAAATACTACCTTACGGACCGGGACTCTGTAAACCATGCAACAGTAAGCCTACTTAAAAAGAAATGCAAGACAGAAATAAGTGAATTTCAGTACAAGTTACACCCTCTGAAATCTGTTTCGCTGAAGACGAAGAAAGTCCTGAGAGATTGTGAGACATGCACAATTGGAAATGACAATGTGAGTGAGTGTCTAGCATGGCAAATTAATGTGTCAATGACTTCCCCCAGTATAGTGACAGATTTGGGTTTGTAAACACAATGAAGTCCCTTTTTTTCAACAAGGGCTTCCATTGTCCCAAATTCCTAGATACCGAGGGAATCGGCTTCGTATCATTTTCCATCTTGACGGAACGTTATTATTTTTGATGTTTGCAAAAATTCATCTAAAGATTCCTGAAAAGAAAATGACATCATCCTGAAGTTGCAGCTACTTTTAGTAGAAAATGATGCTGTTGTTGAAATGCAGGTACTAGGGATCATGGAGAAAATGTTAACAGGGCCTTGGTGAGTACCTTCTACACTGATATCAATAACCAAAAAGAACCTATTGACACCCTGAACATTAAGGACGTCATTGATAATTTGAAGGTACTATACGAGACCCCCAATATTATCCTTCAATGTGATAAGGATTTCTTTGGAAATCATTCGACAAGGAATGTCATAGAATCAATACTGATTCCACTTAAGAATAACCTTTTATTCCAAAAAATGGCGACTGCTTGCTTAAAAGAGGCTATGGAAGTCTAAAGCAGGCAGTATGAAAAATTGTCCAACATGTTTATTTCTTTGAATCAGGTACAACATCGTTGAGGCAGCACACCATTCTGGCGGAAAGCATCATAGGTGAATTTTGTGAAGAAATTAATAGAAGAATGAAGATGAAAAGCAGGAAAGAAACTCAAAAAACTACACACGTGTGCAAATGTCTGTTTTGAAAAATGACTTTCCGAAGCATGCAGAAGAACTGCATAACATATTGCATGGCCAAATAGTTAGACAAAAGATAAAACATATTTGGACAATTGATGGTCTAAATCATGAATTTGTTGGCCACAACATTAATTTTATAGATCCATTTTAATAAAATTTCATGTTAATCGTGAAGCTGATTGCTAACAATTGGACAAATATGAAGTTGATGCGGACTACATCATGCAGGACCTTGGAAATGCAGCTCAGAGATGAGGGTTGAACATTCAGTAACAACAACTTCAAACTGCCCTTTTCAGGGCCTACAAAATAATCCTGAAAGTCTTTTCTCTCCGAACACGAGGTATTGGATAAATACATCATGACATAATAGTGTAACCAAATATATATACTTAATTATGACATCTGCATTACTATAAAAAATAAAATTAGATATTTTTATCATGCCATAAACTGAATGATAACTTTTTAAAAAATATGAAAACTATATAATAAAAAATATCAATAAATAGCATAATATTTCATAACTTAGCTCGGTTATTTTAATTTCAGTCTCTTATTAAATTGTAAAATTATATATGTCAGTCAGTTAAGAGATATAATTTATACACGTTTGTATGGACGTGTCTCGAAAACTATATGATTGATTGGGCAGAAGAATTTCCTGCACTATGTTGCCATTACTTTCTGCTGTTGATTACTATCCATGGCTATAGAACCGAACCAATCTGTCCTGCCATTTAACCCATGGGCTGGAGGGAGAAGTGACAGATTAACACCTTCCTAATATGAAAGCAACTGGAAATTCATTTGAACTCTCTGTTAGTAATGTGAGTTTCTTTATCTCGCAATATATTTTCCTTTAATACTTAACAAAATGCAAGTCAGATTTTACATGATTAGTCAAGACGCCTCTCGTAATTCATCAGATAAGTAACTTTAAGTAGCAGCTTTTAAAACATGACAACGAGCAGCATCAACAGACTAATCATCAGCTTCAACCTAATTATCAGTAGAGGTTATATGTACGTGTTCAATCTCTGGGTGTATTTGCACAAAGTAGAAACGGACGAGCAATAAAATGACCGGTAATAAACAAAAATAACTAGACAATATCTCTTGAGTAGGGAAACGGCTGTATCTACCCAGCAGATAAAATAAAGCGTCATGTTCGGAATTGTCACATCGATATACACCCGAGAATGACCAGATAGCACAACGTCTAAAACAGCTTGATAAACTGAAGGAATATGAGATAATAGCCCGTGTATAAATGCTATAAATAATTACAATGATTTTCTGGTTTGAGTCAAATTGTTTCTGTGAATTACACGCACATAAATAGTATGATACTTCGACTGTAGTCTTGGTATTCTACTAAAATGCAAATTTGGAGTTTAACATGATAAAATACGACAAAAATATTTTTTCCAAATTTTTACATTTTTAAAGAAATGATTTTAAATATCATGAAACAACGCAGTGGTTGAATATATTCTTAAGTCCGGCATTAATTGAATCTAGGCGAAATAACTACATAAGAAAGCGAGTGATTAACACTTGTAATAATAAATTTTATTCTTTACAACTTATTTTCTAATTTAATATATTTGCATGCGTTTCTCAACATCTAAATCTTTGATATATTTTATCATTTTCGTCAATTGAACTTTGCTTATCAATTACATTTTTATCAGAATTGATTATAAATAATCAATTTTATCATTTTTTTTAATCAATTGCATATTTTTACTTTTTAATGCGTTTACGTGCATTAAATTTACTATAAATTATGAATAAAAAGTTATCTGTTTCTTTCCTCTGTCTGTTTGTTCTCTATCTGTTCCGTTCGTGTCAGTTTCTCCAAGCCCTCCTACCTCATTACATGTCTCAGGAACTTTTGTTGTCTCTTCCTGATGCTCAATATTGATTTCCTTTTCATTTCCATCATTTTCAAAACCTCGTCATTGTTCACATGCTCGTTCCACGATATCCGCAGCATTATTCTGTAGAACCATATTTCTGCTACTTCAAGATTTCCCTTCATCTTTCATATTCAATATGAAAGACGAAGGGAAGATATTCCCATTCTATCCTCTGGTGGCGGTGAATGAAATGGCCTATGAAGAACAAGTCTACACTTGAAGTGACCTTCTCACTCCCTATTCCCATTCTATCCTCTGGTGGCGGTGAATGAAATGGCCTATGAAGAACAAGTCTACACTTGAAGTGACCTTCTCACTCCCTATTCCCATTCTATCCTCTGGTGGCGGTGAATGAAATGGCCTATGAAGAACAAGTCTACACTTGAAGTGACCTTCTCACTCCCTATTCCCATTCTATCCTCTGGTGGCGGTGAATGAAATGGCCTATGAAGAACAAGTCTACACTTGAAGTGACCTTCTCACTCCCTATTCCCATTCTATCCTCTGGTGGCGGTGAATGAAATGGCCTATGAAGAACTAGTCTACACTTGAAGTGACCTTCTCACTCCCTATTCCCATTCTATCTTCTGGTGGCGGTGAATGAAATGGCCTATGAAGAACAAGTCTACACTTGAAGTGACCTTCTCACTCCCTATTCCCATTCTATCCTCTGGTGGCGGTGAATGAAATGGCCTATGAAGAACTAGTCTACACTTGAAGTGACCTTCTCACTCCCTATTCCCATTCTATCTTCTGCTGGCGGTGAATAAAATGACGTTTAATGTACAATCATACACCTGAACAGACATCCTCTTTTCTTATTCGCTTTCTAACCTCTGGTGGCGTTAAATGAAATAACGTTTGGAAAAAAAGCCTACACCTGAAGAGACATTCTCTCTTCTTATTCTCTTCTATCCTCTGGTGGTGGTAAATGAAATGGCGTTTGAAGTACAAGCCTTCACCTGAAGAGACATTCTCTCTCCTTGTTCCCTTTCTATTCTCTGGTGGCGGTGAATAAACTGGCGTTTGAAGACCAAACCTACCTTCCTTAAGATTCCTGAGCAGAAGTCTCAGAAATGTGTGGATGGTGGACGAGGCTGGTCGAATTGTCGTGGTCAAGCTTGCATTCCAGAATGTGAGTAGAGTATTGAGACACGAAAATTCCTCTAGAAACAAAGAAACATGGTCTGGATTTCTATCTGATTTCTGTTCTTCAGTATGGAACTGTGTGCTGGACAATAAGATATGTTTTGATTCTAAGTGGCATTCATAGTGGATGAGGTATTGCTTTTCATTTACGACAAAAGGGAAGAAACTTATTCTATATAGAAGACTGAGCCAGGGAAAAAAAGCTACCCTAATCAAGCATGAACAAAAAATATATCTAAAACTTTTTATCAGATATTTTACGGTAGGTCAATTTTTGTCATCAGCTTTGCACAAAAAAGTATGATGACAAAATATTTGCTTTAAAATATATCCAGGGTGATGCATAAATTAAACGATTACAGTAGAACGTACCCTTGGGTATAACCAATTCAACAGTAAATCGATGACAACTAGTCGCCAATCTATTACTGAGATCAAAATCCTTGCTGCTTGGTACCAAGGAAAAGACTTTATCAAAACAACTGCAATATTTATAGAAAACACAGAGGGAAATCACGTCATCGCGATGGGCAATTGAACGAAGTCGAGAGGCCAGATCAGGGCACATAACATTACAGAACCTTCAATGGATTTTGTCTAGATTAACGAAATCGCCTTGTGAAAAGTATGAAAAAAAGAAAAAAATCTAATAGATCTTACATCAATGCTGAAGTAGTTCATCTTACTGCCCATAAATTGTTCTCAGGAAGTATGGATTCTGCTATGCCATGTCGACTGCCGATATGCTTAGGTTCATCACGGAGTACATATACCAGACCCTGGCGAGGCTGGTGCTGTTGCCTTCGACATCTCCAAGGCTTTTGATAGGGATCGACACGCTGGCCTTCTGCGCAAGCTGCGAGGGTATGGTATCACCGGACGCTTGCTTGATCTGATTCAATCTTTCCTCTTTAATCGCATAATGAAGGTTGTATTGAGTGGACATGCCTCCACAACCTACTGCACGAACTCTGGTGTTCACCAGGGCTCTATACTAGGACTGACGCTCTTTCTGATTTACATAAATGATCTCCAAGACATGATCAAGTGCCAATTTGGCATCTACGCAGGTGACACTACAATTTACTTCGGCATCAGTAAGAAATCCTTCGAGGTGGACAAACATAAACTCGCTGCTAATCTTGAGAGCAACCTACACGCAGTGGTGGACTGGAGCAAGAAGTGGCTTGTAAATTTCAATTCTTCTAAAACGAAACTGCCATCTGTCAACCATCACAGACAACCCCTTTTGCCCCCGCCCATAAGCATGGATTAAGCCAGTCTCCCTGAGAGCAATAAACTGCACCTCCTCGGCCTTACCCTATCTTCCGATCTCATGTGGGACCATTACATTGAGCAAATAACTAAATCCACTGATAGGGATGTTTTTTACGTCTGAATCCATCTTGTATATATACAAATCAACCATCCGCCCGTGCATAGAATACTGCTATCATATATGGTCAGGACCTCCTTCTGTTCATCCCAGTGTTCTCGACAGGCTCCAAAAGAGAATGTGATAGTTTCCGACTTGGCGGCTCGACTCCAGCGACTTTCTCACCGGTCGGATGTGGCTTACTTCTTTTTGTTATAGAAATATTGTCATGGCTACTGCTCCAAAGAAATTAAATCACTGTTTCCCTCTCTACAAGTATTTACTCGTGCAACCAGACTGATAATAAGGTCCCACCCATTTACAATTAAATCAACCAACTGCAGGCAACAATTCTACTCCATCAGCTTCTTTTCTCGCACTTCCCGTGGGACTCACTTCCATATATGTTTTCTTCATGGATACAACATTCAGGAATTTAAATGCGATGTCAATAACCAACTGTTATCTCTTTCCCGAGATCATTTTTCTAATAATATTAGAGCACAAGTAATTTCAACCTTGTTTATGCATTATCGACACTTCTAAGACTTTGCTATTCTGCAAAATAGAGCTGAGTATCTGCTACTGTAAAAATAGAAATCCTTCGTATTAGACTAGTAACTCAAACAATACGGATCGAACTCATCCATCATATACGACAAAACTAGCTGAAGACTTATTAAACTTTGTCCCAATGCAATAACCTGTTGCCCCCTATATTATTGGTCTGTTGACTAATTTCTTACAAAAAAGTAAAATAAAAACAAAAATAGTCTTTAAAAAGAAAATCACAAGCAGTCTTTCTCTTCGTTCGTTTGGGCTGGAGGAAATGAAGATTTTTTTAAATAATTTTTAATCGGCGTTCTTTTTAAGCTAAATATTTATATTTTCTTTGTATCTTGTGCTCGTCTTTGAAAGTTTTAACTAATCATCTAGTAAGTGGTTTTATATTCATCAAAAGACAAAAAGAAATTAAATATGTCGGGAGGTAAGTTTTTTTTATTTTTTATTTTTTTTTTTTGCACACACACACATATATATATATATATATATATAGAAAAAGGTACGTCATTATTATTTTCGATATCTAACGTTTAAACAGCTTTTTAAAAACGAAAACATTTTCTTGGAACTCTGATTTTAGATTTAATTGAAAGCTAAATAATTAAATTTTACTATTTCCAGTAAGCAAAATACTCTGGTTTATTTAACAAAGAAATGTTATTGATTGGAATATAAGTTTGAAATTTCCTTTCAATTTTTATTTTTGCTGCCGTTTTAGACTGCTGGACACATTAATAAACAAACGGTAATTCACGGTTTTAGAAATATAGCAGAAAAATATACTTTTGTGACATTTTCTGGAAAAATAGCAAATCGAAATTAAAATTAATCTGATGTGAAACAATTACTGTTTACGGCATACTATCAAAAAATATTACTAAGTTACGGAGATAAATATTTATGAACCGCTAATTGACAAGTTGGCAGCCTGATGACTGACAGGCTATGTATTGTTCAACAGAATTGACATAATTTGACTGTGAACATAAATATTTTTTTAAGGAACAACCCTTAAAATACGTGGCATTTGAATGATATCTACCTAGTAATTTAAAAGCACTAATATTCAGCAATCTAATATTTTATTGAATTTCAATT
The DNA here is from genome assembly GCA_037127315.1 of Ascarosepion bandense. NCBI lineage: Eukaryota > Metazoa > Mollusca > Cephalopoda > Sepiida > Sepiidae > Ascarosepion > Ascarosepion bandense. The sequence goes on along the minus strand of JBBBDQ010002134.1, from coordinate 1,011,624 downwards.
GCATTAGCTAAAGTACGAACATAGTTTCTAAAAAATGAATTTTTTTCAAATAATGTAAACTTGTCTTAATTTAACTTAAATAATGTAATTGCTTTAATTTAAAATACTGAGGTACTTTTTAATCGGCATTTTTTTAAAGCTCAATATTTACATTTTATCTCTACCTTGTGCTCGTTTTTGAAAGTTTTAACTTACTAGTGGTTTTATATACATAAAAAAACAAAAATTAAAGATGTCGGTAAGTTTGTTTTTGCATACACACACAATATGTATATGTATTGATAGATATACGGTACGTCATTAGTATTTTCGATATCTAACATTTAAACAGATTTTTGAAAATGTTCTTGAAACTCATTTTAAATTTAATTAAAAGCTAAATAATTAAATTTACTATTTCTAGTAAACAAAATACTCTGGTTTGGTTTAATTAGAAATGATATTGATTGGAATATTAATAAGTTTGAGATTTTCTTTCAATTTTGCTGCCATTTTGTGTGCTGGATACATTAGTAAACAAAAGTTAATTCACGGTTTTAGAAATATAGCAAAAATATACTTTAGTGACTTAATTCTGGAAAAATAGCAAATTAAAATTAATCTGATTTGAAACAAATATCTGTTTACGGCATAGAATAAAAAAAATAATACTTAGTTACAGAGATAAATATTTATGAAGTGCTAATTGACAAGTTGACAGCCTGTCACTCATCAGACTATGTATTTTTCAATAGAATTGACATAATTTGACTGAACATTATCATTTTTTTGAGAGGAACAACCCATAAAATACGTCACCTTTGAAACTAGCTGAAGACTTATTAGACTTTGGGTCCCAATGCAACAACCTGAGGTCCCCTATATTATTGGTCTGGACCGGGATGTTGACTTTAACTTCTCATAAAAATAAAAATAAAAAAATAAAAATAACCTTTAAAAAGAAAACCACAGGCAGTTTTTTTTCATTTCTGTGAGCTGAAGGAAATGAAGAGGATTTCGTGAAATAATTTTTAATCGGCATTGTTTTTAAAGCTAAATATTTACATTTTATTTGTATCTTCTGCTCGTTTTTGATAGTTTTAACTAATCATCTAGTAAGTGGTTTTATCTTCATCAAAAGGAAAGTAAACATGTCGGAAGGTAAGTTTGTTTTTGTATATATATATATATATATATATATATATATATATATATACAAGTACGTCATTAGTATTTTCGATATCTAACGTTTAAACAGATTTTTAAGAATGAAAAAATTTTCTTGGAACCCTTATTTTAGGATTATTTTAAAACTAAATTAATTTTACTATTTCCAGTAAGCAAAATACTCTGGTTTATCTTAAATAGAAATGATATTGATTGGAATATATAATTTGATATTTTCTTTCGAAATCATCCATCATATACGGCAAAACTAGCTGAAGACTTATTAAACTCCAATGCAACAACCTGCGGTCCCCTATATTATTGGTCTGGACCGGTATATTGACTTTAACTTCTCAAAAAAAAAATTAAAAAAGTAAAATAAAAATAACCTTTAAAAAGAAAATCACAGGCAGTTTTTTTTCTTCATTTCTGTGGGCTGATGGAAATGAAGAGGATTTCGTGAAATACTTTTTAATCGGCATTGTTTTTAAAGCTAAATATTTACATTTTATTTGTAGCTTCTGCTCGTTTTTGATAGTTTTAACTAATCATCTAGTAAGTGGTTTTATCTTCATCAAAAGGAAAGTAAACATGTCGGAAGGTAAGTTTGTTTTTGTGTGTGTATGTATGTATATATATATATATATATATATATATATAGAGATAGATATACACACACACAAGTACGTCATTAGTATTTTCGATATCTAACGCTTAAACATTTTTAAATTTTTTAAAATTTTCTTGGAACCTTTATTTCAGGATTAATTGAGAGCTAAATAATTTATTTTATTATTTCCAGTAAGCAAAATACTCTGGTTTATCTTAAATAGAAATTATATTGATTGGAATATATAATTTTGATATTTTCTTTCAAATTTTAATTTTTGATTTCATTTTTGATTGCTGGATACTTTAGTAAACGAAAGTTAATTCACGGTTTTAGAAATATAGCGAAAAAATATACTTTGACTTAATTCTGGAAAAATAGAAAATTGAAATTAAATTAATCTGATTTGAAAAAAATATGTGTACGGCATAGAATTAAGAGAAAATATTTCTTAGTTACGGAGGTATATGTATGAAATGCTAATTGACAAGTTCACAGCCTGATGACTGACAGGCTATGTATTGTTAAATGAAATTGACATAATTTGACTGAACATAAATGTTTTTTTTTTTTTTAAGGAACAACCCTTAAAATACGTGGCTTTTGAATGATATCGACCTAATAAATTAAAAGAACTAATTTTCAGCAATCTAATATTTTACTGAATTTTAGTTGCATTAGCTAACGTTTGAATATAGTATCTGAGAATTTGAATTTTTTTCAAATAATGGGAACTTTTCTTAAATTTAAATATGTAATTGCTTTAATTTTAAATACTGAGGTAATTTAGTAATTTCTGAAATGTTATATATTGTACATTTTATTCTTTATTAATACGAATTATTCGCATGATTATTAATTTCTAAAGTAATTTTTATTTTAATATTTACACAAATGTTTATACTTTTTCTTTTATATTTTGTTTCATGCCATAAACATAAGAACCTACTGCGGTTTTGTGTGGTTTCCATGTAAGAGAAATAATCCAAAACACTTAATATCTTAAATCAATATGTCCCCTACGGAAAATCGTAGTTATTAAAAATGAACATTTAAAATTTCAAAAATGTCAAAGCAAAACGATTTTTATAATTTTAAATTTTCGATAGGCAATATAATCATTTCTTAAGTAAAAAAAAAATATATATATATATATCTAATGGGTAATATCTTTGAAGATTTTGAAAATATTTTTAAATTTTTAAACATATAACAAAAAAAGGAAATTCTTTTCAAATTTTATTAGTAATCGGAAAAATTCTCTAAACTAAAATGTATTGAATTTATTTATTCATGCAATACAAAGGTTATCAACTCAAATATCAGCTTTATTGCATTTTTTTTTACTATTTTCTGATACAGAGGCAAAATTTAAAAAATTATATTCCCAAATGAGTTCTGCGTTAAACTAGTAAAATTATAGACAGGGTCAAATAAAAATTGTATTTACGTGGGGGAGTGGGGTAACAGGTAAAAATATTTTACCAGTTTCTTTTAAAAAAAACATTTTCGAAATAGCTTCATTCATTTGTAAATGAGTACTGAAAGTTTCATGAAGATCCAACAATTATTTAATTTCCAAATTAATGCGTTTGTCACCCGGAAGAAAGTGGGTGTTATCACGTTTTCCATCGTAAATGTTTTGGTTAGCCGCTAACTCGAATCAAAACAAGATTTTGATGGAAAAGGTTCGTTCTATTAAGTTTGGGACCTCTTTTTATTCGTACTAAGCTCATTTTAGCGTTTTCACGGAAGTACCTTTATTTATATATATATATATATATATATATATATAGTTTTAGCTGGTCACAGAAAACAAAGTAATCGGTAAATCAAATGCTGATTATCTTCACAGGCATGTCTTTTAAATTTATTTTCGTTCTCCAGATTATAAATCTATAGATGCTAATGATGTCCCAATGAGTAATCTGTCTATGTATTCCTATTAATATAGAAAATGCATTTTTATCCACAGTAAAACTTCTAAATTCTAATTTATGAACCCACCTTTTCTTACCCTAGCTAACTAGTACATTTTGCATCAGTAAACAATTTACCGAAAAAAAAAATCATAAACACTGTCTTGCTTTAAATCATATCTAAAAGCTAAGCCGTTGAAAACGAATCAATTAATCAAATACTACATACCTATCTCTCATACATACTTACAATCTATAAAATATACCTATAGAAAATCCCGTGAACACGAAGTGAGGGATCAGTTTATATTTATTGTAGCAAAGAATTTACACTTTTTGTATGTTATATAACTGGGATTAGCTAGATTCATTTTTATTATTGTCCCACCAAACAAGATATTAGAGTAATTGTTTCACCTTTTCATAATCTCGGAAAAAAATGAATAAAACCTGCAGTATTTTCTGACTTTAGGTCAGCAGCGAAAGGTTGATGTGCTGCATGAAGCGAGTCAACCAATCGGCAATATAACGTCATTTATCCTTAGAATCTCATTGAAAAATAAGAACATTTAACAGATTCATTCGGTTCATATACCTCATAGTTATGCTATAGGATACTAAGAATCGACAAAATATCTAATTACGTAAAATAGTCCTTGCTATCTATGCTCTAAGCTGAAAAGATAGGCCAGTATATTCCTGTACGTTACGATTTATCATAGGTGCACTTTCATTTCTTTTACAACAGTAACGCAAAAGTAGAGTATTTGTCAATTTAGAGTGAAAATTCACATCTCATTCTATTAGCGAATATCGAGTGTCCGTTTTTGAGACAATTGCACGAATTGGGAGCCGAGGAAAAGTTTTGCTTATGTTGAAAGCAAAAATCCCTTCCAGAAACTTTAGTAAATCAGTTGTATACGAATAACCTCCCAGACGTATGCTGATTAACTAAAATTAAATACGAACTTATGCTTGGAGACTCGATAAAATTTGATCAGGTTCTTAACGAGAAGAGGTCAATGTAATCCTGGGTAATATTAGCAAAAGTGGAAAAACAGGACAAAAAATGACAATTGTAAACTGATTGCATAAACAACTAAAAAAAATTTAAAACGCCCGTTAGTTTAATTTTAACATAAACATAAATTTGTAGTCAAACGAAGGTCGTCTTTTTTACTTTTCGTGCAGTTATCCAGGAATCGTCAACTATACTCCATTGACTCAGTGATATTTTAAACACAACCTTATCACGGATGTCATTAAAATTAAAGGAAACGATTGGCTTATTTAATAAGTTTTTCGTCATCAAATATTCATTGTTATAAAAGTGAGCTCTTGTCTAAACATGATATTTTTATTTTCTTTGTTAAAATACGAATAAAAACATTTACACATCTAGTGAAAAACGTTTTTTGCTAACATTAAAATTCATTAAATTATTTTAATCCTTTTTTGTGGGTGTGTTGGTCGGTCTCTTAAATATTTTGACGCAAGATGTACATTTTTAATGTATGTTTCCTTAAAAGTAATTTTTACTTACGCCATTGTTTCTGTTTCCTACCTGTAACAATTTTCCACGCTAAATAGGTCTTTGCATTGAGATTTCTCTGAGACGCTTTGTATTCCGTAGTCTATTATTTAATCAACCCTTTTACAAATCTACCAGTGCCATGAAACTATTATTAAAAACTGCAGTAAAAATACCATTTCTGAATAGATTCGCGATCATCATATAGTATATGTAGGATTGTAAGATGATGAACGAGACTTTATGGGAATTGAAGAAATTAAGATTGCTTATGTTGTGAATGTGATTTTCTATACTCTAATAAACAATGTCAACCAGTCTCAATCCACCAACTTTTCTCTCATGTGCCACATTTGTTGTATATGTTTACAGCAATAAATATCCTTACTCTTCCGTGATTTGAACTCGAGTGACTAAAACTAAATCACTTTGAAATTTGCTCTCTAATTTCTCATGGTAAATCTTTTGTCCATTTCAAAACCTGACGAGTAACTTAAATGAGTTTCCGGTTCTAATCATATTTTTGCAATTTTGAAAATTAAATGAAGCCTTTTTTGGCGATCTTGTTTATCAAACGCCTTTTACCTGCTTTTGATTTTAATATTTGCTATAGAAATAAATTAACCAGAACCTAACTAAATATATATATATATTACATGTAAACCACAGTATTTTTATGTTTAGTGTATTGGCTTAAACTGAAATAAATCTAAACACTTGTGTTAGTATTAAAAAAATGAAAAATACTATAAAAAATTAATAGCTTTTAACAATCATGCGAATAGTTCGTATTAAGAATGAAATAAAAAAAAAATATTAAAAAGTACTTCCTGAATTCATAAATTAATAAAACACTATCTAATTTCAGGAATTAGAAAGTTATCTAGGTTTTTAATTTAAAGTGATTAATGAGGTTCTCTCGTCATCTGAGGACAAAGCTGAGTGCTTTGCCCGCAGATTCTCATCCAACTCCACATTTGACTCGTCCGGAGTACACCCACCCGACTTCCCTATTAGAAATGAGGCCAAACTGCACGACGTATATATTACCCCGACAGTAGTATCCCGAGTAATTTCAAAACTCGACTCCCCCTTAGGGCGTGTGGAGACGATGGAATCCCGGTGATAGTCCTTAAGAGGTGTGCTCCTGAACTTTCCCCTGTCCTCTTTAAACTATTTAACTATTGCCTTTCTGCTTCCTGCTTTCCTGCATGCTAGAAGTTCTCCTCAGTCGTTCCAGTATTTAAGAATTGTGGTGAACCCTCGGATCCATCCAACTATCGCCCTATCAGTCTTCTACCGATATTCGGGAAAGTATTCGAGGCCATAATCAATGCTGAAATAGTTCATCTCACTGCACACAAACTATTCTCTGACAGGCAATATGGATTCCGCTTTGCCGACCTACTAACAACCGTAACGGAATACATGCTCCAGGCCCTTGATGAGTCTGACGAGGCTCGTGCGGTTGCTCTGGACATCTCCAAGGCTTTCGACATGGTTAGGCACTCTGACCTCCTATGCAAACTACGGGGTTACGGTATTACCGGTCGCCTGTTTGACCTAATCCAATCTTTCTTAAATAACCGCAAAATGAAGGTCGTTCTGAATGGGCGTGCCTTTTTGTCCTACTCCACGAATGATGGTGTCCCACAGGGCTCTATCCTGGGCCCGACGCTCTTCCTTATTTTCATCAACGACCTCCCAGATGAGATCAAGTCCCAAGTAGGCATCTACGTAGATGACACTACAATATACTCTCGCACCAGTAAGAAACCTCTCGTGGCGGACATAATCTCGCTGCTGACCTTGAATGGGATCTACACTCTGTGGTGAACTGGGGCAAGAAGTGGCTTGTCAACTTCAATTCATCTAAGACCAAGCTATTGTCTGTCAACTATTACAGGCAAACTCACCTGCCTCCCATAAGCATGGACCAAGCGATTCTCCCGGAGAGCAATACACTACGCCTCCTCGGACTTACCCTGTCCTCAGACCTCAAATGGAACCACTATATTGAATCCATAGCAAAATCTACTGCTAAGAAGGTTGGGTCACTATGTCGATCCAGGATGTTTTTTTCGCCTGAATCCATCCTGCATATATACAAGTCAACCATCCGTCTGTGCATGGAGTCATGCTGCCATTTATGGTCAGGCGCCCCTGCCGTTCTCCTCAGTGTTCTTGACATGCTGCAAAGGAGAGTCTGTAATGTGATAGGTACTGATCTGGCGACTCGACTGCAGCCACTTCCCCATCGTCGAAAGGTGGCCCCACTTTGTCTGTTCTATAGTTTCATGGCTTCTGCTCAGACGAACTTAAGTCACTGGTGCCTCCTTAACAGGTGTTTACTCGTGCAACCAGACTGGCAACTCGGTCCCACCCATTCAGTGTCAGGTTAGCCAAATGCAGACAATTCTACTCCTGCAGCTTCCTCTCTCGCACTTCCCGCCTGTGGAACTCGCTCCCGTAATCTAGCTTTCCTGATGGCTACAACCTCCAGAAAATTTAAATGCGAAGTCAATACTCATCTATTAACCACTGGACTCTCGATCTCTCCCCATCCCCGTATAACCTTCCCGTTCTCTCCACCTATGTATCTGTCATCGCACCTGCATTCTCAGCTTTCTATTGCTCCTTTCTAACTAGTTTGTACTCCTCACTCTTTTCTAATTAATCTTTTTACAGTTATGTAGCTCCCTGCACATCAGTAGCATTTCCGCCTTGCTCGGGGTGAAATGATTTTTAAAAAAATATTAAAATACTTATATTTTATATAAAAAAAACTCATTTTTTTCAGAAACTATATACAAACATAACACGATCAGGATATTTATATTGTATGTGATACGAATATTGAGATCTGAGGTCCTGAATTAGAACAAAGAGCAAAGGCTTGTATTCATTTCACTTTAAAAATGACTTCCTACACATAGTTGCATCTATTAATGTTCGAGGATTTCGAGGTGGCTTTTTAAGTGTTAGTCTTGTTGTCCTAAAAATGTGAATTGGCATTTGCAATATTTGAATATCAAAGTTGCCCAGAAAACCAGAAGCTAGAAATGTTCCATATTCTGGATTATAGAACGTAAATTTATTTAATTTCTATCTATCCAATACAAATAAAGCCAAATTCCTCGCACAGAATCTATCAAGTCAATTTTTTAGTCGATTAACCTTTCAGACACATGTTGAGAAACTACAAATTAAATACGATGCTTGATGACACTGTAATATTCGGCGTGTCGTGTAAAAGTGGCCTCTTATGAATTTGTAAAGGCTTTCTTTTCCCGAAAGTTCGACGACTTTCAGGTGGCCCTACTTTAAGGGCTAAACTTATTGCCTTAAAAGAACGAAGTATCATTTAGAATATCAAATTTGCCCAGCAAACCTGAAGCTAGGAAATTTCTACCTCTTGGAGTAAGAACTGCTAGCCAAGAACGTAAATTTTATTTTTGTTTTTCTGTTTATCTATCCAAAATAACGGTAAAATAAGCACTTATTACTAATCTAGCACTCGCTTAAATTCGTAAAGTTTGTTTTCTAACGAGAACTGTTCAAATTTTTGTTTATAACTATTAAAATCTCTTTTTGAAAGTCTTTCAGTTGGTTTGAAATGTATTAATTTATTTTTTAGTTTCAAATTTTTCTAATAGCATAACATAAAACGGCTATAATTTCTCGTTGCAGCTTTTGAAAATAGACAGTTGACGAAGAGATCTGCACATTTTTTCGTTGAGAAAATACTCTTCTTCATAGGAGTAAACAGACTGGATTCCATCAAGAAGTTTCTATGTAGCTTTGATTTCGATAAATGCACCATTATCTTAAATTCTACATTTAAAGGCTACACCCCTCTAGCCTTCGCCATCAAGCTAAATCGGGTTGAAATCGTCCGTTATCTCTTGGAAATCTCCCTCCGCCAAGGTCGCCGTGAACTGAACGAATGCTGGAAAAAACATTGCCACCCTTTAATTGCTGCCATATTGGTCGGTAATATGGAATTAGTTGAGCTTATTACACATCACATAGACAATATCAACGACTACTACTTCGGCTCCGTTACCCTATTAATGTTGGCTGTTGTCAATGGAGATATAAGCTACGTTAGGAGGTTAATAAATTTAGGAGCTGACGTAAATATTTCTTGCTTTTATGGTATCACTCCTTTGATGGCGTCAACGTCTAACAGTGCAATTTGCCGTTTTCTTCTTAGCACTGATGTCGACATCAACAATAGAGATGTGGACGGATATACGGCTCTTCACATGGCCGCTTCTCATATGCATAATGACAGTCTCAAGGCACTAATAGAAGCCGGGGCTGATGTTAACATCCGGAATAATGATGGAATGACACCGTTAATGTTGTCTGCCGTAAGCCTCAATATGCCGGGTGTTTTACATTTCTTTGAATACAACATTTACAAGAAACTTGAAAAAATAGAGGCTATGGAAGCTTACAATGCCTGCTTAATTCTTACGGGAAGCTCGGATATATATTTTTGGATTTCTTCGTTAAAAGCTAGGAAAACCGGATTGCCTAAGACTAGACCGCCTCTCAATGACGCGCTAGATTGCGTTCAAGAATTCAGCACAGAGAGTGAGCTGTTGAGACTTCAAGAAAATCCGTTGCAGCTTGCATTTCAGGCAGTCTTAACTATCGAAAGAATTTTAGGGAGAAGTACTAACGTTTATATTTCCTCATTGCTGAAAACGGTTTTAATTGCGAAACAGAGAAATTTGGAGAAGTTTCGGCAGCTTATCGACCATGTCCAGATGTCTTGCATTTCTGTTTCTGCCTGTAGTGTTATGAAATGCTCGCGCACGTTCCGAGATGTGTTCAATGATGGCAATCCGGATAGCCTTTTTAAGAATGGGGCCTTTGCAATTTTTAATATAATAGCGGACGTCATCGAAAAATTATGGATTCTCAGAGAAGAATTGTTCTCCTCTCCACCTTATGTTGAAGACCGTCATTACAACGAAACAACGGATACCTTCCTCTACATGGCACATACGATCAAAAACCTCAATCTATGCAATGAGTATGGAGATACATTTTTTGATGTTGTCGTCAGACTTGTTGAAATAGATCCCCGCACCACCGTTCACGAATCTCTCCTGCATCGTGCCATTAAAGCGAGTAATGAATCGGCTTCACTATCGCTTGTCCACCTCTTAATCAAATCCGGTGCCGATGTTAACTCCAGGGACTCTTTCCGTCGAACCCCACTCATGTACGCACTTAAGCACGCCCCCAATAATATTCTCCAGGATATTGTCCAGATACTTATAGAATCTGGAGCCCACGAAGACTGTGTGGATAGTGAAGGAATTTCTGCTACGTACCATCCACTCTGGAAGACGCTGGCGAAGGAACCGCTGAAATTACAATGTCTAGCAGCGAACGTGATCTTAAACTGTCAAATCAAATACGAGGGCGTCCTGCCGAATATACTGAAGGGTTTCGTGAATTTGCACCTTTAAAGATAAACGCTCATCTTCTTCCTCTCTCTCCCGTCCATCATTAAAAAAAAAACTACCCTCAATCATTCCGATGAGTATATAGACCTTTCCATTTGTTCGTCAGACTTGCTGAAAAAGATCTCTGCACTGCGGAACACAAATCTCTCTCGTATCGTGAACGGGCTTCACTAGAGCTTGTCCACGACTTAATCAAATGCCGATGTTAACTCCAGGGACTATTTTCGTCTTACCATGCCTGTCCTGAACAGGCCGCCATTAATATTCTCCCAGATATTATTCAGATTCTGGAGTTCACGAAAATTGTTTGGATAGTAAATGAATTTTTGCTGCGCACCATTCCACTTTGGAAAATGCTGTTGATTTAACCGAGGTAACCGCTGAAATTGCACTGTCTAACGGCGGACGTGATCTTCAGCTGCCAAACCGCATACGAAGGCGTCGTACCGAAAATACTGAACTTTTTTGTGAAGTTAAATCAGTAGTTAAAAGGTCATCCCCATCGCTCTCCCGCATCTCTATTAAGTCATGTATGCTGACTTAAAATTTAGTTCATTTATAATCATAATGCTTTCTCATGTACAGCGTATTTCTTTGTCTCTAGACACAGATTCTTTGATATTAAGCTTCTTTTTATTCCCTCATAGGATATGCGTAAATTACAAGTATGTAGAATAGTGTTTTTGTTGCCTATGTGTATGGTGTAGCAGATGTGACATTCTTCAATCCGCTTCTTGTTTATTCGCCTAGACCGTAGTTTTAAAAGTTAACTTTTGTTCCTCAGTTATAACACTTCTCTATCCGTATTTCTTAACGCGCTTCTTCATATAGTGATGTAAGAAACGAAATGTGTGTGTGTGCGTGAGATATATATATATATATATATATATATATATATATATGTGTGTGTGTGTCAAGGATACTTCTGTATCCATAGTAAATTTACTTACCTCTGGAAGACTATAAACATAAAGACACACAAACCTCAAACCTGTCAATATTTTCGGAGATGTCAAGGGTCATTGAAAAGTCACTTACCATTTTTATGTATGACTGATTCTGCTGTCTTGTAAAAATTAGACTGGGGATTACATAATACATACCGCCTTTTTGGTTGTGATTTCGGAATATGCTCACCGCACTTATGCAGATGGTTAAGCTAACCCTATCCTCATCGAGACTACATGTTTTCCGTGATGTCTGATGACAGGATCTAGCTTCTTAGGTAAAAATATTTCTTAATTTTTCTGAAGCCTTTACTTGGCAGAGACGAGCGTTCAGATCTAGTCAATCGGCTAGTCATGTCCATTGTCCAAGCTCCATTCCAAGATGTGGCCAATCGGCTAGTCATGTCAAGCTCCATTCCAAGATGTGGCCAATCGGCTAGTCATGTCAAGCTCCATTCCAAGATGTGGCCAATCGGCTAGTCATGTCAAGCTCCATTCCAAGATGTGGCCAATCGGCTAGTCATGTCAAGCTCCATTCCAAGATGTGGCCAATCGGCTAGTCATGTCAAGCTCCATTCCAAGATGTGGCCAATCGGCTAGTCATGTCAAGCTCCATTCCAAGATGTGGCCAATCGGCTAGTCATGTCAAGCTCCATTCCAAGATGTGGCCAATCGGCTAGTCATGTCAAGCTCCATTCCACTCACTAAAAACACAATTACAAAAAAATGTCCACACAACAACCAAATTTAAACTAGAATGCAGTGGTCAGTAACAATCAGCTTGTAAGTAAAATGTATCATCTAAATTAAAACTTCACTTCACTTGGGGGAGGAGGCCATGTGGAGTCATATTATTGATGACTACATACAAATACTTAGGCTAAAGCATACAATATTTGTGTTCCTGAGATGCTTAGGCGAATGAAATTGCCCCTAAGCGTCTGCATATTAAATGTTAAAAGGTACAAAGAAAATGAAAAGACCCTATCTGAACCAAGTTGTGATAACAAATCAGAATTGCATAGTTACGTACCATAACATATAATAATGGAGACATTCGAGACTGCTTTTACAAAACTATCTGTTTAAATTTGAAAAAATATACTTTCAGCTAATTTTAAGCAATTCAAAGACATAAAAATCGCGATAATTCAACTAAGAAAAAGCGGTATGTAGAAAAAAGATGTAAATTTAAAACCAACACCTAACCTCACGAAAATCTAAACCTATCTGGAGGTAAAATCAAACGTCCAAATGTGGCTGATTGCTCCGTAGAAGAAATCAGTTAAAAGACAATAAATAACCAACTATAAAAACACTAATATTAAAATTCAACACCCAAAAAAACACCAAAAATGATAAAAATAATAAAAAAGTTTCCTCATCTATTATGATGTCATAACCTCCAAAGATTTAACTGTCATATTATTTACATTGTTAGACTTGTTCTCCTCGTTCTCGCATTTTCACGACGTTTCGACCGCTGTATGCTTTGGCCTTCAAAACGTCGTGAATATGGCAATTGTATGTGTTTACAATATACGAATAACTGTTCGAATAATGTAATTACTACCTCATCTCAGAAGCAGATACAAATAAAATTTTCAGAAAGTTGCTGAAAAGGATATTTTATAAGATACAGTGTAAGTCTCTCAAGGATATGTGGCCTAGTGGATAAAGGACTTAAAGAAAACAGTTTCAGTTTCAATACCTCACTACAGCAGTGCATGGAACGAGAATGATAAATACCAGTGATTAGAATAAAGGGTTCAGTTCGAAATTTCAAGCACCTGAAAGCCGGAACGCGTAGTGGCCGAAACGATATGTATCTGAATCGGTCAAAAACAACTTTTTTTTTTTTTTTTTAAAGATTAAAATGTTGAGGACAGTTTAAAAATGTCTCAAAAATTAAATACTACCCTACAGATCGGGCCCTAGTAAACCATGCAACAGGAAGCCTACTTAAAAAGGAATGAAAGACAGAAATAAGCGAATGTCAGTGCAACTTACCCCCTCTGGAATCTATCTTGCTGAAAACCAGGAAGGTGTGGAGAGATTGTGAGACATGCACAAGTGGAAATCACAATGTGTGCGAGTGTCTGATGTGGCGGATTATTGTGGCCATGAATTCCCTCCGGTATAGTGACAAATTTGGGCGTGCAAACACAAGGAAGAACGTTTTTCAGCAAGATAGATACTGATGGAATCGGCTTCATATCATTTTCCATCTTGGAGCAACTTATTTTCCCATTTTTGATGCTTGTCAAACATTCATCATGGGACTTCCTTAAAAAAAATGACATCCTGAAGTTTCAGCTACTTTTAGAAGAAAATGATGCTGTTGCTAAAATGCAGGTACTAGTAACTTCTACACTGATATGAATAACCAAAAAGACCCTGTTGACACTATGAACATTGTCAAGGGTGTCATTGATAATTTGAATGTACTATCCAAGACCACCAATATTATACTTCAATGTGACAATGATTTCTTTGGAAATCCTTTGCCAAGGAATGTCATAGAATCAATACTGATTCCACTTAAGAATAAACTTTTATTCCAAAAAGATGGTGACTGCCTGCTTAAAAGAGGATATGGAAGTCTTAAGCAGGCAGTATGAAAAATTCTTCAACATGTTCGATTCTTTAAGTTAGGTACAACATCGGTGAGGCAGCACAACATGCTGGCGGAAAAATATCATCGGTGAATTTTGTGAACGGAAGAAGCTTGTGCCAAGTGCGTATGTCTCCAGCTAAATGATATAATGAAGGCCAAGCGAAACTAGGTCAGAAAATTCATCGATGGTCTGGATGACCAGCAGTTTCAACATTCCTTGAAGTTGGCACTTAAGTACAGCAAGGCTGACGACTGGGCAGAAAATGATGGTAGATGAGGCTGTACAGGAAAAAATAAGTCAAAGAATGAAGGAGGCAGATGAAAAGCAGTAAAGATCACAGCTGCAGAAGAAAGTCAAAAGCTTCACACGTGTGCAGATATGTTTTGGAAAGTGACTTTCCGAAGCATGCAGAAGAACTGCATGACATATTGCATGACCAAATAGACAAACGATAAAACATTTGTACAATTGATGGTATAAATCATGCTTATGTTGGCCACATCATTAATTTTATAGATCCATTTTATATGATTTCATATATTGATGATGTAGCTGATAGCTATCAATTGGACAAATATGAAGTTGTGGCGGACTGTCATGCAGGCCGTTTAATTGGTAAAACAGCTCAGCGATTAGGGTTGAACAGCCAGTTAAAAATTCAGTAACAATCACAAACGGCCATTTTCAGGACCACAAATACTCCTGAAAATATTTTCTCTCCGAACATAAGGTATTGGATAAATACATTGACATAATAGTGTAACTAATTATATATACTTAATTATGACATATGCTTAAAAAATAAATTAGATATTTTACCATGCAATGAAGTGAATAATATTTTCAAAAATGTGAAAACTATATAATAAAAAATATCAATAAATAGCATAATATTTCATAACTTAGCTCGGTTATTTTAATTTCAGTCTTTCTTATTAAATTGTAAAATTATATTAAAATAAAACTTTTATATATTCTAAAAGCATATTCAAATGTCAGTAAGTTAAGAGCTATAATTTATACACGCTTGGACGGTCATGTCTACAAAACATGACTGACTGGGCAGAAGAATTTCCTGCAGTAGGTTGCCATTACTTTCTGCTGTTGATTACTATCCATGGCTATATAACCGAACCAAATCTGTCCTACCGTTTAATCCATGGGCTTGAGGGAGAAGTGACAGATTAACACATTCCTAATATGAAAGCGACTGACCTCTTTGTTAGTAATGTGAGTTTCTTTATCTAGTAATATATTTTCATTTAATACCTAACAAAATGTATGTCATATTTTACATGATTAGTCAAAAGGCCTCTCGTAATTCATCAGATAAGTAATTTTAAGTAGCAGCTTTTAAAACATGACAACGAGCAGCATCAACAGACTAATCATCAGTGGAGGTTATATATACGTGTTCAATCTCTGGGTGTATTTGCACACAGTAGAAACGGACGAGCAATAAAATGAACGGTAATAAATAAAAAAAAAAACTAAAAATATCTCTTGAGTAGGGAAACGGAAATACTCCTGCTCCAAAAGTTAATGACCCGAATATAAATACTATAAAAAACTACAATAAGTTTCTGGTTTGAGTCAAGTTGTTTCTGTGAATTACAAGCACACAACTAGTATGTCAGATGGACTGGAGTCTTGGTATTCTACTAAAACAGTCGTTGAATATATTCTTAAGTCCGGCATGGATTGAATCTAGGCAGACTAACTACGTAAGAATGCGAGTGATAAACGCTTCTAATAATAAATTTTATTCTTTATAACTTATTTTCTTATTTAATATTCTCGCGTCCTGTTCTCAACATTTTATTTTTGATATATTTTATCATTTTCGTCAATTGAACTTTGCTTATCAATTACCTTTTTATCAGAATTGATTGTAAATAATCAATTTTTATCGTTTTTTTTTAATGTGGTTACCTGCATTAAATTTATAATAAATTAGTAGTAATGAGTGAAAAAATATGGATTACATGCGAAAATGCGCGCATAAAAAGTAATATTCTTAAGATTCTATTAAAACTGGAAAAGAACATAAAAAATTAAAAAATTAAATTAAAAAATTGAATTAAAAAAAAAAATTTCTTACTTAAAATATTGCAGCTAAAAATAAAATTTGAAGGATTTTTAGCTGCTATGTATTAAGAAATTTTTTATTTTCTTCACTACAATATCTTGACCTTTACTTTTCCAGGTTTAATAAATGTCCTGCGTTTTTTCCAGATTTAATATTTTACGAATATTACTTATTCATGCGCGGATTTCTCCATGTAATATACATATTTATTGTTTTCAAAGACTTTTACAATTTTTTTTCACAGATATTTACCTTATTGAGTAGAGTAAAATACCGCATATTTTGCTTGTGATGATTTTATTTAGAAATCTGGTTTAAGCAAATTGTCTATTCAATATAACTAAGAACAAATGATATCAATTTATTTCGATTTAATATAGAAATACAAAAAAATTGACTCCATTTTGTAAGAAAAATCACATTAAACTGACATCCAATCAGTTGTTGACTAGGTCATAAAAACTCGTAAAAATTTAATACGTCCAAAACCAAATTGCTCTCTTTTAAGCACCATAGAAACATTTTCCATCGACTCAGCGTGGTTCAAGAAATTCTGCTTGAGAGATAATGCACTGGGTCTTCTTGGCGTCAGTTTTTCAACCGACTTGCTTCACGGCTTTCCTTCATCTTTGCAACACTCTCCAAAAATTTAAATGCAACCTCAATTTCCATTTCTATCTTCTTGAATTCCATTAATGTTTTATCTTTTCTTCACCACCCTATGAACCCCTTGCGAACTAGCGGTGATCCTGCCTTGTTTGGAGTGAAGTAATTTAAAAAAATGACTGCATGAGGAGATATCGTGGGGAAACTATTTGCTTAGACCTGACGACGTACTTACACTGAAACTAAAGTAATCCACTGCGTGTCACGAGTAAATAGGCCCATAGCATGCTAAATTGAACTAGAACTATAATCGAGTATATAAGTTTCTGGACATTTCGACATGGCTGGGTAAGCCGGATCCTCCTCCTGACAGCGCGTCACAGATGAATGCAAATTTGAGATAGGAAGAAAAAAAAATTATTTTTAAGCGAATAGACATAGACAGGGTTCCATTCCAGAATATAAGTAGAGTATTGAAAGGCTTAAAAATTTTGCTAGAAACATACAAGAGCGTACTGGATTGTTCTGTGATTTCTGTTCTTCAATATGACAGTGAGTACAGGACAATCTCCTGAAAGATGAAGGAAAGACTTCAGGCAAACGAAATTTGATTCTACAAAAGAATGATTAGCGTATAATTGATCGAAAATGTGAGCAACGTTGAGGATTCGGAGATTATGGATACGAAAAGAAAACTATCCCTTAACATCAGGAAAAGACAACTGAAGTTCCTGGGAAATGTATTGAGGAAAGAGGAATTAGAGAATATTTTACGGTATGTTGTTTTCACATCATTTTGGATGGATGGTTTCAGAGTTGGGTAGATATTGGAGAGTAAGTCGGTTGAGTAAACGATTTTGTTTAGCAGCATATCAAACTTTGTGTTATTTCATGCCAAATTTTAATATATTTTCTTTTATAGATAATAATGAATTTATCTGTATAACTCTTACTAATTAACCTATAACTTGGCCAAGTGATTGATTCCTCATATTTTTAAAGGGTATTTGAGAAAAATAATTAATAAAACGAACCCAATTAGAATCCGGATCTCCGATGAAAAATATGGATTGTACATCAGGCATATCCTACTATTTTTGATTAGAATTTTGCAAAAAACAAAGCAATTTATTTGCTACACAATAACTATGTCTAGGATGATGCAAAGTATTGCAATGTTTCACTCCGGTAAGCATATAATTATTGATCAGAAACTGGTGTAAAAGTAAACACGAGGGATATGAAAAAGGAATTAGAGAATCTAAGAATATTGCTATGTGATTTCTGTTCTTCAATATGACAGTGAGTATAGGACAATCTCTTGAAAGACGAAGGAGAGACTTCAGGCAAACGAAATGTGATTCTAGAAAAGAATGATTAGCGTATAATTGATCGAAAATGTGAGCAACGTTGAGGATTCGGAAATTATGGGAACGAAGAGAAAATTTATTCCTTAACATCAGGAAAAGACAAGTTAAGTTCCTGGGAAATGTATTGAGGAAAGAGGAATTAGAGAATCTAATACTCACAGATGTGGGGAAAGTGAGACGGGAAAGCAACGCGTAACATACTTAATGGGCTTGAGCGTGTGGATGGCAGAGCGGGGTTTGGATAGAATCACAGAAGAAACCGTGCTAAGACATGGAGGGCCATGACTGCCTATGTCCTGAATGGGCGAGGTACATATATAACATATATTTATTGATTTTAATTGGTATACATTTTGGTGAGGTTTTATTCTTCATGTAGCGACAAAAGGGAAGAAACATTTCTTTATGTAGGAGACTGACCCCGGGTACAGGAGCTACCCCGATCAAGCATGAAAAATATGAAAATATCCAAAATATTTGGATCAGATGTTTTAAGATCGGTCGATTTATTTTCACCATGTTAGGGTAGCTTTGTACAAAAAGGCATGATGACCATTTATTTGCATTAAAATATGTCCAGAGTGATGCGAAAATGAAACGATTACAATAGCACTTACATATAAAAAATACTCAGTAAAACGATGAGACCTAGTTGCCAATCTAGTACTGATCTCAAATTTCATGCTATTGGAGTAACAAGAAAAGGAGCTTACTGAAACAACTGCTTTGAAAGTATTTATAGAAAACACAGTTTAGTCATTTCATGGTGGTGGGTAAGTTACCGATGTCGAGGTGTCAGTTT